>JAPZDX010029308.1:0-17010 GCA_029783625.1 Naso annulatus | reverse complement strand
CTCCAACACGTTTGCACCTGTTGTCATTCACGCAGTCACTCTTAGTAAATCACCCGCAAACCGTGGTTCAACCCTACACGCAAAATTCTAGATTGCACACGCAAATTAGTACACGCAAATTGGGATCTTAGTAGATCCGGCCCTTTATGTACAAAATATCAATTTGTAACTTCTTCAGTCACAGCAGTGATATGTTCTTCTCAGTCATGTGCATTAGTGTTGGAAGTAGGCAAGGGCTGGTTTCTGGTTTCAAAGTATACCACGGTTTTAAAAATTCATGGTTTCAAAACTGCTAATATTTTTGGTCATACTGTTCCTATGGTTTCGCTTCGTTTGTTTTTGAGTTTGTAATAGTTTTTTTAATAGTACTGCCAAATCTCATACAGGCCCATGACTGGATGGAAGGTCACAGATTGCTTCACTTCCCAATGCATTATATCCACATTTCTAGTGAGACTCCCAGAAACCTTTGCTTTTCTAACTGCAAAAGAAATCTCCTCCATGGAGGACAGTGTCCTTATTTTCTCTTGTCAAATAGAAAAAAAAGAGCCCAAATTCTATAAATACATTCCATGTGACAGTGGGTCCTTGTTTCTCTTCTCTTTATGTTTTGCAGTTAAGATGGCTCTGCATTATTGAAATGCAGGTATTTGGATAGTAAGCAGAATCTATAAGTCAACAGTGATCTTTGCGGGTTTTTTTTTTAAACAAAAAACAAATAAAAAATACACATAATGTGTTCACACTCATTATTAGACAATTTAGAATAAACAGTATCAAATGGTTCAGTCACAGTAATCCACAGCGAAAACCCCACTGCTAAGTTTGTAAAAAACAAACAGTAAAAGTCAAAAAGACTGTTAATACCAAATGTCAATCAATCTGGAAAGTGCCCAGTCAGCAGTCTACGTCTTAATGCCTCCTCTGGACTCTGTATGATGCCACAGCTCATTAGTAACAAAAAAATGAGGGAAAAGTTGAGTAAGCTTTCTTGTCATTGTTGCTTTGGGTTAAATGTAAGTAATTCATGCAGTACATGTTTAAATTATTGTACCATAGTGACACAGAAAGTGATGCAGAGCTGGTGTGTGTGTGTGTGTGTGTGTGTGTGTTTTGGGGGGCGTGTCATAATAAGGAAACACAGGTCGAGGAGGAGCACATGAGAGAAAATTCGAGACAACAAAATACCCATAAAAATAAATATAACAACACAGAACTACAACACATTCTCAACAAAAACATGACCCCAGAACTGAGGTACGATAGAAAAAGGTAAATTTATGGTCTGTTACACCCCTATGATTGGCCGTAATGCAAGTTATAACTTTAGTTAACAGATGAATGCAGTTCGTAGATATGGCAACATGGGAGTATTTTAAGGAGGAAGGAAAAAGCAGTAATGCATTTAGACAGAAATCTCCAGACCAGGACATCAGAAGTCTGGCATTTAAAAAAAATCCAATTGTTCTTACTTTTTTCCTCCGACAGAGGAAATATGGTCTGTTTAATCTATGGTAGTAAATGGGAAAGTAAATGTGAAAGACACAGCCTCAGCTCAGTTTTTACACTGAAAGAACAAGAAAGGTTGGAAGGAAACCAAGTGCGGACAGCTCCTTCTGTGGATGTTTTCTGTTTCTTCAATGAAACCTTTCAGGAGCTACATTCACTCCACCTCAGCTTGACTAAAGACCTTTTTGTTTCACAACTCTTTTGGAAACAGTCTCTCTTAATACTATGTGAGCTCTCTGTAGCAGGAGTCCATCTATCACGTCAGGAGAGCAAAAGCCAATAGAGACAAAGGCAGCACAAGAAACACTGTGACCTTTGACCTGTGTGTTGATGCCATTGCTGTCATCTCTCATTGCAGTGGTGTTTCTCCGAATGCCTTGAGCAACTTGAGGTGACACACAGAGAGAAAGAGGTTTTTTTTTTTGGAGAAATGTTTGTGATTAACTGGATACAACAGAAAACTCTTTTTGTCTGAATGCTGTGTAGTAGGGTATGTGTGTGACTGTATGTATTGTTTATATTGTGACAACATACATTGCCTTTTCACTCAGTAGCCATGGTTACAAACATTACATCAAGTGTGCCTGTATTAACAGCAACAGTTTACATTTAAAAGCCTTAAATTACAAGAACATTTGTGGTTGTGAAAAATAAATTACAACTCTGAGCACATTTACTCTTGTGTTGTTTTGGCTTTTTAGGTCCATTAATTGCATGATTTGCTTAGTTGCTAAAGTAACAGAGGTTTACTTCAAAGCATCCCCTTCTCAAGTTACTTAAGGGCACTGAACCTCACACACAAATTTAATGTATTTCATTCTTGCAGGCTCTTATGGTTAAAATTTTAGCAAGTAGTCATCCAGCAGACACAGAGTAAAATAAGCATTAACATTCTACCATTTATATAAAGTTCTATAAAGAAATCCATTTGAGCCATTTTCAAGCCATAAAATAACAGTTTGGTGTGAATGTCAGTATTAGCACCGGCATTGATGTGTTTCATTAAAGTACAGTCATATAATTCAGTTTACATCTAAAAAAAAAAGGTTTAAGTGTTTACTACCTCTTTGACAATGTAAAACACTGGTTAACTGTTGCGTCTTATTGTTATACAGCCGCCTTTGTCATTGCCATGTTCTCCTAAATACAAGCAAAATTTGCATTTACTGTTTTTTCTTAATGTTTTACCTCCTTATAGAATAAATTGTGCTCAATTTAGTCATTAATTAATTTCAGTTGACTAGTTGCAATTAAAATTTATGTTTGTCTGTGAGGGAAATTAGTTGCCACATGAATTTTAGGCTCCTACCATATTTCCTAACAAAAAAAAAACAAACAAAAAAACTACACATTAAACTTTCTTAGGGCTATTAGTTGCTAATTTTCTCCAGTGGAATGAAGTCCCATAGGTTTAGACCACCTCTTTGATACAAGACAATTCCCTTAGAACATGCTCATTTATTCTCTTTGATGTGGCTACATGAAGAGTTTTGAATTGTGAGTCTCCTTTATTATGCACCACTGCAGTGTCTTGTCTGATTGTTCGACCAACTGTATGGCTGCTCGCAGCTTTATCAAGAAGCAGCCATCCAAACACACTGAGTTTTTCTGACTTCTGAAGAATCAGAATGCATCTGGCTGTTAGAGAATTACATAAATAAGAAGGACAAATGCAGAGGAGGAAAATAAAAAAAGCTGAGAGTCTTTGTCTCCACAGTATTTAAGCACAGGCTTTTTAACTGCTGTAAAACAGTCAAAAATCTTTTAATAAAGCACAACTTTTAATGTTATCAAAGACAGAGAGATGTCCTGTCCTCTCTCATGACAGAGTTGTATGCCTAAATGACATGCAGCCCTGTGATCGCTGAATATTAATATATTTTCAAATCATGAACAGTAAACACTATTAATACAATCTTACCGTTGACCACTTTCTTTTTTTTTTAAACTTTGACCACATTGTGGGTTGCAGTGGCAGAGTGGCATTGTCCATGTTTTTGTTTGTTGACTTCACGGGCAGAGGAAGAAGTGAATCAGTGTTATTTATGAAGGATTTTTATATATTCCTTGAGAACCTGCAAAACAACTTCACACTTGAACAGTGCACTTCCTCGTTTCCCCAGCAGTCTACCTGCCAGATATGAAGTAGATCAGATACACAGTTTTAGAGATATGGGAAGAACAAACATAAATGCGTACAGACAGAGAGATATTGCTCGCTTACAGCACAAATAAAAAACAGCAAGCTTAATGTTTTGCCCAAAAAGATATCTTGAATCAGGGGCAGACTGTGACTAAGAAAAGGCCTTTGCCTTTTTTTCCCAGACCAGCCCACAACAACCAGTCCACGGACACTCCGCCACCCCCACCCCATTGGCATACACGGGCAGCACAATGGCTTCATGGTTAGCACTGTTGTTGTTGGGTCTTGGGTTCAAATCCAGGTCCCCTTGTCTAACATCAAGAGGGTCCTGGGTTTAATACCTGGCTGGGGTAGGACCTTTTCTTTGTGGAGTTTGTATGTTCTCCCATGTCTGCATGTTTCCTCCCACCACCAGAAAGCATGCACGTCAGGCATATTCAGTGCTGCTCAGTTGCGGTGGCTGCTCCAACCCTGCAATTTCATTGTATAATGACAGTGAAGCTCCTTTACTTTACCTTTAAACACACCAGACCTTTATAACACCACTTTTAAACTTAAACATAACTCTAACCCATGAATGATACTCTAGGCTACTGTAACACTAATACAGAGACATTTTAAGAGCAAGTGAAAGGGTTGTCACCAGCATGCCACCACTGTTAATATACCATTATAGATTTGTAGTTGTGTGTTGTCATGAGCTAGTAAACCTGTTATGTGTCCTTCCTGTTCCTGTCTCTTTCTTACTGCTGGTGTTGTGCTTTGAGCCTGGTCCTGACTGCATCCAGGCTGGCTAAGAAGGTAGAGGAGCTTTATTGTCATTAAACAATGAGTTGTACAACAAAATTGCGAGGTTAGAGTGGAGGGTCAGTCTTGAGCAGCTGCAGCCGAGTGCGCTGCCACAATGGGCAAACCTAACCTAATGTGCCTAACATGCCTGTTTTGATAGCAGGAGGAAACCCACACAGACATGGGGAACATGCAAACTCCGCACACAAAGGTCCTACCCCAGCCAGGGCGAATCCAAGACCCTCGTGATGTAAGACAAGCACATCTGGAGTCCAACCCAGAACCTTCTTGCTGTGAGGCAACAGTGCTAGCCACTAAGCACTGTGCTGCCCTAGTATCAGTGGCATCCCTCTGACCCTGGGCCTCACCCTCAGCCTGGTCGACTGACACTTTATGTGTGGTGTAGTTTTCCTTGGCATCAGTGATAAGAACAGAGAGTCTCCAACAGATGCAGTCTTTTCATTTGGAGTCTCTCGGGTACCGTGAAACTAAAATTAAAAAATATACACAAAATATAATATTTGACATAAAATCAATGCAAATGCCATTAAAATTTCCGCTTGTCCACACACATATAACGTGTATTAATTTTCTTAATTAACTTAATTGTCTAAAATACATGTAAACAGAGACCAGAAATATTTAAGAGTGGCTCAGATTCATACGCATAATCTTCCTCTTACAAGTATATCAAAGAATAACACCATGTACAGTAACTTACACAGTGTTTTACAGTTAACAACTTTACAGTCCACGCTTGTTAACATCTCTGTCACATTCTGCACTTAGAGCATACATACCTCACTCTGTTTTACAAAGGGTGTGTGTGCATGTGCAGCAGAGATGCCATACACACTCCTAACAGGTAAGTAAGACTTCAGTGTGGGAACAACGTCCTCCTAGTTTATCTTGTTAAGTTTCATCATCACACAGGTTCCCAGGCATGCTCTGACAGCCCCATAACATGAATAACTAAAGGAACAACAAAAGACTGACAGTTCTGTGGTCACTTACAAGGGCTGGTGATTAATCAAATGGGCTGATGACGCTGCTCACGCGGCCCACAGGGGGACCAGTCCAGCGGGATTTCTCCGGGTACTCCCAATGGCCAGTCTGCCCTGCCTTGAATCCAGCATTTTAACCACTGCCCTGAACTCATCTTGATTGTCTTGACTTGTATGTCCTTTCACAAGTGGAGCGTTACTGCAAGTTACTTGCCTTTCCTGTCATATGCGTTGCCTCAAAAAAATGCCCCTTTGAGCCACTTCTGACCCTTTGGCTTCACTTTTTGCTGGCACTACTGGTTGACAGCCTTGAGTCCAACAACCATAGTCGCACAAATTCCTCATACTTAAGCATGTTTTCTTATCAGGTGATTGAATAAGTTGCTACAAACAGTGACTCCTGCAGTATTCTGCAGTATATAGTCTTTTGGTCAGAGCTTTAAAAACCCAAAGACTTCCAACCTGCTGACACAGCTCCTCACATGGGCATAAGTTCCTTTGGTGCATCTACGGTCTCACTTTTCTTGTCTGCCATCTCTGTGTTTTGCCATGTAAACTACTGAAGCGATTGAGCTTCTCCCACCCTCTAACTGTTGTGCTACCTAGCTAGCTAAACAACCGTACACAGCATGCCAGCATGTGGTCTGCCTATCAGTAACCTCGGAAAGAGATGGAAATCGAAAGGGATGACATGTTAACAAGGGGGACGGATAACTTGAACATTTCCCCTTAAGCTACTATATAATTCCAGCAGATTACTTCAGTGAAAGGTGAAGTTAGTTAGTCTGTAGATTAGAGGGGATGACCTGCAATTTTACTCATTTATGTGTGTTCCAAAGTGTTAACAAATGTAAACATTTGTATAAAGCCTCCCCAGAGGGGGGTTGTGAAGTCTGATAAATATCCTGAAGTGATATAGTGGAGGAAGTGATGAAACTTAAACAGAAAATGTACATTATGTTAGTTTAATTAATGATTTTTTCAAAATTATAACAATATTCACACAAATGTACAGAGTAAACTCAGAGTTGAAGTTTGTTTGGTATAAAACTTGTTATGTCTCTTCTTGGTACACGCACACACACACACACACACAAACACACACACACTTGTTTATGAGATAAAATTATTAGATCCTCTGACACTTATTGACTTTTTCTTCCACACGTTCCCTTTTTGCCCTTTTTACTCCAGTTATGAAACATGGAGGGCTGCTGGTGTTTGTGTGTTTATTTGTAAATGGATTATATTTAGAAGCCAGAACAGGTAGTTAGAGGAATGCTGCACTGCAGACTCAGTGACATTGTCTGTGGCTGCAGTGACCTGTCCATGGTATCTCTCTGGCTAAATTTAGCACTCAGCTGCATCTTAAACAAGATGTAAACTGTAGTTTAGCTGAGGCTGTTTTAAACCAAGAGCCAGTAGTCATGCTTACACATGCTGAGCGTCACGGCAACAGGCCCATTAATGGTATCCTAGTAAACCAGACTCATACTTCATTTTGCAAATATATTCATTTGTGATTTGGGTCTGGCCAAGCTTTACTGGGGATTCTTTGTAGAATTTGAATCCAAGTAAGCGTAGTATTGAGTTAAGTGTAAAACTGTTGGAGCAGTCTTAAATGAATCGGCATTGACATTGACTGTGTGACGTATGTTGTGGGCCTGGCTAACATCACAAAAATTACATGAATGCTGTTAAACTGTGCTGTGATAGAGATTCTGACTCGTCATGCATCATGGAAAGACAAATAGATGTTTTTGTTTTAAATAAAATCATGTTATCACCATGTAGATACAGTTACAGGTTGCAGCTAAGCGCTAACAGTGGAAGCTTCGGCCTCTCGCTACACTGAATAATGGCTCAAACAGCAATAGCCTGCAGGCTACAGACAAGAGAAGTGGCAGCTAATGTTAGTTTTCCACGAGTTGTAAAAAAAAATTTGCTTCTGCAATTCTACAGACTACCCTCGCTACTAGACTGAATCTCAGAAAAATCTGAGCTGAGCTGACCTGAGTGGAAGGAGGGCAGAGCCAGGCTACATTAATGGCTTAAGTGATAGCAAACTGTTGCTAGTCACATATCAAGCAGACACAAAGCAGCATTAGCATTCATTTGGAGTTGTGCATTTCCACACAATGAATATAAGTCCAGTAATCATTCTCTTTCTAGCACTGGTTTTGGTCTCCAACTCCAAGAAAAATATCTGTCTCTTTAGCTGATAAATGCTCCACATATTTACATGCTAATCTCTAACTGTCCGGTTTATTGTGTAAGATTTTTGTCATATCTTGCAAGTGCCAAGAACAGTAAACAGGAAATGCATCCTCATAAAGAAGTCTTTGCACTACAAGCGAACAAATGTTGTGCAAGCACAGGACTGTGACAGGCGTGCCAAGACCCACTCTAAGTGCACCAGAGATCCTCGCTAAGCGCTCCTGGTGGCTGTGCACTTGTTCTCTTGCTCAGCAAGATTAAATTTGACACTTTGGAGACATGGATGATTTTAGAGACTTTAGAGGGGGGCGATATCAGTCAGAGATCCCATTTTAATACTGAATGGAGTAAGCTATTGATTTTCTTTACTGTGTGCATTTTAAAACTCTGTTACAGCTGGATAAATAGACTGTTTGATGTTAGAGAAACTCATCACCTTATCCCTGTTTGCTTCTAAGTTCAAATTAAACCTTTCTGTGTGGAGTTTGCATGTTCTCCCCGTATCTGTGTGGGTTCCCTCCGTGTGCTTTTGCTTCCTCCCATAGTCCAAAGACATGCAGGTTAGGGTAATCAGCAACTCTTAACCGTAGGTGTAAATGTAAGCGTGAATGGTTGTTTGTCTCCATACGGTAGTCCTGTGATGAACTGGCAACCTATCAAGGGTCGAGAGGTCTAAGGGTTGCCCTCACCCAGTGTCAGTTGGGATTTAGCTGGCCCCAGATCATTTACTCAGTGCACATCATTATTTAACCTGTGATACCACAGATGTAGTATATGTGTTAACTGACTGAGCCCAGCAGTTCACCATCTTCATCCTCTCTGCAGGAGCAGCCACAGATCACTCTTTTACTGTTGTTTGCTCTTCCAGGAAGTAAATGGAAAATGGACTTCATTTATACATTTCAAGTCTTTGACATAACCACTGAAAGCACTTACATACATGTCAAGATTCACTTTTTTCACACAGACATTTATACACTAATGGCATGGTTGTCCAAGGAAAAGTGCCAACTTGCTCATCACAAACACACAAACTGCCGTCGTCAGTGATTTAAGCCTCAGTATCTTACACAAGAACATTTTGCCTGAGATGCCCCAGGAATAAAGAAAATACTATTTTTTGTTTTGTTTTGTGGTGGGGCTGCTTTTCAGCCTGTGTTGACAGCTAGGCTGATTAATATAGATATGATTTTTCTTTTCTTTCCAGCAAAATATGATACAGAAAGCTAAAAAAAGAGAACACAACTGAAAGGCTCAGTGTGGACAAACTGTTGGTGTTGTTGCACAGAATATATAAAAAAGGTTTCATCATGATATACAGTCATTTTGTTTGTAAAAAGGACTTCAGAATGTTCATTAAAATATAGTTATAGATAAAACCTTACACATTTGTGTGATTGCGTTTTCTCTATTTCTGTTACATAGCCGAACAAGTCTGCTAAAATGGTTGAATTTAACTCAGTGATACCTGCCCTGTAGTAAGAGTAAGCCCATGTCATTCAGTTGTCCTTCAAGCTAATTATTTCATCTCTCTTTTCTCTTCCAGGTAAGTTGACATGGATCTGAACAGACTAGAGGCCTCACTGGAGGTAACTTCAACTTCCTGTCTAAGCTTCTAGCTGTAGTTGCTGTTTTTATTTCTTTCTTTGATGCAGTGGTGATTTTCAGTGAGTGACTGAGGAATGACATGAATCAGTCTTTGGATGCACAGTTAATATTGTTGCTAGAATAAATTGATGTTGGGGACACAGAAAGCAAAATGGCCTCTAGTTTCACTAACTGTTGCTAAACTTCATAGTTGATGGAGTTGTAGCAGCATTTTGATGGGTGGTGTTTTGGATGTGGAGACAGAGGCAGACTGGCTTCCTGTCTCATCTGATTATTTGGCATCATACGTAAAATCAACAATCTATATTGTGGATTGCCAGCAAGGCGACTCAATTTAAAGAGATAGAAACCATTTTAAGCTCTATTAATTCAGAACAGAGTTTGGATAACTTGTTGTTTTTCCACAGGTGCTAATGCTAGTGCAAGTCAATGGACCCTGTAGCAAGCCAACAGTAGCCACTACCAAAGTCTGATTAAACACTTCACAGTGCACCCAAAGCAAGTCAAATATGACGACAGTCTATTGAAGCAAATTTGTGTGTTTGTAGAATAATTTTAAATGTTAAAATACGGCTGAATTTCCTTCATTTGTGGCATACTAGCAGCAGGAGGTTACCAGTTCAGCAGCCTTCTGTTGCTGTTGATGTTAACCAGGACCACATATTAAAGAAATTCGGCTGTAGTTGGACTAATTTTACAAACACACAAATATGTCTCAATACGCTGCCGTCATATTTCACTTGTTTAGGGTGCACTTTAGGGTGTTCAGTCAGAGTTTGGTAGTAGGTATTGTTGACTTGCTACTGGGTCCATTGACTTGTGCTAGCATTAGCATCCGCGAGCTGTCTAAGCTCTGTACTTTGTCAAATGAGTTGTAAATAGTCTCTATCTATATGAATAGGACTGGAGAAGTTGAAAATCGGGCTCTATGTCAAAAAGTTTAGAATATCTCTTTAACTCCTCATCGAAATGTTGCATATTTTTTCTGCTGACTGTTCACATAAATTTAAAGCTCTCATTTATTATCTGAGCTATGTTTGAGGTGTGTTTTCATGTGAAAACACTGAATTTTGGTGGGATGGTTTAAGCTCTGTTTTGATTATCCTCTCTCTGCAGTTTCTGTTTTCATACTCAGAGACAGTTTGTCTGTTTGCTGTATTAAGTTAGTGTGTCTGGAAAGGCTTCAGAGTGGCCTGTCTGGTGCAGATGGTTTGTTGTTGTTGTTGTTGGAAAACCATCTCAAAGGGCTTTTATAAATGATAAATACAGTTTGACAGTGCTTGAACTTTAACTGTTGATTAAAATCAAATGGTGCTCTAATCAGTGCAAATGCTCTAATCAATATCAGTGCAATCCATTGATTTTTTTTTAAAATAAAACTTGTTAATGGTCCATCCAAGGTGCAAGAAGCTGTCAACTTTTTCAAGTGTTTTCCTCTGATTGGAGATGGAGATGGAAGAAGTGTTTAGATATTTTAGGCTATTTAAGTCAGAATATCAATGCCAAAATACTTCATTAGGTTCTGCATCGAGTAGGCCTATTTCAAATACAAAAGTTCTGTCAGCAAAATCTGTTGGATGATGAACATTTTGCTCACGATGCAGAGAAACCCATCATGTGAGAGCTGAACTGGTATCATACTTTTGGTTGATTATTACGGACACATTAATACATAAGCAGCATCTCCAGTTTGAGCAGGCTGGGGTGGAGGTAGGCCTACATTTAAACTAATTAATATTCTTTTTGTAGCTGGATTTATAACTGAGCATCATATTTCATAAATGCATCATGTTTTGTATGTAAAGTCATAATCTGTACAGCAACAGGCAACCATTGCTGTGAAGTGGAGTAAATAGTAGAATATTTCTCTCTAAATGAAGTAAACTAATGAGCAACAAATACATGATAAAGTTAAAGTACATCAAATTTGAACTTAACTACTTTAGTTGAAAGATGTATGTGCTTGATTACAATTCACCACTAAATAGTGGTGAGACACAGAAGAAAGAGAGAACAGCACATCTGACTGTAGACTCAAATCAACGCAGTGGCCTGGACAAATAGAATAACATTGCAATCCATTACATTGCAGTAAATCCAATTACAATATAATATAATAATAGTTATGATCAGGAAATTAGTTTGCTTATCACTCTAATCTATAATGCATGCGAGCTGTTCCTGATACTGATCAGAAGTGTTGTCAAAATGCATTAGAGAGTTCTTCTTGTGTTCCATGGTTGTTTACATGTTTTGCAAGCTGGATTAGTCAATTAGTCATGCTCTAAAAGTTTGACTTGATGAGACCTGTTGTTGCCTGCTGGCTTATTGCTCCCTCTGCTGGTGCCATATGAGGTGACCCTTCATTTTATTCATTAATTCCACTGATTCATCCATCTTTCAAACTTGCACCAAATTAAGCGACGCAGGCCCAACTGTCCCTAAGACTACAGTTTCAGAAAACCATGAGAGAGCACCGAACCTGCTGCTCTCTCATGAAAATCCAAGAATCATGAACAACCAGCAGACACACACACACACACACACACACACACAGCTGAGTGAATGAGTAAAACTGTTAAGCAGATGCATTTATTTCATTATGAAGATGCCCTCAGAGAGCTGTCACGTTTCTACACACTGTACGTGTTTTTTGTGCTTTTTTTAAAAAAAGTATTAATACTAAGATACACTATGCATGTAACTTGTAGACTTATTCAAATATAATTCCTTTAATTATTAGTTATGACCCACCTGAAGCATGTGGCTGTATATGTATCTAAAGAGGGCAAGCTCTCTGATTGTATGTTCTTTATTTCTTATATTTTGTGTTACAGTTTTTCTTAATATTTGTGGCTCATTTTTCGAAAATGATTTAACATTCTCCAAACTGTAAGTGCAATTGTCACAATAGTTTCATGATTCATCAAAACTCTATTACGTGTTTGCAAAAGTTAGGAAGTCACCCAGAAGATTTCTTGTAGGTTCCAAAACCTACTTTTTGTGTCAGTGTATTGGCCAGCGCCACCAAAATGAAAAGTTGTTTTATCATTTTAAGCCATACTGGTCAAAATGTACGAACGGATGTATAACTTGGAAATGGCTGTTTATTTGTTTCCTGAAGCAGCTGAAAGGGCCGCTTTGGGTTATATATTCGTGTTTAGCTTCGTGTTTCAGTGTTGGGACATGAGAGGACACCACCAACCTTCTGGTGAGTTGAATGTCTGAAAACGGGCGTTTATTGTATTTTTTGACAAATTGTCTGGGTGCACATGCATCTCTGTTGTTTTCAGCAAGCAGTGACGTCAGCAGTGAGCTCCAGCTCTAAGGATGGTGCTGGTTGTCATAATAAAGCTGTAGAACATCGTATATGATCTTAAATATCCTTATTATGAGGTTTAATGTGCAAAAAAATGAACTTGAACCCCTGGAATGTGTCGTATACAGGCGTAAGCTACTGCAGGGTAACCCAGAAAACAAGAGTTATTTCCTTAGACTTGACAAAATTTTTGCAAAGCCACAGAAGACATCACATATACAAGTGTTATAACAGAATAAGTTCTAATCATGAGTGAATCTGATGTTTAAATTCAGCAAACAACTGCTCTTATGATTCTCCTTGGCATTCTGTACAACTAGTCAAACTTTATTTTACGTTGCCTCTCTAAGTGTGTGCCCTGTGCTGCAGTCAGCTGACTTCAGTTCAAGTGCCAGCTGAGTCACACGCTGCTGCTTCACACACAGATCTGATTTCTGCTGCACATTTATATTTATGGCAAACTGTCAACTGTGTTATTTTTGACGGGGACAATAAAAGCATAGCTCTCTTCTCCCTATGTGTGAGAACACACTGACACATTAGTGTGTCATGTGAGCTGCTGCCAGGAATAATGCTGTCGGAGTCACAATAGGTGTGAGTGTTATGGAGAGGGTCACTAGTGAGAGAGGACACAATATACCGAACTCAGTGTGAATGCTGCCTCCCAGTGGAGCCATTGTTACTGGTCATGGATAAGCCTTTACCATTACCTTTAAAGGAAGCAAAATTTAGAATTAAGTCATTCTGCTCAAGGCGTTTAGCTTTTTCAACGATTCAAGCAACCTTCAAGGTAATTTTGGTCATGTAATGTTCGGAACCATCCTCAAGAGGGTGCCATTTACCAACTAAAAATAGATTAGAAGTTCAGTGGAATTGAAAAATAGTTGGAAGGAATATTTTGTAGATCTGGTTTCTAATTTAAAATTGTATTCTTACTAACATTACTTTTAAAAAGTCAATTTAGTTTTTTCAGTTGTGAAGCAAGACTGAAGAAAAGGCAAAAAATATACATAATGTAGGGGAAAAAATACCAAAAACGCTGTTTACAAATAGTCCTGTACCTGCAATTGGGTCACATATTGGTAAATACCTTACATAAACACCATCCAATATAAACATTTTTTTATTTATACACAAAAATCTCCAAAAAAAAAAGACTTAATAAACTTTTCTGTACTTTCAGACCCCATGTTCACCTATAAATCTGTTCCATTAAATGCAGCACAGGGTGTTTAGTGGCTGAACTGTCGGATGACTGGTTTGTTAACCTGGGAATTCCAGGTGAAAGAATATCCTGACCCACGTTTGTAGCCCCTCATGTCTCTGCAGGTCATTTCACATGATGAGTTCATATATCCAAAACCACCTCACAATGTAACATCTTGACAGTGATGCTTTGATAAGGATCCAGGAACCTTTGATAAGCGATCCCTCTCAGTCTTTTCCAATGTCTCCTGTCCGTCTCTTTATAGGCATAAACACCTACAGAGGAGTAAATGGAGTAAATACACAAGTCTTAATGTAACTGAAAACTGTTTGTAGTTATTAAGATCAAAATGGGTACAATAAGTATGGTTAGATCTTCTCCCAAATCAAACTCCTTTTTTTCATAAACCTAACCAAGTGCTTTTGTTGATGCACCAGACATCAAAGTGGATCCAACAACTGATAAAGATTGTTGGGGATTTACTGCTGGATTTAACACTGGACTGATAATCCCACAATCAAAAGGCTGTAAGTGCACAGCATGTTTCTGGAATGTTTTGTTCATTTGCAGCATCTTTACCTACATATTATTGTGGCGTGCTGTCTGTTTTAAATTGCAAATGCTTCACCAAAGCAAGTAAAGTAAATTTGCTCAATGGTCTTGAAAAATACCAATAAGATGAAGATGCTAATGAGCTAAATGAAACGACAGAGTAGGTTTCTCTCTACAAGTGACATCTTTCATGTCACACTTTTGATCCTTTGTGAGAAACCCCAGAATCTTGGCTTTAAATTTTGCTCTCAGCATTCAATTTTAAATGGTAACATGGACTTTATCTTTTTAACACTCTGAGACAGTAATGGACACCACTACACAGAATAATATGAGATGCTATAGTTAGAGCCACTGTAATTAACACAGTTATTGTAAACAATAACTTAAAGGTCATTAATTGTGACAAACGTAGCACTGATGAAGTGTCAGTGTGATTAGTGGAACAACGCATGAACACAATACAGAATAAATGTAACCAGAAAAATAATCCTCTATCCTCTGTTTCACTCTTTACCCCATCAGCTGTGTAAACTAGGCCAGCAGAGGCTCATTCGCTTACGATTACTCCTCCTTAAGTTATTTTAACTGAGGATGGAGGTGGGTGGGGTATCGGGGGGTGGGGTGCATAATGAGAAACAACATCAATGAACCAGCACAAGAAGTCATCTGATACATGGAACTACTGAGGAGAAATCACATTTCTATAAGAAGTGGGTCTTCAGTAGATGATGTGATTTTGTAGTCTGCTATTAGTAATAGAGTACGAATGCAACACTGGTGTTAAAATGCAATTTTGGAACCCGTTTCATATTTATACATGCACTGCTACACAGCTGCTCATTCATATTTCATCTGACCATGTATGTGCATTTCTATCAACTGTGAAATCATGAAGGTCTCAAAACGTCTGCGACCCCGCTTGTTTGTCGTCTCCACATGAGGCGTCCTCTGGCCCCTTCATCTCCACTGGTATTTTCCTCTCCAGCATTCCCTTTAGCCCTGTTACCCTGACAACAGACAGACACGGATGCGAGGGTTTCCTTGGTGACGGGACAGATGAGGGTTCTCCACCCCTCAGGTCTGACAGCTGGCTGCAGCACCACCTGTGAATGTAAAATAGGATTTAGATGATAAATACAAACATGAGTCAATTTCTTTTGCTTTTCATCATTAAGACAAAGTGTTTTTGCTTTACTAGAGCTGCAGGAAATTTGCAGTTCTGCTATGACTCAAAGTTCAAACAGATATTTCAGAATTGTGAGTATGGATTATGTTCATGAGCTCAGCGACACATGGCTGCATGGCAGATTGTGGATTTGGACTTGAGGACATGGACGGTGGAGGGCACAAGGATTAAGAAAATCATTTCCTTCATTGTTCTTTCTCTTACAGTCTTAAAGAAAATCAGATAAAGGCCCACATGCTGTCAGAGAAATCGCTGAATCTTAGAAAAGAAACTTTTCGCTTTTCAAACTGACAGTCTTTTGGCACCATAAATGTTAAGAGGAATAAGAAAAAATAAGCTAGTTGTTGTTCAATGACAGCTGACTTGACACTATCAACAAATTATGGAACTGGATTTTGTGTGTCAATTCAAACGTGAAGTGCAGTCTTCATCGTTACAGCAACATAATATGAGAATTTGATCCACTCATGATTCTGTTGTCTTTTTGAAATGGCCTGTATTATTTTTTAACTTGCATCATCTACTGATGGGAATATGTGATGCATTTAATGTAGTCTGACCAGAAGTGGGGATAAGACGTATCCCCACCAGGTATCAAAAACATTGATGGTGAAATCCCCCCCAACAATTCACACCCAGCTTCTGGCAGACAACAATGAATAATGCTGCTGAAGTCAAGCTGGAACCAAACGCAGAAAACCTCTCTGTGGTCTCTGATAAAACTGTGTGAAACAAGTTATAGATACTTGTAGTTCAGTATTAACTCTCCTTTTAGCTCTTTCTTTTTTTTTCTCCACCAAGGCCTTCGGTAAATGTCTGACTTGAACTGCTAAATGCTGCATGTTCTCCTGTTGGTCTTCATGGTACTTTTGTCTGTCTGCTTTCTCATCAGAAAACATCTGCCAAAACTGGCTGAGGGCTGGAAAATCAAATCAATGAATTAAAAGATGTCATAATTTTCAGTAGATTTAAGGGGGACTGCAGATTTCAGGGGTAATTTCTCACCATAAAACCTTGCACATTATACATATTATTTCACACACTGTTTACAAAAAAAAAAAAAAAAAAAAGGGATGGAGCCTTCAGGATAAAATATCTTGATCAAAACCGACAAAAAAATTCAGAGCTCATGGATTAACACTTGAAACTGTGGTAATCTCTGTTTCAGTATTAACAACCGAAGCAGCAGTAAGGGACTAAAGTAGCTCATGAAGTCATTTATGGGGATTATTTGGTGTTGAAACTGAAACCAGTGATCATTGCGACCCAGCTGAAGGCACTGTGCTCGCTCTTACACAGTTCCTTGAAAGAGAATTATTTTCCTCTGAAGCCTTTGACTCTAATTAGGATGTTTTAAAATGAACATAACATGCGTAAAACAGCAACGTGTCACCACCTCCTCTGATTCAAAGTCAAGAAAAGGTGTTGCTCTGCTTCCTCTGTATCTCACTGACAGACAATTATTAGTAAAGA
>JAPZDX010028969.1:0-17018 GCA_029783625.1 Naso annulatus | reverse complement strand
GTGCTAGTACTTGTAAACATCTAGGACAGTTAGCTTAACTGTTACTGGGGTTCATAGCCCTCCTACTTTACTGCAAGTCTTGCATTTATTTTGGGTAAAAAAAAAAAAAAAACCTTCAGACTCTAGCTTCTTAAATTTAAGGTTATGAATTATGAAATTTAGTGTATTTCTTTTTACCCCACTGAAGAGTTAACTAATTGGACCCTCTTGCCATTTGCAGGTGAAGGATACAATTCAAGGCTGCTCTTCATTTTTGAAGACGTGACTGACAACAGAGTTATATGTAAGTATAATTACCTTGTAATGTTAACTAACAGTGTTGTTTTTGTCTTTTATGTTTATTATTATTATTTTTTTTTATAGAATGCTTTGTTAAGGAGCTTTAGGTTTATTTGTATGACACAGTCACAAGGAGGAGCTATTGTGGTACTGAAATGTTGAGCTGTAATTGATGATTAGAAGTACCCATTACCACAGTTCACTATTGATGTGAATTTTAATTATGAGTTGTAGCTGCAGAAGTCAGGTACCATTTGAAGTGAACATAACAACAAACATTATATACTTGCATTTATTCAGTAAGTGAAGTTTCCCACATCACTGAGTTAATCTGTGAATTTATGAGTTAGGGTCATGTTCTACTGTGCTTTGTACAGATAAAGTCAGTATATTTTTTTTCAAAAGAAGTTTGTTGATATTATTTCAAAGAAGAATAAACAAATTGAAGCCATCTAGCTGCATTTAATACAGAAAAAAAAACACATGGGAAAGTTACCAATTTGTGGACCTGAGGCATGGTAAGCTGTGACAATGCATGGCACTAATCCGTTTCAAAGCATGACAGCAGGACTGATCCACTAGGTGAATTTATGTACACTATGGAATCTTTTGAGGTGCCCTCTAGCCCAATCAGTAAAGTTGTTTTGTTTTTTGTTATGTTTTTTTTTTACTTGGTTTGGTCATGGTGAGGACTGACATGAAAGTAGGTTTAAAGGAAATGTATCTACTGTAGGATCCTGTACAAAGTACACCAATAATTAAGCTGTTAACATGTTTCTATATTTTTTTTTTCATTTACTCTCCTTTTGTCTGTCTTTTTTTATCTTAGGTCCTGAATAGAGAGTGAGTTCAGATTCATGCTACCTCCTGTCTGCCCATAGCACTGTACTCATAACAGGTATGATCACATCAAGCTACTTTTATTACTATGAATTGAGTTGCCAGTGTTTTTATTTTAAGAAACATTTATCAGGTGACAAATTAATTCTCTTGCTCTCGTTCTGAACATGTGTTTTTATTTTTTAGATTTCTGGTTCTCTTTAAAACAAGTAATGGACTACATTAATGGATCGTATTAACATAATGAATTTCAGATCCTGGGAGTGATAGCTGTTCCCTAAATCATTGATGTGGTGTAGACGGCACTGCTGAGCTTGCCCGTGGTATGTCAGACTTTTCTTTCTTAAAACTGTTTTACGAATTGAGTTTCCTTTACCAATATATCCTTTGTTTTTTTGTTTGCTTTTTGCCCCACTCCCTTCCCCTCCCAGATTTGAATGTGGCCGTGTAAAGGTTGCAGTTCAAAGACCTCAACTAGAGGCCAGTTGCTTAAACATTACAGATTAAAACATCCACATTATGGGCGTCGGCACCCATATCCTTGCCCATACAGTAGTTGTCCATGTACATCCAAGTCATGGAATGCGCTCAGGTCACACTTGTGTAGAGTCCACACTGGAGAAACATCACGGCAAACATTGACATTGGCGACATTCAGCTGTCATGTTTGTGGGTTCTCTGAAGTTGCTTCTGAAAAGGAGTATTTCACTCATATAAATGTGCATCTCAAAGCCAATGAAACAGTCCCCTGTATGTTCAAGGGTTGTACATTTAGGACAAATATTTATGGGACATTTAAATCACATAAAAATAGAAAGCACCTCGGTCATTCTTTCAGCGGCTTTAAACCTGGAATAGTTGCAGAGAGAGACAGTTTTGAAAGCTCAAGTGTTTCAGGTGAACATGGAGATGAAGAATCAACAGAAGCCCAGCTTGAAGTGCAGTCCAGTTTTCAGAGAGACTGCTCAGAAAATCCTGAGGAGATGATAGAAGATAAACTTGCAGCAGTGTTACTTAAGCTAGAGAACATACTCCATGTTCCCAGTAATGCAGTCGATGAGCTTTTACAGGACTTGCACTTCCTAATGAGTTCTGCATCCCGGACTACATTAAATGCCATTGTTTCAGATTTTTGTACCAAGCATAATCTTGCCCTTGATGCAAAAGAAACTGAGGAATTGGCCTCTGCCTTCTGTCTTGCTAATCCCTTGACCAAAGCAATTGGAGAACAGGGCCCACTAAGCACTGCTTTTAAGCGGAAACGGTACTTCAAAGACAAGTTCCAAGTAGTTGAACCAGTTGAATATGTTTTGGATAAGGAGCGCAACCATACCTACCAATATGTACCATTATTGCAGTCATTGCAGCAGCTCCTTAGCAAAGATGGTATAATTGATGATGTAGTAGAAAACTATAGTGCTCACCAAAATGAAACTACACAACAAGAATACAAGTCATTTCAGGATGGAGAGTTTTTCAAACAAAATGAGTTTCTATCTTCGGGTGAATTGAGAATAAGTGTGACCCTTTATGTTGATGAGTTTGAAGTGTGCAACCCTCTGGGCACTTCCAGAAAGAAGCATAAACTTTCCGCTATGTACTGGATTTTGAGCAACTTACCCCCAGGCCAGCACTCCTCTTTGTCATCCATCTACTTGGCAGTACTGTGTAAAAGTAACTACATCAAGGAATATGGATATGGAAAAGTGCTTGAACCTCTTTTATCTGATCTGGTTGCCTTGGAAGAGCATGGCGTGTTTGTCCCACAAATTGGAAAAAATATCAAAGGCACAGTCCAATGTGTAGCTGCAGACAACCTGGGTGCCCATGGGATT
This sequence comes from Naso annulatus, assembly GCA_029783625.1. Taxonomy (NCBI): domain Eukaryota; kingdom Metazoa; phylum Chordata; class Actinopteri; order Acanthuriformes; family Acanthuridae; genus Naso; species Naso annulatus. The sequence continues at coordinate 14,064 of JAPZDX010028969.1, read as the reverse complement.
GCGGGCTTTGTTGAAAGTTTTTCAGGAGAGTATGTTTGTCGATTTTGCACGGGGCGTTTCACTGATATTCAGACAAAGCAGGTTCTGTCGGGTGAGTTTAGTCTTAGATCCAAAGACGAACACAAAGAATATGTGAAACATGCAGTGGAAAGTGGAAAGCCTTGTGTTGGAGTGAAAAGGCCATGTGTGCTGACAGAAAATCTTTCTCATTTTGATGTCACAACTGGATATCCACCTGATGTACTCCATGATCTGTTGGAGGGTATTGTTCCAGTGGAACTTGCACAGTGCCTGGGTGTGTTGATATCCAAACAATACCTCTCTTTGGACACTTTAAATAAGGTAATTCTCAGTTTCCCCTACAAAGGAGAAGATAAAACAAACCGCCCCCATGTTGTGCCACAAAAACTTTTAAGCAAAAAGACAATAGGTGGCAATGCAGCTGAAAAGTGGACCCTCATAAGATTGCTGCCTTTCATGATTGGTGATGTTATACCTGACGGTGAACCAGTGTGGGAGATAATTTTGGATTTAAAAGAGATAGTGGAACTTGCTGTTTCCCAGATCCACACAGAAGAATCCATTGGATATCTTCAGTTCAAAATATCTGATCACAGACAGAAATATCAAGAAGCATTTCCCAACCAGAAACTCTTCCCAAAGCATCATTTCTTAGAGCATTACCCTCACTTGACCCGGTGTTTTGGTCCTCTTGTTGGGGTCTGGACCATGAGATTTGAGGGCAAACACAGTTTTTTTAAGGAAGTTGCCCATCACACCAAGTGTTTCAAGAATGTTGCTCTAACACTGTCAAGAAAACACCAGATGATGATTGCGTATCACTTACACTCATCACGTCCACAGAAACCTGGAGTTCAAGCATCAAGTGTATCGAGAGTCCCTGTTGAGGTGCTGAAAGATGATGTATCATTGCCTCTTCAGCAGATGTACCCAAACATGGCAGAAGTAAACATGGCTAACAGTGCAGATTGCAAGGGGATCAACTATAGAAAGGGAATGACACTCATTTGTGGATTTACTGATGGGCTACCTGAATTCGGAGAGATAATAAGGATATGTGTACTTCAGGATACACTGAATTTCATAGTCAAGATGTTCTCAGCTTGGTTTAGAGAGCACTACCGGGCCTTTGAACTGCAACCATGTCCAACTGGCACAATGTCCCTGATAACACATGACGAACTGGCAGAGAAGTACCCATTACATGACTACTTTGTTGGGCCCCTTCGACTGGTTACATTTAAAAGATATCCATATATTAAAAGCACCTGTTGAATATGTGAGTAAATGGCTTTAATTGATAGCTTACTAAATGTGCACTTCATTCTCACTTGCATGAGCACTTGATACTAACCCGTCATCTCTTTCCACTTGGCTGTTGACTAATCTGTCTCTGTGCATGCACTCCATGAACTCCTTGTCACTGGTAGGGCTGGGCAATATTTTGATATCATTTCCACATTATGTTGTGACTTGATATCATCTGGGATTTTAGATATTTAAATATCAGAATATGGCATAAATGTTGTCTCTTTCTAGGTTTAAAGGCTTTATTCATTCATTACATTAAAGTGATGATATTTTCTGAACTAGCAATTATTTGCTTTTACCCACATAGTTATTATAAATTATGAATAATATCAAAAATCTAGTTGTGTAAATATTTTTGTGGAACCACCATAGTCATCCCCACTATCTCAATATCAATATTGAGGTATTTGGTTAAAAAAGTCAAATTGTCTATTCCAACCTAAAGCAAGTAATTTAAGCACTGTCAACTATAGTATGACACTTAATTTTCCATGCTACTGTCATTATGTCACTGGCGTCTGTCTGTGGATTGCTAAATGTTTGCTTCAGTGTCCTGTTTGTTTTACATATGACACTTTAATTTATACATATTTAATGACTTTGTACTTGTGTTTTCATCTTCTCTAGGTTGACACATTTGGATGATGGCTGCACCAGTAAAACTGCGAATTATCCTTGGTTCCAACAATGCTGAAAAACTGACCATAGAATCAGGCATGCCAACATCTGTTGAGGATCTTGCAAATGAGATCAAACGTCAGTTTGATATAGAGGGGGATATTAGACTCCAGTACATGGACAGTGACTTTGATAACGAATTTATTAACCTTAACCAAATGTGCGACATTCAAAACAAGAGCACAGTGAAAATCATCCACTTGTCAGATGCACTTGACCTCAGCCAAGACAGCATGAACCAGAGTGGGGAGGAGGCGTCCTTCTCATCTTCCGACACAATAATACTCTCCTCTGATTCAGAATCTCCTTGATCACATTGGCCCACAGAATTCCAAATTCCAAAGTTTTCATATGATGTGGAGATGCAACTTCAAAGTGCAAACCAGGACTTCATATCAAATGGAGTTCTTCTGACCCCTGGTCATAAACTTAAATCAGACATCTTGGAAAGTCTGGCTCATGAAATCATCAAGTTCAAGGCATATCCCTCAAACTTGGAAATTGAATCTGTTGCTGAAGCTTTAATTAAAGCACATCCATGTTTGAGAGAACAGGGATCCTTCAGTGGTTTCTATGGATGGAAAATAAGCCTTAAGTATAAGATGGCAAACTACAGGACAAAACTTAGAAACCTGGGGTGTCCAGAACTGAGCATCAATTCCCTCAAGCACAAACCTGCAGATAGATGTCAGCCTGCCTATGATGTCAAAAAACCGAGGAAAGCAGAAGTAAATTTTTGTCCTCCCTATCCTGCTGGCGAGACCCAGGGCAGCCTTGAACTGGAAAGACTGGCATTGTTATCTGAGGTCAAGAAGAAACATAATGATAAAGTTGTCAAAGAAAAAATGGCTAAGACCTTCGCATACAGAAGGCAGGAGGTTGTCAGAGACAAGCCCATGATCGCAGAGTTCAAGATCAGATGGCCAGGACTGTTCACTGTGGCAGAGGTTATGGAATGCTTTTTAAATTAGTTGTCAACATTTTTTTGTATTTTTGTTTTTGTGCAATTCTTTTATATTGGATAGTGACAGTGTAGAGACAGGAAGGGCAGGGGAGAGTGTTGTAATGGCTTCCATTCAGAATATTTATCATTTTGTATAAAATGTAACACAGGAAATGCTGTAATATTACAGCACACCCTGTTTTTTGTACATTCTCGTGAGAGTATTTCTGTTTTAAATGTTTAAATTGGTAGCAATAATATAAAATGTTTTTGTGGACATTATGTTTTCAGGTGGAAGCAGAATTTGCGAGGATCACTACTTGTCCCCTTGTCTCCAAGTTCCATGCACATCTTGACCAACACACTAGTCAGCTCACCAAAGTGTTCAAGATGAAAGGAGGGTCTGCAGGGACCAACATCAGCAGGATTTTGGCCCCAATCACACAGGTATGTTTTGCTATCGGTTGTGAACAGTATGGAATTATAAATTTGATGTTTACTAGTCAGTGTTGACAAGTATGCTAACAAGATAACAGTCAGAATAATATTTCTGTAATTTTTTCTCTTTAGAATGAAACAGTTGAAAAGAGGAGGGAGTGCATCCTCAGGGCACTTTGTATCTACCTAAATGAAGACCCGAATATCCTCTTCAAAGAATACCTGGTTGGTAATTTTAATAGTTTAGTTTCTTTTTTTAATTTAATGCACATTTAGACACATTACAAGACAGACAATTAGACGAAACAAAAAGTTTAGTTTCTACCAGTAATCAATCAATTTTAACCTCTGTGGGGCTTCTCCCAAGGCCACTGATGTTGATGATCCTTTCTTTCTCCCTTATGGAAAGGATGCTGATGGTGCTGCTGTCCAGAGGGAGATTGAACAACTTACCCTTGGCATCTACAGCATCAAAGTCGAGGGAGGTGATGTCAACACTCCACCAGCTGATGTTGGGATAGTTATCGAAGGTGTTGAAGTTCTACAGGATCTGGGAGATGTCGCCTCTGCATGTGCACTCTTAATGGGGGTAATATATGCAATGAACCTGAGTTATCCTAAGGAACTGAAGACCTTCTTTGAAGTCCTTCAAAAGCTCCTTCTGCAGCTGGATGCTGGTAGATTGTCAACCAAGGTACAGATGCTCAAGAACAAATTGTATGCTTGAACCAAACATTGATTTGAATGCTGAATGTGAAAAATAATCTGTTAGAAAACAGAGGAAAAGTTCTGGAAAACTACTACCATAAGTGAAAATTCTAGTGGAAAGGGTGCCCACACTTTTGCCCTGGAAACCCTGGAAAAACTAGGGAATTTGACTTTCTTTGATAAACATGATTGGGAACCCTGGTTGTACGACTAAGTGACAAGTGAATTGAGGGACCATGCAGCACCAAAATTGTTGACAACTGAATGGATATTTTGCTGACTTTTTAAAAACCAGCTGCACCCAAAACAGCTGCAGAGAAGTTGAACAAGACCATCTTTCATACTGAGAACTTAAAGCCAACACAAGGAACCTTCGTTTGGCAGGTCCTGTGAACAAAAGGCACCATACTAGACACCATATCATACTAACTTACCGCCAAACTTTGCCTGAGAAAATGTAAACTTAGGCTCTTCTGCTCTGTCTACCGTAAATTGTTTTGTCTGATTTTGCCCAGCTCCAACCCAGTGGCAACCAATTAGATTGAAAAATCAAAGAAATAGAAGCATTTATGTAGATATTGAAACTATTTGATAACCAGTTCAGAACTCCTTGTAGTGGCCGCAACACGAGCTGACATGTTTGTGAAAATGTTCATTTGAATCATATTTTTTTCTACACTACTAAAGGTTGACAGCAGCACATGTGTTATAGTGTGACTGTTGTGCTGTTTCAAAAAGGATTGAGAGCTACAAGCTTATTATACTGTTATACAATAATATACAGGGATGTTTTGTTAGATGTTTCATTTGCTGCATCAAGGTGGTTTATAATTGTTATGACAATTGTTATACAATGCTGCAACTAAAGTTGGCATTTGACATTTCAGGGTATTCCCTCCACAGTTGACAGCAGCACATGTGTTATGCTTAGATTATTATGCTGTCAAAAAAAAAGAGACCTGTTGTATTGTTTGACTGCAAAAGCAGTTTAGAACTGTTGGTGTTTTGGACCAAGTGGTAAGAAAATGTTGGTGAATAAAGGAAATAACAAAAATATGTTGGGCGTACAAAATTCATTTGTGTGGAACCTGTTGACAAACTAGAATTAGGATAAACTAACTAGTATTAAATAAGTTGGATGAAAACCTATGTTAATAAATTCAACTTAAATTTATTATTTTACCTCTATGAATAAAATATATGTTAAATAGACAAATGTAGAATATGTAGTCTGTAAATATATTATTTATGTCCATATAACATAACTGAATTTGATTGGATAAGCTTAAATATCTCTTGTTGAACAGAAGTAATTCCATCTAGTTGGGTCAATACACATTGTGGTAATGTAACACAAGTTCATTAAGTTAGATGGACTTAATAATTTTGCTTTTAACTAACATAATTCATTTTCGTGGAACCTGTTGACAAAATAAATTTAATTAATGTCAATGTTTCGCTTTTTTGAGTGATGGCATCGGCGTCTTCATGTGGCGTCTGCCAGTGTAGTCAGCCAGACCAGCCACTAACGTTAGCTTATCACTTCACAGTGAGTCATTTGCTTTTGTGAACTAACTGACACAGGCGGAGAGAAAGAGGAACAACATTTGTTTAGAGCTGCAACAATGAACAATAATCGATTATTAACCTTCTTCTACATTTTCACTAGTTTTTTGGCCACAACCTTTACTATATGACTTGAAATAGCATGATTTTTGGCTAGGATAGGAAGCTTAATTTTATGTAACGTGTCAAAATTTGGTTTTGAAATTTTTCTAACGTCAATAATACACTGTGGGCAAAAAGTGCATACACTTTATACCCTTAGGGACACTTATGTCCACTCAAAACAAAACAACAAAACTGATTTTGATGCATTATTATTATTACTTTTTTTGTAGTTTCAGTTTTTCAATTTTACTCTGCATATTTCTAGGCTTTTTCAATGGGCTTTAGAAGGGCTATGATATTGTTATGGCTTTGATCAGCACTGTGTGCGCACGCGCATGTGCACGACCACGCACACACACAGTACCAGAGGGGGTAAATTAATCATCAACTATTTGTACAATTAAATAATCGGTTTGAGGAGGTTAGGGTTATTGATTGGTTCCTTTGGCACTAAATCATAGATTAGCATGAAAAAAAAATGCATTGAGTCAGAAGCCCCTGTCCTCCTCTAGCCCCCACTCGCTCCTTTCTTTTCACGCAGACTGCTCCTTCTCCACTTGCAAGTGTCGCTAGTGAGCCATTTTAAGTGTATTTTCTTCCAAAGAAGAGAGAACAAATATTTTATAAATGATCCTGAGATTTGGTAATGGTTTATTTCAACCAGTTACTCTTTCTTAAAACAAATACTTTGATCGTCCTCTTGCCTCTCAAAAATATAGGAGGAGCAACCTACTCTGCCTTTTTCAAGGTTTTTCAAATTTTAATTTTGGTGCAACACTAGTCAATGGTCAACATGAAATTCAAAACAATACTGAAAAATGTGTAAAGGATAAGCTAACAATCATCTTGTAGTTTATCAAGGGGAGATTGGCTAACACAGTTTAGCATTTATTTTGATTATGGCAAATTTCATAATTCATAAATTTTTTTTTTCTTTCTCTGCAGATAAGTGCTGTGAGTTGATTTCATGGCGTAAACTGAAAAGGTGAGTACTGCACTGCAGTTAAGGATGTCAAAAGATTACACCTGTCGTAGTTGTGGTGCTACAATGAATACCCTAAAAGGGTATGTGATGCATCAAGGGCTTCATAAAAATGAGCCACATTATCAGTACGCGTGTTGTATGGAAAGTTGTAAGTTTCAGTTCAGAAATTACAATGCTTTTAAATGTCATGTTTACCGCCATCATCGGCGGTCATCTACCGTGTCACAGTGTCAAACTTTGCAGGCACCCTTTCTATGTCAACTTCCACATTGTCAGAAACAGTTGATTGACCTTAAAGACCTTCTCTGTCACCTAAAATCTCACATTTCAAGAAGAGAGGTAGTGCATTGCCCATTTAAAGACTGTGATAAAACTTTTTCAGTGACATCATCTTTCACAGCCCACCTATCTAGGAAGCACAAAAACCCCACAGCTCTGCATGTCTCTGGTGCATACTGTCCTCCTTCAGTTCCTAGTGAGTCTCAGTCCTCTGTTGCTGAAAGCCAGGTAGATGAAGGGTCAGCTGACGATAAGCCTGAGGCAGATGTCCCAGACCTTGCACAAATGAAAAGTTTGTACATGAGAAATCTGTGCATGTTTTATATGAAACTACAGGCCAAACAACTTATCCCTTCCTCTACAATCCAGTTGATTGTAGAAGAAATGAATAGTCTTAATGGAATGTGCCTGCAGTACATGAAAAGTCAACTGAAAGCATCTCTTCAAACAAAAACTGAACTATCTGAGACTGAAATTGAAGATGTTTTGAGGACCCTAGATGATGTAGGTGTTCATGGATCCTGCAGCCCCTCCCTTTCCACAGAGTACAACAGAAAACGGTATTTTGAGGAGAATTTTCCATACGTGCATCCACAACCCAATTTTTTGGGGGTTTGATGAAAATAGAAAGGAGCAATATGCTCAGTATGTTCCCATAAAGCATACATTGACAACTCTGCTAAAACATACTGATGTGCTGGAACAGGGTTCTACATCTGAGAATGAAAGTACACCTCATATTTTAAATGATGTGTGTGATGGATCCGTATTTAATTCCAATCCTCTTTTCTCTGAGTCGGGTCTCACATTAAAAGTGATAATTTATCAAGATGCTTTTGAGGTGGTTAATCCCCTCAGCTCGGCAAAGAAAAAACATAAGATACTTGGAGTCTACTTCACTCTAGCAAATTTTGAACCTTTTCATCGATCCACTCTTGACAACTTGCAGCTTTTGCGCCGAGAAGCTGATTTCAAATATTTTGGCCACGAGAAAATGTTCTCTCAATTGGTAACTGATCTTGGAGAACTGGAGACAAATGGACTGAATATTTCTGGAAACATTGTTAAGGCAACTGTCTTTTGCATTGCCGGTGACAATTTGGGGTCACATAACATTGGTGGATTTACAGAAAATTTTAGTACATCTCAACATTTCTGCCGATATTGTCACGTAAGCAGAAGTGAGCTAGACAATTTGGAACACCATGCTTCAATCCGTACAGTACAAGAGTACAATGACACTGTTCAAGAACTGCAAAATGGTGATGCAAGTGTAGTCAGAGGTGTGAAATTTAACTCTGTCTTTAATTCACTGACATTTTTTCATGTTTGCCAGCCAGGCCTCCCACCCTGTATTGGCCATGATCTCTTTGAGGGTGTCGTGGCATCTGACCTTGCTATTTACCTGACCCATTTTGTCAAGGTGAAGAAATTCTTCACATATTCACAGCTTAATCGAAGGATTAAACAGTTTAGTTACCAGGGATCTGATGGTAGCTCTAAACCAGCTGAAGTTTCAGAAAAGGGTGTAAAATTAGGTGGCCAGGCAACAGAAAACTGGTCTTTGCTGAGACTTCTCCCCATTATCATTGGTGAAAAGATCACAGACACAGAGGATCCTGTATGGCAACTGACTGTCCAGCTGAAAGAGCTAGTGGAATTGATTTGTGCCCCTACTATATCAGTACCCAAGGTTGCATTGCTCAGTGTTCTGATTGGTGATTATCTGGAAGGAAGGAAATAATTTTTTCCTTCACAAAAACTAAAACCAAAGCATCATTACCTCACCCACAATACTAAAGTTTGGCCCACTCATTCGGCTGTGGACAATGAGGTTCGAGAGTAAGCATTCATATTTCAAACAATGTGTGCGAAGGACACAAAACTTCAAAAATGTATGTCACACACTTGCAAAGAACCATCAACTACTGCAGGCATACCTACATTCTGGCTCCTTTTTTGAACCCTCATTGGTGGTTAAGAACTCCACTCCTTTCCATGCTGAACTGTACAGCGAAGCAGTGCGCTCTGCAGTAGGAGAAACCTTAGTCAAAGAACCCAATGTTGAGTCAGCTACCGAGGTGCAGTGGAAAGGCACTCAGTACAAAAAGGGACTTTTCCTGTGTTTAAACCAAGGTGAGGCACTTGAATTTGGACAGATTGAGCTCATGCTTGTGACGCAGGACCAGCATGTGTACTTTATTGTTACACCTCATGACGTGTCCTATATGCCAGCATTTGCATTGTATGAAGTGAAACAAGCAAGGCAGAGCATGAAATGTTGGAAGCCTGAGCGAAAACTAGATTATTATCCTTTGCCTGTGTACAAGCTTTGTGGGACAAGTGTAATTTCACTTAAGCATAGCATTGTTGACTCAGAGTAATCTGGAGTTTAAGAGATTAAAATCTGACAGTAATGCTTGAAGAACAGTATTTTTCATCCCTTGTAGTCCTCCTAGTCATGGATTCAGAGTGTCCGCTTCTGTCTATAATCAAATCAAGTCTTCCTAAACTGAGAGACCCTGAGCCTTTGCTGGAGCATCTGCAAGGTTTAGGAATTGAGGACCTGGAGGACCTGAGCTACCTGCAGGAGAGTGACCTCCATTCTGTCCTGAGACCAATTGAAGCCAGGAAACTTCTGTCACTGCTCAAAAAGACAAGTATGTGTTTCAATTTGTACATAAAAAACTTTCGCATTAGAAAAATGTGCATAGTCAAATTATACTTATTAGGTACACCTGTTCAAATTAATACAGTCCAATACAGCAGTTCTACTATGAATTATACTTCAAAGAACCTTCTCTACATTTTTGTTGATGTTTTCAAAAAGGTGATGACTATACACTATACCTTGTTCATCACTGATTTCATAGTGGGTGTTAGTGGTGTACTGCATTATATTGAGAAAGGAACAGTTTGAAATATATCAATTGGCTACTGAGTATATAATTATGTTAAGTATTGATATACCCAGATTGAGCTATGTGATGTCTCTATGGTTAAATATTACTACTATCTGTCCTTTATTAAGGCCAACAAGATGTCTTGGACAGTCCTTCAAGCAACCAGAGCAACCAACAGTTCAGCAGAGCCAGTACCAGTACAAGTCCAGCAACACAGTTGGACGAGATGCCCCTTTCTGGTGAGTACATGCATCTGTTGCACAGAATCACTCTTTTGGGTTAGATGGGCTGAAAAATAATATAATCTACCTGTAACTTACTGTAATATAGTACAATTACCAGCAGTGAATTGACAGTGTGCTCATAAATCAGTATCATCAGTTGGGTCTATGTTCTCTAGATTCTGATTCTGTAGCAAATGACACACAACTAATCAGGGATGAACACAGGATATTTTATTACAATGTACAGAAAAAATTGACTTTTGTATCCAGGAGTAGCAATAGTTCCCCCAACAAGAATATGTTGTTCATTTAGTTCCCATGTATAGTCAGTCTGGTGTGTATTTTCTTTGCTACCCTTTGTAGTGTGTTATGTTGAGATCTCGCAAGCTTGTCTGTCCCAAAGCAAAGGTGTCATCTATAGTGTGACTCATGTGACTGCTGTGGTGTTGGAAAAGGCTGGATCTTCTTGCACCTTTTATCCTGGTCCTGGCTCGTAAACTGGATCACTCGTAAATGTTCTCAGACTCAATAAAAGCTCCAACCTAACAAAAAAAAAACACACACAACAAAAACAGTCAGGTCTCCTAGGCAACAACAGTAAGGGAAACGTGTGAAAAAATTACATTTTTCAGCCCAATGCTGATAAAGAAAACTCATGAACCCACCCATGTGACCACGCAGGTAATATTTCCACCGTAGCTCTGCTTAGTTGTTTTCTTTTCCTCCCGTTTCCATTCCTGCAATCAGTATCAGGACTACTAACTCCATGCTGGGATTAAAATGCTATCGACTGACTATTTGTGGAAAGACATTAATGATGTTTGATTCAAAATTATGCAGGTTACATTATACAATGTGGAAAATTGAATGGCTTTAACTGTTGCATCAGTAAGTGGGTGTCAAGGAGCCAAATAATCTGATTACAATCAGCTCAATCAAAATAAACAAGCCCAGAGAGGTGGAATGACATTTTCTTAAACCGAAAGAAATGAAAGTTTTGTCATGTAAACAATGAAACTAAATGTTGTCTTGTTCAGTTCTTTCTGCTCCGTGTCGACAGAAATCAAAATGTAAACATCACTATGCATTTACGAGTTCTTTTTGGGCCTGAAAATTAAAATTCGACCGGACCCATGGGTGTTGAAGCCTGGACTCAGCATGTCTCACTAGCATTAAGTCTCGGCCCGAACACGGCCAAAAAAGGAGGAAAAAGGCTCCATGAAAACCCACCTATTATTTAATAACAGCTAATGTTCTCTGTGTTCTCTTAAGGTGGTTACAGCTCAGAAACTGCAAGTTCACCACGGTCAACAAGTAGTTCAAGTATGGATACCACACCTCGTCGACTGTCTGACAACAGCTGGCATTTTAAATTTCAAATTCCTTGGCGAAAATTCCATCTGAGATCATCAGAAAGTTCGAAACAGGAAAGCGGCCAACAAAAAGTGAGAGACTTGAAATCATACGGCTCATTGTCAGTGAAATCTTAACCGTGTGCCCAACACCTGGGAAGAAACATATCAGTGAGATAGCAAGGAAGATGACAAAGGCCTTCCCTGTGGCATTTACTGATGTCATTGAAGGTGAAGTTGTAGGCAGTGGGTATGACTCACTCACCAAACAGATGCTCAGCAGAGTGGATAACCTGAAGAGAGGAAACACTTCACTTTCCTTAAAGAGACAAGTTATTAGCAGCAGTGAAGGGGAGGATACCCCAACTCAGAAAAGAAGACTAGACACTTATGGGTGTATAAACTGGCAACCAACACGGCTGCCACCTGATGAAACCCCTTAATCTCAGAAACATGCACAAGAAGAGTTAAAGAAAATGTGGAGAGAAAGATGCTGTGACAGCAAAGCCATTGAGAATATGATGAGAGCCACTTTCTTCACTCAGAGAAAAGACATTATCAGTGGGACTGAGACTTCTGACTTGACAAAGGAATGGCCATATCTGTTTGAGACAACTGGCATGAAGACTCATTTTAAAGAGCTTACAGGTGTGGACATGGAAGACAAAAACATAGCTAATAAATGTGCCAGAGTTATTTCATTTCTGAAATCTGGTGACAAGACAGGGAAGATGGAGACCATCTTCAGGGAAATGGAAACATCAAGCAAAAATGTTGCAGATGTGAATGTTGCAGTGTTTCTTCCACTGCTCCTCAAGTACTTCAATGAAGAAGAAGAACAGATGTTCTACAAAGTGGATCAAACAACCCTGCCCTCTGAAGTGGACTGTGCTGGACTTCCAAGCACACCATTTATTGTTGTGTGTGGTATGAATATTTGTCTTTCTCCACCACAATATATTGAAACCAAAAAACGGAAAACTATTACTACTATTACTTTGATTGTTAGTGTTGTACTGGACTCAGTTGTAACATAATTTCCTTTAGTTGTTGTTGAAGTTACGGTCTCTTGGCTCAGTTTGTCACAAAATGTTCCCCTTTTCTCTTGTCCTTGTGCACAACAGGAAACTCTACTTTGGCAGCGGAGAATTTCATGCTGTCTGTGGACCAGCCATTATTGTGAATGGCCATATCAGAATCTTCAGTGATGCTCTTATGCTGATGTTTGGTTCGTACTACTGTATGAACATATCTTACCCAGCAGCCCAAGCATCAACTTTGGAGTTCTTACAGAGATAAGACAGCACAAGTCAATTTAATACATCAAAATAAGATAATGCGCATACTGTAAAACTGAGCACTGCTCAAGTGCTGAAATGATTAGTACAGGGTTCCCAGACTTTGGCAACTCAGGGCCCACTTGAAAGTCTCAAAAATTTTTGCAGCCCACCTCTGCCCTCATTAACAATACAGAGGCCTAATAATGCGAATTCAGTGCACTTTTTTTAATCTTAATGATAAAGATGATGATAAAGAAAACATTCAGGACTGACCTGCAAGTAGCAGGAAGCTCCAAAGTCACTAACGCAGCATGCTGATGCTGCCAGTTCATGGAGCATCCTGACTGAATCCTGAAGAAACCAGAGAATGGCTTCAGTTTGGGAAGATGATTCACTTTCATGGTCACTGAGGGTGGGACAGTTCACTAATCCACAGTATGGTTTGATTTACATTGTTGTTGTTGTTTTCCCTCTCCAGAAACTCTATTCTATTATTACATTTTATTCAAAATAAAGATGGTCATGTCTGAAAAATATTAGATTACTACCTGAAGTGAGAAGGATTAAGCAGCTGTAGGCATCTACATCTGTTATCATAGTTAACTCTCCTTCTATGGTTCTTGATGAATATTAAGCTTTTTTATTCTTAAAGTTTTATTGCTCTGACTCACAGTCCACGTCAGCTCAGGTGATCTTCAGGTTGTCTTTAGCTGCAGGTCAAACTATACACGCTCACAACAGGAGGCGGTTTATCCTACGCACAGCCCTCTTTTATACAGTCTATGGTGCAGCAACGGACGGCAGAGTGACAGGCCGCTGTCGTATTTATTTCTGCCATGTGATATCAAGGAAATTACAGCCAATAATTGATCGCAATACAGATTGAAGATTGTTTTATCGCCCAGTCCTATATACATATAATGTATTTACTATCTTTTTCTTTAATTCAACAAAAATCATCACAGAGCAGAAACCAGAGCTCTTCACAGGTACACTTAACAGGTGTTGGTCATAATGGAAATGATGTATCTACAGTATCTCACAAAAGTGAGTACACCCCTCACATTTTTGTAAATATTTTACTATATCTTTTCATGGGACAACACTGAATATATGACACTTTGATACAATGTAAAGTAGTCCGTGTACAGCTTGTATAACTGTAAATTTGCTGTCCCCTCAAAATAATTCAACACACAGCCATTAATGTCTGAACCGCTTGCAACAAAAGTGAGTACACCCCTAAGTGAAAATGTCCAAGTTGTGCCCAA
>JAPZDX010028308.1:0-17045 GCA_029783625.1 Naso annulatus | reverse complement strand
GTCATGTTGTTGCTGCGCTTTTCATGTTATTGAATGGATGATTTAAATTTGACCAGCTGTAAGCACATGAGCACACAGATAAGATGAGCTGACTGTAAGAGAAAGTTCTTACAATTCTTTTGGCCCCAGTTTGTATGTAATCTGTGTGCTGTCAGTTGTGTGTCTTATGTTGCTTTAATAAAATTTGTCATTGTTGTAGACAGATGATAATTTAAAATTGCAAGTGTTAACACAGGAGTTTTAAATGCTCTGAATAGCAAAATATACAAGGACGACAGGCATTTCAACAAACCCCCTCGAATGAGCACTAAAAGACTTTTCTCAGTAGCAATTCAATAATTGAGAAGTTCAGAGTTTGAGTTTTTGTAATTTTCTTGAAAGCGCAACAGAGCAAGGCAACACTTCTCAAGGTTATAATGCATCTATCTAAATTGCTGGCAGTTAAAGTAGTAATGCAGCCAAGATGTGAATGCTTTTGTCTGTACTGAGGTTGTGAATATTTCCTGGGAACACAATGGTTGAATCAGAAATCATTCATCGCTGTGGATATTGTCATCTTGCTAGCCTTTGATTACTGTGCAGAAACAGCAGCTTATTTGTCAAAATGCACCCATGTAAACTAATGTGTAATACAGAATGCAAAGTAAACCAGCACATAGCCTACCAACAAATAAATTTCAAATTGAAATTTCCTGCAGTAGCTGTAGAATTTTGAGTAAGGCCACCGTAAATAGAGGCATGTTGGCTGCAGACCAAAAAAAATAAATCTGTTAACAAAGAAAAAGTGTTTTTTATTGTCTGTACTCATTTAGAGCAGCCTGTTTCTACTGTTCAGTTGTTTAGTGAATCACATTTCACCCACCCCATCCTGTCCTAATCCAAAAACAAATCATGCACCATTTCAACTTTGCATGATCTTTTTATTTTTACTTACAGATTTCGGATTTTAATTTAACGTGACCTTTTCAAACTCAACCCCCAACAAGAAGTCAGATCAACTGATTTATTCCAACTGTTAAGCTATGGATAACATTGCTGTCATTGCAGCTTGTATGAGCACTAAAACTATTCAGATTTCTCAAACAAGTCTATGAATTTCAAGAATTGCATTACTTTAATCTAACTATAAAAACATTGATCCACTCAAGGAGACAAATAACTTTTGTTCGTCCTTTTTCAGTTTGCTGAGAGCCAAAACAAGAGCTGCTGCGCACAGATGGTCGGAATGATGTGGGCGAATGGAGATCTTAATTGCTGTCTTCCACTGTTGTCATAATATTTCCACCAGCTGGGTAGCTTATTGATTTCTATTTGCAGTGAAGGAAAAAAGGGAGAGATCGCTTTTCATTCAGTAAAAGAGGTGCATCTATTGACACACACTCCCCTTCATCATGAAATAAACTCTGACTCTAATAATCTGTTGCTGCTTTTAGTTTCCACAGATGAAATTTAACCAAAGCTGCTTTCAAAGACAGAGCTCAGTGGATCGGTCTAAAGTGAAGCAGTGGAGTATTTCATCAGTGCCAGTGTTTGTGGTAACTAGTACTAGATCTAGTTACCTCTGAAATTCAGTATCGCTGTTACAGTTACTAAGATTTACATGGCCTCATTACTTTTTATCTTTTTGTTTTTTTATATGGTGGCACAGATTGTGTATGACAGAGACATACACATCGACATCAGAAAAAGATATGTGGGATTTATATTGAGTGTAGCCGATTGCAAGATCATCTGCCCATGGCATCTGATGAGTCAGATCAGTGGGACCAGGCATCACAGAAAGAGATGCACCCACCACAGAGAGAGAGGAGAGAGAGGTGGCATCAGATATGGACCTTAGGATGCCCCTTGCCAAGCTTCCTTCTGTCAAACGTACTATATCAGAAAAATAGGATGGAGATACGGCTCGGGCTCACTCAACAGAGGGAGATCAGAGACTGTAGTGTACACATCTTCACTTAAATATGGTTAACCCCTCTGGATGAAGCTTCTGCACTAGATAGGCCTGCTTTATTCAGAGCAGACAGGACACAAGACTCATGCAGGCATGTGGGCGTGGCTACAGGTGGGCTGGGGTTCGCACTGCCCGTCCTGAGAAATTATCTGCCCGTCCTGAGAAAGCTTGAGAGAAATAAAATCCTGCATACTCTTATGTTGAAAGGTGAGGCTACAATAACTATAAAAAAAAATATCAAAAGTTTCAAAACATTTCTATCGTGCTTTATTGTTTCATTACTTTTCATCACAGTGAGACTGGCTACAGTGATAAAATGTAATTTGATAGTTGTCTTAAACTGTGCCACAGCCACACTAAAATAATGTGATAAAACAGTGTGTTAATAAAAGCAAAGGAAAAGTTTCTTTCCCCAGTGAGTAATCCAGTTACTTTTCAAGAGCAGCAATTGGTACCTGTAACTAGTTACTACTTTTCAGTAACTTGCACAACACTGGTCCTGAGTTTGTAGTGGTGTCTACTTCCTTGGAACTGAAGTGGTTGAGTCAAGAGAAGTCATTAGTGGTCTGCACCACGCAGTCATTAATGGATACTGGTTGTACCGCAAAACTTCTACATGGCCCAGTTTTTCCACACATGGGACCAACAGTGAGCTCTCTGAGGTTATATATAGAAAAGATTCCCCCTGTTGATGGATGACTTAACTCTTCAACCTATGTACTAGGAAGTCTCATACTGAAGAAACAGCCTGCAAAAGCAGTTTCTTGTTATGATTAAAAAATAAAACTCTTTCCCCATTGCTCTTTTGTTGCTCTGAAAATGCACCTTCCTTGAAAATTTCTACCTCTATATCTCCTGTCTGTCCATTTATGAGGCTTATTAGAGAAAACACATGCAAGTAGGTATGAGCTGAAGTTTGTCAGCAATGATTGCAGTTCAAAAAATAGTTTGGAAGTTTGTAGAATAAATTAGCTAATGACAAGGACACGGTTGAGTTACTGTTGTGAAGAAATAACACCAGACAGACAAGCTTTGTTCAAAAAACAGCTGTTTGCTTGTTTCCAGAAGTAGCTGAAAGAGTATTTTCCAGGTTATATGTCAACTTTTACATTCCTGTTATAGTGTCAGAACATCAGCGGACACTGATTACCCATTTTTTGAAGAACTGTCTCAGTGCCCTTGCCAACCCTCAGTGGAAGCTAGCAGGGATGTCAGCGATAAGCTCAGATTCTCAAGACGGCACCAGTCTTCATGATGTTGCTGTTAACCATTGTTTATGATCGTAAATATCCTTATGATAGGGCTTAATGTGCTAAAAACTAAACTTCTCCTTTAATGCTGAAAATGGCAAGTTACTCCAGTATGGTAATTGTATGAATGTAAACAAGCTCTTATCTCTGTTTTCACAAACGATTTAGCCATTTATGCTCAGGCTTTGCATTCCCACATCCAAATGTTTCCCCACAACAAGTTCCACCAAAACTATGTGGACAACAAGTGGAACTCTCCAAGGTGACACGCTAGTGCCTTTCTTTCCGTAATCATCATGGACTATGCCCAACGACAGTGGACTATGTCCTAAAGTCAGGTAGTCGATGAAATTAGTGACAAAGGCCTCATTGTCTGAAGATCTGGTTGTCAAAGTCAGAAATATTTAACAAGCTTTGAATATGCAGATGATGTTGCCGTGATCAGCTGCTGCTGCAGTAGGAAAAAACAGAATGTATGATCTTCAGTGAGGACACTACTCCTACATCCATTGAGACAGTGAATGGAACGCATACCAAGGAAGTTGAGGACTTCAAATATTTAGTGTCATACTACTTTTCCAGTAACAAGTAGTGTAGCTAATTACTACTAGAATTCCAGCAATAGCATTACAGTTATATTTACTACTGTACTATTAACTATAAACTTTTGCAGTGCATTTCCACTTCAGTCATCCAAACCTACGCTGCAACGTCTGTTATCTCGTTTTGCATGAGTAGACCTGGTCAGGCCACACATGCACGCTTGAATCCCGCTCTACCTTCACTCCCTCCTCTCCTAAGAGACTCCTCTTTCCTCATCTCCCTACAGAGGGATGGAAACATCAGGTCACAGAAGCAGCGAGGCCATAAAAGCAGGCACACCCTTTCAACCAGAGGAAAATCAAAAGACGAGCAAAGGCTCAGGGAAAAGTAAGTGCTTCTTCTTGGCATGAACCTGACAGGAGGAGATCTAAATGTTTAGAGATGACATCAACTGTCTTCAATCATGTCAGTCACTGGACAGACATAGCAAGCGGTTGTAAGAAACTTAAACAGTAGACGGTGGAGAAGTGATTTCTCAGCTGGAGTCAAGTAAGGTGATTTCATGTTAACCAAACTGAATAACATTTACACAAGCTTCATTCTGTATACAGTTCCAAATTCATTTACAATGTTTTCAGTTTTTATATTTGACTTAGAGGCACAAAATTTGCCATTCATTAAATGTGCTCATGCTGTGCCACTATAAGCTTAACCCTAGCCCCAACTCTTCTGTTACTGTTGAATAAGGTTGTCTCTACATTCAGTTAGAGGGCAAACTCCCAAACCCAGATCATGATTGAAATAGCAAGAGGATTTTGTGTGGAAAAACCAGGAACGCAGTACCTGTTATTAACATTTTGTGAAACTTCAGGAAAAAATAAAAAGGTTAAAAAATATCTTACCATAATTCCTTGGTCTCCCCTTTCCCCCTGAAAAGCGAAGCAGAAACAAATGTTGTGTGTGTAACCACTGATAACAATCACAGTTGTCCACTAGATGGAGCACAAGATCCTCTTTGAGCAACAGAATAGTAGCAATGACTGTGTCCTGGGCTTCACAGAACGAATGTGCACAGGAGCACTTTGTATTTCATCTAATAAGTTATCCGATGCCTGTTGTGCAACCTGTAGTAAAAGAGCCAGACCTTCAACACAGAGGCCTGATGTGCTCATAAAGCTCACGGCGGAAAACACAGACAGGATTCTGGGCAGCTATAATGGGAAAACAAACTGTGACAGAGGAATGGTTGAAGTTGACGCTTACAAGGCAATAATGTGCGCCGACAGGCTCACTGCAACAAGGTTCTTGGTCCCGGCCTCAGAAAAGCTGCATCATAAACTTCAGAAAGACATTATGATTTCACTGTGACCTTTACAGTCACAGTGAAAGCATAGAGGCTTCAGAAGAAATCACTTTCGTGGGCTTTTCACACCTCACTGCTTCTTGTCATTTCAATGAGGGAAGGGCGGCAGAGGTGAGGGGGTGTCAACCACGGTGGTAAGACCATGAAGGGGTTGCCACCCAAGTGAATGCGTGCAGATTTTGCTCTGCCGCCTGGAGTTCAACGTGTTGAACTTTTTGCGGCAGCTGGCTGGCAGCAGATACAGATTTATGTGTGAAGCTCCTCCCCGTCATTGCCGCTTTGCACCGTAGCAGCAGCAGCCGCTTTCAAAAACGCCTGGCTTCAGAGGAAACCTCCAGCAGTGAGACAGTTTTCAGGATAGTTTGAAAAGCCCTTTATGAGGGTCCAGCTCTCGATATATCTACTCTGATGATACCCTGATGACTGTGATGCTTTGCTTTAGCTCTGTGGAGTTTAGTGGTGGGGGATTAGTAAAAGCTTGCATCATGTTTTAAGGTGCTATTTAACATCATAGCAAAGTTTTTGTCTTTAGTGACATTGAATTTAATCTACATTAATGCCTGGGTCTGGTGACTCTGCATAAGTCACAGGTATTTATGAAGTCCAGTGCCCTTTTTTTAAACTCCATGTTCAGGCCATGTTCACTGGCCTCTATGATGCTTTCTCTTTTAACTGGACACACCAAAGTTTTACTCTGGAGGATGTGTTTGGCAGATGATTGTGAGCAGGTAAGTCATCCGAGTAAAGAGTTCAGCTCGAGCTGACTGCCTGAATTAGCTAGCAAGTGTTACTTTGTTGTTGGCATCTTTGTTTGTTCTCATCACAAAACATTAGCCTCTCGTGACGCTTTGTGGCTAAGTTTAGTGAAGAATGGTTGCTGTGTACATGCATGTGTGTGTCTGTGTGTTCCCTCCAGAGGAAGTCTGTTTGGAAAGGTGTTGAAGGACAAGCACGTGGAGAGCTAAATTTGCCCCCCGCACAGTTTCAAAGTCAAGTTAGATCCTTTAAGCTGCCCTTCACAGAGTGTGTGTGTGTGTGCGTGTGTGTGTGTGTAAGCTTTGTTCATCCCTGTATATTCAATACTAAGGAAACTATTATGCAGCAACCCAACAAACACTTTCCATTGAATAAATGTCAAACCGTAAATGTGGCAGCAGATGTTACCTACATCATTTTGTGAGGTCAGGGCCTGTGAATTTTTATGTGCTCCAACAACTCCCAAAGCCCATTCTTTTTTTCTTTTTTTTTACTATTTCATATCAATGACAAATGCAGTGCTTGCTGGGAAGGGCCAGATGATGACTTATTCCTCATTCCATTCAATATTTCACTCTAAAGTTAGAAGCACTTCAAACTTGTATCTAATTATGAGAAAGTCTCATTTTAAAGAATTGCATCTATTGGCTCTGCATGAGCAAATTAGACCATCACCGAGAACCCTGGTTGCATCTATGTACTTATTCTTATTGCCTGCCACCAGATAATATTCAAAAATTCGGTAACACTTTACTCAAAGCATCCATCAATGATGCATTATGAACACACTAATAATGTGTTATAATGTGCCTATAGTGCTGTAAAATCATAGTTAGAAGCAAGGTCGCCCCTACCCATAATCACATATAATGTAACACAAGTGTGTTCATAATGTTTTATAATGTGTTATGTATAAAATAATTTGTTATTTATTTTTTTTTAGAGAGAGTCCTGAGGATGATTTGAGGAAACAAACTGTAGTCTGTTGCTATGACACTTCTGTAGAGTCAGATGGCAGCAGAGCAACATATTGTGACCTTGTGCGTTTGCCTTTGTGCCCGAGCTGTCCTGCTGTCGGCTGATACTGACACAACATTTCCAGGAAATGTTGACAACTTTAACTTTAGCAGCAAAGAAACCTACTGAATCTATCTGCTGTAGAATTACATGTAATTTAGATTAATAAGTGTTACTAAAACAAATCGTTTAACCATCATGATATTGCAGTCATTAATCCTACACGGCCACACATGAATACACTACCACATCACTATGCATCTTGCAAACAGCGGTTAAAAGAAGAAAACAGCATTGCATCTTTCCTTCACTTGCTTTCAAAACAATTGTTCACGTTAGCAATTTCGAGATCTTTACACCAGAGGGTGATTGCGCTAATACTACTTTTGTCAACAGGCGCCGCCAGTTCCTCGTAGCTGCTTAAGGATCAGTCCAAAATGAGATTTCATAAATCTGTCAAACCTTCAGTCTGCTTCGCATGAAATAGCCTCCTTGTTTTTTTCATGAAAAATCACAAACACCTTCAGATTAATCCCTTGATGACAGTACGCTCCAGATTTAACAATGTCTTAAATAATACTTCTACACAAGGCATGGACTGGCCATGGCTATCAAAGTTCCTCAGCCTCTGCATTCCCCTCCGAGAGCTTTCACACCTGAAAGTTCAGACCAAGATATAAACCAAAGTTCATGTTTTATAAAGCTGTAATACATTTGATCTGGTTAGTTTTGGTATTATATTGCAATAACACGAGTGGACTAAAGAACTTTACTACGTCCTGTGTTATTGCCTCAAAACACGACAGTCTTGTTCCTCTGGTACAATAATTTGATATTTTCCATTTGGCAAGACTTGCCCTCTCCAACAGACAGACATTGTTGGCTATATGGAAAAGAAAGAGAAACATGAATCAACAGATCAATTTTGTTATAATAATATTTTTATGGCACTGCAACCAGAAGCACCAACTTTAGATGCAGTCCTCAAGAAGTTTAATTTGCCAGTTGACTGTCCAACAGGCAAGTAGGTAAAGACAGCAAGCCATTTTGGAGATACAAATACAGTGTCTATTTCCAAAGTTGAGCCTTTGTTAGCAATGTCATTATCGCTACATATTCCATCCAGTAACGAAGACAGCAGCTCTGGTCTGTGTACGCGGCAGTTGACACGAGTTGTTGATAGCCTACAGACAGACGAAGGGCGGCTTGTGATATTAGCTATTTATGTCGGTTTCGGTGCTTTTGTACAGAGTTTTTTTTAACATTTTGTGTTGTGTTTTGCTGTAACCGGGGCTGTGTGAGTCTCACGTCCACACTGCACAGATCAGCAGAGAGACTCCTGCTAACGGCTCCTATTCTTCCCTACGTGCAGTAATCACACAAACACACAAAAAAAACAGTTCTTGTCAGGTCTCTAAGGTTGTTCTCCATCTTGTCCAAATATTCCTTTCAGTTAATATTAAGTAATTTTCAATAACGAGGAGTTTTGGCTTTTCTGAAATTTCCATCAAAAATAAACTGTGGTTCTGCCCCTTGGAAAGGAACGTTGAATGGAGAAGTACCAAACTAATTCTTATTTGAGCATTAGTTTGGTTGTGCCAGGCTGCTGTATTAGGCTGAATTATAAAAAAATTTAAGCTGATCTTTGAGAGTTAAATTTTAATCTTTTTTGTCAGCCAAACACAAAACACCACCAACAGGAAAAAGTTATGAAAGTAGAAAGTGGAATACCTTTGGGCCTTCAGGACCTGCTGAGCCGACATCGCCCCGATCACCCTGTGGCAAGAAGGGGCAAATATTGTCACTGATTCACGGTCAACAAACGGACTAAGTGGACACAGCACAAGAATTTAAAAAATTGTTGGAATCATCATCATCTTCTGAGACTCTCTAACAGTCCAACAGTCTATTACTTTCTAAAATCTCAGCATACTGCACAGAAAGGCAACCTCTTTGACTTTTCAGAACAATAAAACTGTAAGCTCTTCAGCAAAACAAAGGCAACAAGAAATAAATTACAACCCTCCTCTGCTTCTGCATTAATTCTGCTAGAAAAAACACCATGTATGTATAATCAAGCCCATTGTTACAAGGAAAAATAGATGGTTATTGTTTTCTGTTCACAATAAAAATCAGTCAGTAGTGTAAAGAACAGTGTACAGGGTAGTTTGTACACTGGAATAATTACTTTCCAGCCAGTCTAACCGCTCACTGGATTCTACTGACCAGATTGTCTTTTAAAAGTGAAATACACGAGAGAGCTCACCTTTTGTCCTGGCACACCTGGCTCACCCTGAGGAGAAAAAAAAAAAAAGCATGTAAATACAAAGCACGAGCCAGTGTAACAAATTCAGTGTCTTCTATTGATGGCTGTGCAGGAGCACAGGCGGCTGAGGTTCAGCTTGACTGCTTCAAAGTCATGTGTTCCGCTCAGACTTTTCTCTGGTTGAGCTGCAGCCTTGTTGAGCACTCACTGCTCATGCTTCAGTCTGTCACAAGCCAGAAGTACCTGTGAGATTCAGGCTACGTCCACATGCCACTTTCTCCTTTTGAACTGTTTCTTAAAATTAACAGGATCTCCCCCAAGATGAGTGTTTTAGCAGCATTTTAGAAATAATCTCCATCCATATTAGCATGCCTGAGGATGCATGTCGTCTGACCATGACCATTCATACACACTGGGCCTGCTTGAGCAGGTTGTTTCTCACGGTGAGAGGTGTTTACAGGACTCTTTGTTTCTCTGACCTCACAATCCACATTCCTGCTTTGAAATAATCCCTGACAATTAAAGCGTCATGTGGAGACTCATCCAATGTCAAGGGAAAGTTGTGTTTTGTAGGTGGGGTTGTTCTAAATTTCAGATCAGCTGCACAGAGTCGAAGTGAAAACATCTTGACCTGATCCCAGTTTTACATGCCTAGTTAAGGGTTCAAGCCCGTAGGGCTGAACCTTGCTGAGTTTGTGCCAGTCTATTATTATTTTCCTTACGTTCAAATTGCCTTGAGCTGGAATGAGCTAAAAACATGAAATTTGACTTAGTAACTGGAAATGGTGTGCAAAGGTTTCCCTGAAATATGAGCCACTCTGGCCACAGGGTGGCACTATAATTAACAGAGAAATCTTTGAAAACAAGTCCAATGACTTAAAACGTGCCGCACATGTCCAGCTGACAGTCCTCTACAAAAAAACACTATTTGACCAGAAAGGCCAGCGTGATGGTTCTGTACAGTTAGAATAAATGTGGTAACAGGAAACGACATCTGCTTTTTCAAATCTGTCTCAGTCAACACCAAATTGAGTATTCAGCATCATGGGATGAAGTTACACATTTTTTACTATTAATGATCAAAGGTGAAAAAACATGGCTGCTATGAATCAAAATATCTTTGCAAAAAGGTGAAGTTACTCATTAAACATTCGCCGAATCATCATAAAACTAGGAAGATATCTTCAGGTTGTGCTTGGGAACAGGATTACCAAAGAATTTTGAGCATGGCCTGCAGGGGGCGTCACAAATGCGAAAAGTTTTTGTCTTGTAATCTGCTCCATGGATTCACATGAAATGCAGTGTGGACTATCAGTGTGGGGGCATTCCTGAGTGGATTCCCGGAGTTTGGTATCGCCTTATTAAAGTAGGCGTGGCTTATAACAAAATATCTCTAGGCCTATTTCACCCTCCAAAGTTAAAAAATAAATAAATAAATGAATAAATAAAACCCATGTAAAATTGCAGGTATCTCTCACGGAGCTGAAACTTTTTTCAAATTGAACTTTTCTGTGCACTGCTGCAAATTATGGTCAATTTTGAACAACCACTTTTTTTCTCTCCAAAATATAAAAACTGCACAAACGCTTAAATCCCCACAAGTCTGTCTTCAAATATGACCATCAAATGGTGTGTCCACAGCGTCACACACGTTTCTTTATTTCATCAGATATTTCATCCACATCGACCAAAAAAACCCAACAGAATGATGTGTGATTTTATTCACAGTTTTATCAATTGAATTATTTGAATTGATTATACTGTGCCTTGCTGTTATGCTCTGGTGTCAAAGTTCACCCACTTCCCCTCCCCCTCCCTCTCACTGCAGATGGGAGCATTTTAGACATGAAACAGACACTTTTTACAAACACATCTTAAATGATTAATATTGAATTCCAAACATAAAAGAAAGCACAAATGATTTAAAATTTGTCGTAGCTGTTTCACGACATTTAAGTTTCTCCTCCTCATGCAACAACTCTTTAAATGAAGCGATTTGATAATGAAGTCTGGTGATATTGCTGTGACACCAGACTAAAATCATAAATTGAAACAGCGTATTTATAAACATCTGCAGCAACATCAGCAGTTCAAATTATATTTTTGATGTAAAGTATGTGTCCTTGATGTTAGGGCTGCTACAATACATTTTTATGTTACACTGAGTTACTTTAAATTTTCTGTTGTAACTGGTAGCTATAAGAAAAAGTAACTCATCTTAAACAAACACTACAGACTCTGTGCTGGAATCCATGTTGTCAAACTGACCGCAGTAACTCCTGGAGTTTAACGCATTTGTCTGCACAATTTAAAATGCAAATAAAGTCTTAAACCTGATAGGGTTTGTGCTAGAGTGTGTTTGTCTGAAAAAACCAGATAGAATCATGACAAGCTACAGTGATGCTAATTAAGTGTTGTGAAATAATAATTTTTCTGTTTGGACAAGAGGAAAAAATGTGTTTACCTTCAGTCCTGGTAAAAGCTGCAAAAACAACGTGAAAATCAGACGGTTAATGTGACACCACTGATGAAAACTATGCTTCACTTATTAGAGAGTTCAGAAAAAACAAAGGTGCAGGGCTCACGAAACCACAGCTTACCCTTGGGTCTTTTCCTGGTTTGCCGGGTTCACCAGGTTTACCCTGCATGAAAAGAGATAAAAATTCTTCACACAAATCTGCAAACTGTCTACATTACCAGTCTCATGCCGCTGGAATTTCAAACTTTGCGTTTTGTGGATATGTTTAGAGCCTGGCACTAAATATTTTTCTTACTACAAAAATCAAGTCAAACATGCACTATAGAAAAGAAAATGTGCATCAGGGTTCAGCGTGCACCTTGGTTTTTTAAGACTGAACAGATTCATTATTTGCATTATTAAAAAGGGTGAAACATGGGATTGATTTTCTTTCTAAATCGTGGACGGCAGCTATTATTTTTAATACCTCTGACCAGGCGGAGTCCATCATGAGATGGTGAACCTGCAACTTGACCTTGTTTTTGACCCTTTTGTTGACTTGTTTACATCTCTGGGAGTACAAGTTTTTAAAGCACATGTAGGGAGGATGCTTCCAGGGTTCCCATCCGTGTTACTCTGCCTGAGGTTTCTTCCATTTTTCCACGCAAGAAGTACTTTAGGGCAAGTTTTTCTTATGTCTACAAAGATTGTAAACAACCTGGAGATAAATTGTGTTTTGTGATTCTAGGTTACATAAACAGAAATACACGGAGCAGTCTGATGAAGGTCATGAGACCGAAACTTCACTATTGAAAACTGTTCTCTTCTGCAAGTGTGACAGTGTGAAGGAGTTTCCTCCATTTTCTCAAGTGACTCCTGAACTTCTCCAACGCACCTGATAATGTGCTGGTGTGCAAAAGCATTGTTTTGTAAAGGCTACATACACAAAATTAACTTGACTTGACTAAGACATTGAACAGCTCAAGACTTTTCAATGACTGCAGATTTGTCTTTGTGTTAAACTTACAGTGCTTACATTTACAGTTTAAAGCTTGGTTTATGGTCGCCGTAGTTTCCCTGTGCGAGGATGCGCACGCCAAAAGTGAAGTCATCGCGTCCATGCTTCTGAATTTTTGTAACTCCGCACACTCTGCACTTTTTATTTCAAGCCGCACACAGCTGAGGGCTGAGGCAGTTTCAGGGGGAGAGAGAGTCCCCCAAAGACTCATACAGCCATGTGGTTAAATATGTTTTGTATATATTATTTTTATTTAATTTAGATGTGCTTTCAAATGTTCACACATCAGCTAGAGCACTGAGGTCATCAAACAAGTTGCTTTCAGATGTCCCTACATCTAGACTCAAAACCAAAGGCGACCGCACTGACTGTAAATGCCCCGGCGCGCACAGCAGCATCACTTTGGGCGTGCACAGGGAACACTGCGGCGACCATGAACACAGCTTTATGTGCTTTATTTAATTAGGGTACAGTTACTTTGAATGACTCTGGTTGACCTGATTCACACATTTTCTCTCCAGGTACATCAGTTGTATGTAGCAACAAGTCAGAGAAAGTGTTTCATAGTCTCATAGTTACAATGACGAGAATGCATCGTTCTCCAAGAAAATAAAATGAGAAAAGTGTTCTTTATTAACTGAAGTCCTTCCTGGAAAAAGAAAGTACCTCATGCACATTCATTTGTTTTGTTTTGTTTTGGGTACTCTTATTTTACTAATGCACCAGTTACGGTAGAATCAATTTAGAGACAGAAACACTCAATGAATTAGGTTCGGACAATCGGCTCTTCTTTCAAATCATCTAATCATGCTTAACAAAGATCACTGATAAACGATCCGATCACACTAGGGGGTGGGAGGAGTTAAATGGAATGGGGTAAAAATTATAGAGATTGTTGTTCATAACATATTATGACAGTAAGTTAGTTACAGGTGGCATAATAAGTGATCGTCTTTGGAAAAAACAATTGTTATCCATCCACTCAATTGCTGATCAATGATCTGATCGCCAATCAGAACGAGCCTACAATGAATGGTCACTGATCTGAACAAATGCAGCTGGCTGATTCTGAGTTGAGGCACTGATCAGTTTGTGCTGTTTTTGAGTCTCTAACCAACGGCCTGTTCCGTTGGTGCAAAGGATGAAATGTTTGCTGAGGTCATTAATTCACTGGTCCATAAGTAAAGTTACTGGGGAGAACTCAGACTGTGACTCACCGGTGGGCCACTAGATCCAGTTAGGCCTGGGGGTCCAGGGGGCCCTGGAGGTCCTGGGGGTCCCTGCTGTCCAGGCTCGCCCTGCTGAGAGACCTTGAGTTAAAACCTGCCATGCTGCAGCGAACCTCCCCACGCTGTCACACAACAACAACACAACAACCTCACACTACACCGCAAATAACTGCAGCAGGGGGGTTGCAGAGAGGAAGGTTAGCTGGGGGGCAAGGCAAGCGGTCATTATGCTCGAGCAAGAAGATTCATTCTCAACTGTGGGAATGTGGAATAAAGAATTCTAAACTCAAGGTTCTTTGAGACCTTCTTTAAAGCCGAACGCACAAACAAGCTGTCTGTGATGATGAGACCAAGACCAATCACAGCAGCACCTTGGAAGCTGTCAGTCGTTTGGCAGCCAGAGAAGGCAATTCAAGCTTTGATCCGAGTCACGGGTTATGATTAAATGAGATCTAAAGAAAGCTAGTGTGTTCACCTACAGTTTAAAACATTTAATAACAGATGAGGTAATTTTGTTATATATTTTAAGTGACTTCCTTTGTTTGGAGAACACGGCACTGTGAAATAAGTGATACTGACAGTTGTTTTTACCGTTCTGAAAAGCCACATAAAATGTGGTTAATGATCCCTGATGTCCCATTTTTTCTGGAGTTGTTTCCAAAAATGAACTTTTTTTTTAAGTTTTAGCTTTAAATTCTCATTGGGTAAAACACCTCCAGATGGAAATATTCATTAGAGGGCAGCAAGTTTGCAGGCATGGCATTAAATGCTTTATGCAACAGTACATGATTTATTTTCACATGTGGTCCAACTTAAAGCAGTTCCCAACAAAAAGCCTTGGCCTTACTTCAGTCACTCAGCAATCACTCTCTGGAACATACATGAACAGTAGCTTAAGACCACTGAGTCCTGCAAAAGCTTCTATTCTGAGATAATGAAGAACATCCAGCCACATATTTCATCAATGCTCCTTTGCACTGCTGCACAGAATGCGTGCAGCTCTGAGTTCTTCCTCTGGGCGTGTTGGGTTTTCGGTTCTAAACACACTGTTATGGGTAGACTGCAGCTGCCAATAACTGATGATAAAATGTGTTCTGCACAATTTGACTACATTCAAGACTGACCAATCTAGAAGAAAAAAATATCTGCCATTATTTTATTCTCATCACAACGGATACAATTTCATATGAAATACTCATTAGTGATTGGTCGATGTCTGATGCATCAAAGACAGACAATATGAACTCCTGTACAGTATGTGAGTGCAGCCAGCTAGTTTTCAGTGTGTGACAGCAAATAGAGCTCATTGCCAAACAAGGTGTAGTGGACGGACACAGAGCAGACCTTACGAGACAAACAACAGGGCTCCTTCACACACGGCTTCGACAGGTGTTTAAGGAACTGATGGACAGTAATAGTGACAGGACCATGTAATAACTTGCAAATCCCTTTGAGAAGTTTACGTAAGTGGTTAAGAACAGGTACTGTGATTATCTGCAGATAAATCAGTAGCCTATCCTTATATCATCTAAATTCATGGATTTCATTCTATTCAAAAGGAAATAGCTTTTAAATTTTTGTTTAAGCATTTTGACAGCTATCAGCAGACTGTATATCATCATAATCATATTATTATTATTATTATTATGTTATATTATGTTACATTTGCATTAATTCATTAATTTTACCAAACCTTTTCCCTTCCCCTTACCTTTCCTCACCCTTACCAGCTACCTGGGATTTATGTTCCGTCTTCATGCTGATTTACGACGTGTGTGCAGTGCCAACATCTTGTGCCAGAGGGGCAATTATATCTACATTTAAACGTACATTTTTTATTTGAGATTATAAAACATAATTATTTATGTATTGCTTGACAGCTGAAAAATGCAGTAATTTGGTGGGATTTCCTTTGCTGCGTCATTAACAGAAGGGAAGAAGGGAAGGACGTTGGACTGGCTTTGTGCTAACTCAGGTAAGAAAGCAAAGTTTTTATCCTAATAACCCATATCAAAGATTTTGATTAATGATATGATTCATGAGCCATCTCATAAATTTGGTGACAGTCAGCACAACTTCCTCAAAGAGTCAGTCCACCCAAAAAGCATGAATGAAATTTCAGGACTATTTTAAGAAACATTATTTTTGTGACAGTCAGATCTCCACATGAGTAATTTCTGTCTGTGTACATGAATCCTGTTGATAATTTTTGTAACTTTTTTACAAACACATGATATTTCGTGACAGTCTGCCTTACTTTATGTGCACAAGTCACACACATACGCCTGCCTTCCTCCCTGAACTCCTCTCTGTGACTTAAACCTGGTTAATAAATGCAGACATGTGAAGGAGGTGCAGGCATGAATGAAATTTGTGTCCACGTATACAAATGTTATGGATTAAATTTTAAAACTACTTTATTTACAACATTTTTAAGTTAGATAAAACCAGTTGGTAAATTGGCAGCGATGGGCCGGTCCCAGCTGTTTATCTAATATGAGGCAAATTTGATACAATGACTGACAGAGTCCGGTTAACACTTTTTGAAAAAGTCACATTTGGCTGATCTGATTGCAGCTAGAATCTTGTCAGAAACATTTTAATTGACTGCTTAGCTGTAATTTGAGAACAGTTGTGATGAGGCTGCCATTAATTTCCTGGCTGACAGTGGACCAAGCAGCACCGTAACTTCCACGTGTCGCTAAGTGCTGCGTCAAGGTCTCGTTTGTTACTTTGATTTGTTTTGAGTGTTTTTAGTTGTGTCGAGAGGCATTTTGGTCAGCACTTATCATTAATTATTAATGTACCGTTGAAATGGAAAATGAAATGAGAGGTATCAGACCAACTCATATTTGCATTTTGATCTGATCAGCAAATATTGAGCTCTGTAACTTCATATTTGACCATTAATTTTTATCAATCTCTTATGAGTTATTTAACTCTATGAAAGTGCACCACTCAGTCACTTTAAAGTCATGAAAACACAGAGTATACAATAAAAACAACGCTGATATCAAAGAGCAGCTTTTGATAACAGCATTATTATGTTTGCGTTGCAATAAATACAACACTGCTGCCTGTGTTGACCCTGAATGTTGTCACTGAAAGTATCACACATATGCAGGAAAAATAACTGCATGAGTATATTATGAATGTAAATTTGTTTTTTTGTTCTTTTAACCAGCATTGCA
>JAPZDX010027024.1:0-17081 GCA_029783625.1 Naso annulatus | reverse complement strand
CCCCCCCTCCTCCCCCTCCCTCCCGCTGGTGGGCGGGGCCTCTCGGCTCTGCATCACAACCAACTGTGCAGCTCCACAAAGAGGAGCAGAAAAACCATCCGGCCGCCGCAGCCTCATGTGAGTCCTCCTCTGTCTGGTTGAACTGAAATTTGTGCCGTTAACCGGCTGTGTAACGGGTCAGTGTGTGTGTGTGGACCCGGTACGCCTCCCTGTGTGTGTATGTGCGCGTGTGTGTGTGAGTGTGTGAGTGGCAGTGTGGTGGAAATTTGAACTCGAAAGTTCGGAAAGTTTTCAGCCAAACTTCATGCGGTGTTTTTGCTGGTTTCACCGCGGGGTCGTTCTCAAGCCGCCTCGCGCTCGGTGCCGTTGTGTGTGTTGTAGTTTTCTGTGTGTGTGTTTGGAAAAGAAAAGGAGCGCGAGAACGATAAGCACGAGAGAGAGAGAGAGAGAGGAAG
The DNA here is from genome assembly GCA_029783625.1 of Naso annulatus. Lineage (NCBI taxonomy): Eukaryota > Metazoa > Chordata > Actinopteri > Acanthuriformes > Acanthuridae > Naso > Naso annulatus. The sequence continues at coordinate 16,626 of JAPZDX010027024.1, read as the reverse complement.
GTGGAGGAGGAGGAGGGGGCCGAAGGGGTACAGACTGTCTTCAGACTTTCTGCCTCTGACTTTTCTATCAAATTCCTTTGACATTCCAGTAATACTCGAAGTATTTCTGTAGCTTCTCTGTTGGGTCCGTAAGTTTACAGTACGCGTCCAAAGTACCGTTACTTCTATCATGTTACAGAAGAGAGACTTCCTCACGACCACCGCATAACTGTAACGTTACAGTAACGTTACGTAGTTTACATGTAGTCTTCTGTTTTTACATGTATGAACTTTTGTCATTATCGTATGAAACTGTTGGAAATTTGTTTTCTAATTTCATTTTAGCGTCTGTCATTGGTGTAACCCAACGTCAGTGTGTGAGTGTAATATTCGTCATTTAACGTCAACTCTGAAATTATTCCTTTTTTTAATTTATTTTTTATTTTTTACAAATACTACAGAAGTACAAAACGAAGTACATTGAAGTAGCCTATGTATTTTAGCAGCTGGGTTTTTCGTGGTTTGCAGTTCATTTGTTTGGCCCACTGTCCTGTCCTTTCAGTTAATATTGATGTTATCATTATTTATATTGGCTTTAATGTAGTTTACTTTACTAAATTTGATATCCTTAAAATGTTTGCAGAGGTGCATGATACGACTTTTTTGAGTGGATATTAATAACTGATGCAATATTTAATAAATTATTTGTATTTACCTGAAGGGAGGAAAAGCAAGATGTAGGACGGGTTAACAGTTTATTTAATTTTCCCAAAGCATTACCTGACCACACCTAACCAGGATGATTAAGTTGCGATATCCTTGTGTAGGAGGAATTTTGCAAATCATGTGTTGCAAGTTGCAAACATGTTTTCATTTTAACATTTAAAAAAAAAAAAAGTTAACACTGGCAGCATGTTGGTTCTGTCGCTCAGGAGATGGTTCGCGTTGTCTACCAATCAGAGGGTTGGTGGGCAAGATACTGAGCCCCCACCCCCCATTTGTGCGTTTTAGTGGAGGGTCTGCCACGTTAAAGGAGAAGTTCGGTTTTTGCACATTAAGCCTTATAAAAAGGATTATTACGATCATAGTTAATTTTCAACAGCAATTATTATGATGAACGGTGCAGTCATGAGAGCTGGAGCTCCTTGCTGAAGCCGCCGCTGGCTGAAAACAACAGAGATGAAGGGATATTAAAAGTTCACATTTATTGGTGTCCTCCCAGGGTCTGACACTAAAACACGAGTTGAACAAAGGCATGCAACCAGGAAACAGCTTTTTGTTTCCTGAAGAAATGAGCCATTTAGGGGTTAAAATCTGTTGCTAAACTGGTTGTTTTGGTGTTGGAACCTGAGAGGTCTTATCTTTTCAAAACAAGTGTCTCCTTTAAAGGCCGCCCGAAACACGTAGCGCGGAATGTCAGTGGACTGTTACACCCCTATGCAGCGAGCCAGCGTCATGCACACTAACAGCCGTCCCAGCAGGAAGTGCCACAAGAGAGTGGATGTAGATTAGACTTTTCATTCTGACTTGAATGAACTTTTACACAATTTTTATTGAACCACACAGACACATATTTCCATCATAATTCTATGACGAATGTGCTCTGTTTTGACATTCTGCTTTAATGTAATTTAAGTTGCTACATTTAAATATTATTATTATAGTATCCTGTACTTTTTTGTAGGTCTTCGTACAGTATCCCTGCTTTCTTGTTAACACACAGCAGCTGTGATTGTTGGTGTTATTGTATTTTACTGTAATTGACTCGCCTACACATAACCAAAAAAATCTTAAATTGTTTGTAGAGGTGCACAATAAGGAATTTGAACTCCAAAGTTGCTCTGATGGCTGTGGCCCCATCCACTCCCCCTCTGTGTGTGTGTTTTCGTGGAGTGTTCGCCACATAAAGTGTCGCCCCAAACCGAGTAAGGCGAAGCGTCAGTGGACTGTCAAACCCGTACATAGCGAGCTTGCATTGATGTAGGTTACCGGCCATCCTAGCTGGAAGTGCAACACGCGAGTGGATGTAGATTTGATTTTTCATGTTGACTTGAATAAATTTTACGTTGTTTTTGTTTTGTTTTGTAAAGAACCACACAGAGTACTACCATTATAATTCTATGATGTTGTATGATTCTTTGATGTTGTACTTAAATGTCACTTAAGTTGCTACAGTTTCGCATTAAAAACACAGATAAGATCACAGTTAATGATTCCCAGGAATGCATTTTAGCAGCTCAAGAAACAGAACTGCTTCTGGGTACATTTATCTGTCATATTATTTCTTAAATATTGTTATTATAGTATCCTGTACTCACTCTGTTGTCGGTCTTCGTACAGCTTCCCCTGCAGTTTTCTGTTCGCACATAGCAGCTGTGTGTGTTGATGTTATCTTACTTTGATTTACTCTCCTACACTTAACCAAATAAATTCTTAAGTCTATAAATGAACATCTGTCGTACTCTGTCATGACTTTATGGTACTCTACTGTGTAATCTTTTCTTGCAGTATTGTATAATTAGCCATAGTTAGCTGTAATCTGCAGTTATCCTGTAGTGTTTTCTTCAGCGTGTCCGTGCGGCTCAGACGCTCTTTGCTGAATTGTGAACACTTTGCTGTAGAGGAGCATGATAAGGAATTTTTATGAGTGGATACCGATAACTTTTTACCTGAGTCTAATGTCCGATACAAACGATAACTAATAATTTGGCATTAAAAAAAAAAAAAATATCCTCACCTGTCATTTAGGCACACATGAAGGGAAGAAAAGTCAGATCTAGGACAGATAAATGTTGATTCAATTTTTCCAAAGCGTGGCCAAACCACACCTAACCATCACGACTAGGCTACTTTTTTGTTGTGTAGGAGAAACCTTGCGACACATATCTGACAAGTTACATACGAAATTTCTTCATAATTAAAAAAAAAAAACAACAAAACTCAGGAGGTGGTATGGTCATCTACCAATCAGAGGGATGTTGGACTCCCAGCTCCTCTGGTCTGCATGTTTAAGAAGTACCGAACCCCCAGATTTTTCCCAGTGACTGTGCCCCTATCCACTCCCCCTTCAAGATGTTGGACAGATTAACGGTTGATTAAATTTTTCCAAAACGAGACCAAACCACTCCTAACCATCATGACTAGGCTACTTTGTTATTGTGTAGGAGAAACCTTGTAGAACTTGTGTTGCAAGTTACAAACATGTTTTCTTCTTGACTTAAAAAAACTTTTAAAAAAAGAAAAACAAAGATGGTTCACACAGGCAGCATGTTGGTTATGTGGCTCGGGGGTGGTACGGGTCGTCTACCAATTGGAAGGTCGTTGGTTTGACTCCCGGCTCCTCTGGTCTGCATGTCAAAGTGTCCTTGGGCAAGATGCTGAACCCCAAAATTGCTCCTGATGGCTGTGCCCCCATCCACTCCCCCTCTGTCTGCACATTCACCACATTAAGGGCTTTCCAAACCAAGTAGGGCCGAGTGTAAGTGGACTGTCAAACCCTTACAGCGAGCCTGCATTGGTGTAGGCAGGAAGTACAATGTTAGAGATTGTAGGAAATGACATTCAAAGAGAAGTTACGTCTTTCTACTTCGTCCAGGAGCCTGTTTTAATCACGTGAACTGTGGAAATTCAGATTCATTGTAGGAGTTTATTGCAGTTTGTGTGTAACTGACAGGAGTCTCTACAGTTACATTTTAACAGAATCTAACAGGGTCATTCAATGAAATACACAATGGTGGTGGTAATTCAGAAGTTAGTTCTTGCTAATATGGCAAAGCTTCTGAGACGCCTTCGTCGACGAAGACAGTAGTCCGATTAAACGGCCTAATCGAGCTTTAACCGTAGCTCGACTTAACTGTGCATATAAATGTACTGAGTGCCCACTGTAACCTGTGAATAACCCAACAGCCACGCAAGCATGACATCCATCTGTTGCCTCAGTTCAAACTGGACTTAAAAGAGAGAGAGACAACAAACGGAAAAAAAAAAAGTCAAAAATCAAACCTCGTGCCTTCATGTGACATGTCTCTGCTGTTTACAGTTTTGTAAATTTGTATTGTTTTCGGTCGTAGTTAATTTATCTTAGGTCTTCTTTAAGACAGCTCAGTCTCCAGACATACATTACAGTTTGTTGGACCGACCTTCTTGAACTCTGTCAGTCATTACATCTCCTATATTTTTTGCAACAGAAACATTTTAAATAAAAGTACATTGACCCACAGATAAGAAAAGGTACAATAAAACTCTGTCGATCATCTATAGGTGCCGTATCTCAAAGAGGAGAGCTGTTCGGTTCTCACAGTATGGATTTGCATAAATAAAAACAGTGAGGAAGAATTTGTGCATCAGTGAACTGGTGAACACTGGCTGGACCTGTTTAACCACCTCACCTTTGGACCATAAAACAGGACATTGTAAACTTTTATGACAAGATTAATGGAAGGTGACCTGACAACTGATTTATAACACAGGCTTTTGCATTTGGTTTTAAACTATATGGGCCTCTACGTCCAGACTCTTCATATTTCAAAGCCAATCAGGAAATTACCGCAAATGCATCATGAACTCTCACAAAAGGCCCATAAAGGCTTGTAACACTTAGTTAAATGTACATGTCACATACAACCAGATAAAGAAAAATGTAAAGTTTAAATATTTCACGCCGACTTGAATGAATATTTACATCATTTTTTAAGAACCACACAGAGTATTTCCATCATAATTCTATGACGCATGTGCTTCGTTTTGATGTTGTACTTCAATGTTATTTAAGTTGCTGTAATTTTGCGTTTACATTTATCTGTCATATTATTTCTTAAATATTGTTATTATAGTATCCTGTATTCACTCTGTTGTCGGTCTTCATACAGCTTCCCCTGCAGTTTTCTGGTAACACATAGCAGCTGTGTGTGTTGATGTTATCTTACTTAAATTTACTCTCCTACACTTCACCAAAGAAATACTTAATGTAAGTCTATAAACACACGTCTGTCATACTTTATTTTGACTTTATGGTACTCTACTGTGTAATCTTGTCTTGCAGTATTGTATAATTAGCCATAGTTAGCTGTAATCTGCAGTTATCCTGTAGTGTTTTCTTCAGCGTGTCAGTGCAGCTCAGACGCTCTTTGCTGAATTGTGAACACTTTAGTTTGTCCTCCTTTTTATAACTCTGGATGTGTTAGTCCGCTATGGGCAGTGTTTTAAATTAATAATGAGGACTGATTCAAAGCAAATATTGGAAGTTTAATCGATTTTTGTGTCAGTGAAATAAAATATCTTGATTTTTCAGATGTTAAATTTGCAGGATTAACAGAAACTGGTCAAGGTGACATCTTCAGATGCTTTGTTAAACCTCTGTAAACACTTTTTAAAGTTTATTTACATATTTACAATAGGAACAAAATATACATACATACATACATACAAACAAGTAGTCATGACTCTCCAAAAATTGGACTGAACCTGAAGGCTCATTTTTAACTCAACGTATCTCATGTAAATACATTCTTGACAATCAATAGCAGTAACGTCAAGCTGAACACACTGTTTCTTGTGACTGCCCTACTTCAAAATAAAAGTCAACTTACGTTTTGCCAGTTAAATGCTTTTAATTTAAAGTTAGAGCAGTAGGAAATAATGGGTTTACAGTTAAGGTCCACTTTGGAGAAATGGTAACTGAGGGGAAACACTGAACTGATGCTTACTGCACATTTTGCTCCCCTTTACGATTTTTCCACAAATTGCGCCAGGGACAAATTGTCCTTTCCTTCAGTGCCGTGGGTCTGAACGTATTCTGTCTGTTGTGTCTCTCTTTTGCTCTGTTTAGACCCTGGTGACCAGTTTTCATTTCAGTGGTATTCTGTTTCCTCTTTGGATTTTACAAAGGCGTCTCACTTTTCAGTTCTCAGTACTAAATAATAGTGAGTTTATTATGTGATGTTGCCAGAAAAGCTATTTTACTTCATGCTTAGTATGTTTTACTTTTTTAATGTCGTGTAGTATTTATGTAGAAATGTTAAGTGTGTCTGGTAGTATAGTGAATTTAGATCTTTATACGTTTTGCTGTGCCTCAAATGTTTTTTGTGTTATTTCTCTTTGTGTTGTATTGTGATGTGTGACTCAGTGCCTCATTTAAAGGAGTAATAGCAGCACGATTGAAAGTGTATGGTTCAAGGGCATAATGGGTGTATCCACTTTGTGTTGGTTCAGCTTTTGATAAAATGGGTTCAAAGTGCGCTTTGTTCATGATTTGTTTCATTATGGGTGTGTTCTGTGTGTAACATTGTTTGAATCAGAGAATCATCACCATTTCATGTGAAGGACAGGTGCGTCTGCACCTTCAGAGCATCTCCATAGGTAGTGCTGCTGTGTGATGTTGCAGGTGTTTAATAATCCCAAAGAAAATAATCTGACACACAGACTGCTGAGGACAACAAACAGAATAGCATGAATACCATGAGTGGCCCCTTAACGACATAAAAGAAAGATTCAGACATTGTTCTAACACACTTCAGATCTGCCTGAGTCACAGTGACATCCGTTACTTTTATCGACATTTCAGTAGATTGTGTTATTGGTGTGATACTATAGAAAATAGAAGCAAAATACTTGATTCAGCCACACAAACGGAGGCTTTTGTGCTCCTGCAGTTTTCATTATGTCCCAATCTCTGTGCTGACAGGTGGAGAAAAGCACTGAAGACAACTCCACTCCCTGTAAAAATAACTTTACTGATCTTATAATAGCTGCGTCCACGGCCTGTACTATGCATCTTGTTATGTGCAGCACTATATTCTCCTCATTCCTCTGACGCTCATGTTAAGGTCTGTTCTGCTACATCAAAATACCAGCTCTGAGGACCAGAAGTATGCAGAACTAAGCTCAAAACATTTAGGGCTGGAGCAGCGGTGCCCCGCAGGACGGACCCACAGCGTTTTTCACAGCTGCTGTGTTCATGGTTAACATGAGCTCAAACCGGATGCATGTTTTCTGGAAATGAATGTTGAGGGGAACTAATCCCCGTTTTTCAGGTTTTGGGGGAGCCTCATGTCCGAAACAAATTTGGGGGTGCAGACAGGCACGGGTACATTTGCTGCTTGCACAACACAGGTGCTTCATGTAAAAATGTTTTTATCGTCTGTGAGAAAGGAGCAGTGACATGCAGAGTTATTGAAAGAAGGACAGTGCTGTGCTTGGGGGAAATTAGAAAACTTCACGTCCAATTATTGTGGCCAAAATGATTGTGATACACAACATTATCACAATAATTTTTAAAAATCTAAATATTGTTTTAAAAATTCTAATAGTCAGATAGATAGAAATATAGATAGTAGGGATGTGCAATATTGGTCCAATATGCGAATATTTTACAACTTAATTGGCTGGTAATCAATACCGATATATATGCATATTTTGTTCCCACACCTAATTGCAGAGATCATCAAGTCTCTTCTGTAGTGGAATTTACACACAGTATACTTACGCACATTCTTTCCCACCTGCCGGCAAATGCAGGCAGAAAATACAAAGCTTAAAATTATGTAATATTCATTCCTTGAGCAAAAGAAGAAAATACTTGAACTTATATAAAACATGTCATATTGTCCCATCTCTAGCTGCGGTGTGCGACGCTTTGCACCTGGTGTCTGTCTGTGTGTGTTTCTGATATTGATGTTGATGTGCAGCTAAAACTGGCCACTGAAACTCACAACATAATAACAATAATAAAACAAGCTGTGTTGTCTGTGAGTCATCCCTGCCTCTCTGTTTTTGGCCAGATGTAATTATAGAGGCCTAAATCTAAATCTGAACGACAGAAACAGGTTGTTGCAGACCGGCTGTCTCAAGTCTCAGTCTTATTTCTGCGGCGCAGAATCACATATTCCTCCGAGATCTTTACAGTCTGTCCAAAATATGACACTTTGTATCCTTCAAGCCTTGATTCATAGGAATGAAAATATCCATGAGAAGGGGAGAAACATCTGGAAGAGGATGTTCCAGAGACAGATGGACAGAAAATACATTTTTACAGAGTAGACAGCTGGACCACAGGGGCAAATACTGTTTAGGGAGTATATAGTACTGAGCTGTCCGTGTGTAAGTGTCTGACTGTCTGTGAGTCAGCATTGGAACAGGAAGTGAGTGTGTTTCTGACCACCATTTTTTTTCCTCAGCTGTTGCTGCAGTCAACACTTTGTGTGTGTGTGTGTGTGTGTGTGTGTGTGTGTGTGTGTGTGTGTGTGTGTTCCTTTGGTCCATTTTAACCTTTCAGGGCTTAAGCTCGACATTTTTTCCATCCTGTGTCTAGTCAGTGACACTTAATAAAATAACAGTGTCCTCATGGAAACCAAAATTTTGAATTATATCCAAAAACCTGTAAAACTAACGACATTCCCATCAGCCTCAGCTGTACTTAAGTGCTGCTTATTGGCAAATGTTACACTAAAACTAAGATGGTAAATATAGTGAACGTCATACCTGCCAAGCATTAGCATGTTAGCATTGCATGTGCTGCAGGGCTTCCTGTATTTGCTGCTAGGGGTGTGGATCTCTCAGTATTTCACAATTGATTCAATTTCAAATCTTGGGGTCATGAACTATGGCATGAACGCAGAGTGAGGTGTGTATGAAATTATGGAGGATTTTTTTTGTTTCCATAATAAACTATAAACTGCTAAATGTAACTACAAAGAAAGTGTAAGAAAATAGTTAACACTTATTTATGCTAAACTTGCACAAATAAAAACTTCTCAGCATTAAAGTTTTAAAAGTTTTTAAATTCTCAGTAAATTCAATAACAAATTCAAGTTGTATCAAGTTAATCAACCAGTAATCGTCCAAGTTATTGATCATTTATATCATGTATTTATCAGCTGGTTGATTTAAAAAAAAATAAAGTCATTAAAAATTGATTTATAGGATTTATGAATCAATTTTGAATCTTAGAAATTGAGAGTCTAGATTCCTATGTGAATCTGTTTTTTTTACCACCCCTATTATCTGCAACTCAACTAACTGAAATATTTGACATTGAAAAATGTTTAAACATTCAAATATCAAAGATTAATTTTCTGTCAACTGACTAATCAATTGACAGACAGGTCCTTTTAGTTGTACTAGAAAAAAAAGCTGGTGCTGTGCTCTCTTTCTCTGCTGCTTCTATAATTTACTCAGAGGTTCTGTAATTAAGGATAAAAAAAAGAATCAAAGGTATTTAAGGATGGGCCATGTGGTTTGAGTTCTGGTAAATTTGACTGAACTGGTGCCGTAGTAGCAGACTAGTTACAGAGCGCATGCCGTGTTACCACAGCCAGTTTAATTTCCGCCAGCAGCCTTTGTTGCATCTCTTTACCTTCCTCTCTTCCTCCCCCCTCCCGTTTCCTGTCTGTGCTCTTTACAGTCCAGTAAATGCCAGAAAAAATCTCTTAAAGGTCAAGGCCCCAAATGTTAGCTTACATTTGTTCTAGTTTAGCTCTCAACAAAAACACAGTTGTAGTGTGTGATGAAGTTTTTTGATATGTCATGTTTGATTTGATGAAACTAAAAATGTAGAAGTGTGTCTACAAAAAGTTTCTCAAGAAACTTTAAGAAAATTTACAACAACCTTGATTCCTATAAAGTCAGGATGCTGTGTAAAATATTGATTAAACAGAATTTGATCATTTGTAAATGCTTAATATGAATTTTACAGATCAGAAACGGTTCTTAAAAATTAAAGTTTGGGTGGGGCCAGCTAAAGCCTGGGAAAGTTGAGTGTATTCCAGAAAGCAATTTTAACAAACTCTGAGACTCACCCTGAACTTGAGTCGACTAACCGGGAGATGATAACGGAGAGTTTTAGTTGCAAAACAGCTGATCATTCATTGTCCTTTGCAGAGTTGGGGTGGGGGGGCTGGAGCCATTCCCCGCTGACAACAGGCGAGGGCGGGGTTCACCCTGGACAAGTCGCTAGTTCATCACAGGGCTGACATATAGAGACAAACAACCATTCACACTCACATTTACACCTTCAGGCAATTTAGAGTCACCAGTTAACCTGAAATGGGAGTACCCGGAGAGAACCCACGCAGACATGGGGAGAACATGCAAAGTCAGTGGGGTATTGAACCCAGGACCTTCTTGCTGTGAGGCAACAGTGCCAACGACTTAGCCACCACGCTGATCATAATACGTTCAATCAACTTTAACTAAATAAAACCTTATTCAGTTAACCTATTAACGTTTACACCTACTGAGATTAAAACTTTTTTTCCTTTTTTTTTTAAAGAAGACATAGTGTACTCATTTTTTTGATTTAGGACTCCTATAGAGCTAAACACAACTGACTGAGCAGTTAAGTCTGTAGAGCTTCAGAAAACTGTGACTCATGCCGTCTCTCTTCCTTCTCTTTTCTGCATTCTCTCCAAATGGTCTGTGTCGGTTACTCCTCCCCCTCCACACTCGGCTGTACTCACAACCAGGTTACTGACACAAAATAAACACAGCTAAGACACGGATAAAATGCTGCCAACAGCTCATGCTTCTCACTCTTTAACACGACAAAGTAGCAGCAGTTTAGCAGTTAATCCAGCTCATGTGCTCACTGAGGAAGTAAATAAATCCAGACAAAACAAATCCACAAGAAACAGGAATGCTCTCAACTTCTGTCTGGTGCTTGCCTCTTTAGGAAAGTTTAACGAAGTTAACTGTCCTTCATTCACCCGAAAGAATAAAAAAACACTTTATTTGAGCCATCCCGAACAAAGTGCTGACAGTAATCCCTGAAGCAGAGACCAGCGGTGTCTGAGCAAAGCGGGGGGAGGCATCACTATATGGCATGCTCATATAGGGAAGTCCAGCACACATTAACGTCACTTGAAAACAAAACAAAAAATTCTAAGACACAGCATGCAGAGTCAGCTGAAACAGCCTGCAGGGCTCACCTCCAAATGCATGAACCTCATTATGTGATTCTTTGGCATCAATTAACACGAGTATCTGACATTGTAACAACATTTATAGCTCAGAAAAGACGGAAAAGCATAAAAGCTGTCCCTTTAAGCTACGTGTGCACATTCAGCAAATATATGCGCTTGGCTAACATCTCTGTAGCTGTGTCTCAATTCAGGGGCTGCGTCTTTCAAATACAGCTCACAAAGGAGTTCTCTGTCGGTTGCAATGGCCGAACCAGAACTTCTGTTTAATGAGACGGTTTGTTTTACTAGGGCCTGTGAAATCCGTTTTATTTTTTCCCAAATTCCATTTTTTCCATTTTAATTTATTAGAATTCATTTTTACGCTAATTTTACCATTGGAGAGTGTGTGTTATCATTGTGAATGAATAAAATGTCCATAATTTAATAAGAAATAATGGTAAATTTAATGATGCAAGCAACATTGCGCTAATAAGTGCTTTAAACAAGCGTAATAATGCATATACCATGTTGTAATAAGCCTTCCATTGCTTTAAGTAAAAACAAAATACATGACTGCAACAAAACAGTCCATTTGAGATTTGTTGGTTTCTCTTTCTTATTTACATTTTGAAATAAATTTTTCAAATCAAATCGGATAATCTTTATTCCTGTATGAGAACAGCTGTAACATCGCTCAGTTTTCCCTCAGGGATCAATCTGATGCATCGTTATTACTGGACCACTGGGGGGCGTCTTCACATCATAATTTTTGCATGCACACATTTCACTTAGCAGGTTGTGAAAAGAATGCAGGCTATTGAGCTAACGTTAGCTTACCAAGGACGCATTGAAGTCGTTCAGAAACTGCTTGGCTCTGCATTTTTGAGTAAATGACGTGTTTCGTAGTTTTTCTGGTGACTTTGACGCCGTCTCGGGCAGCTGCTCTTGCATTGTTTGGGGGAGGGAATGTTTGTGAAGTGACGTATGGGCGGTCCCACGCATTAGCAACCCCCCAGGAATGTCCCCTCCTTAGATAAATGTACCTCTAGAATTTCAATCAGATTACGGTCAATTCTGTGAATAGATTCTGTTTTTATTGGCCAATACTGCAATTCCATCTGTGATTCTGTTATCACAGAAATCATATGGCCCTAGTTTACAGAGCATTTCCTGTTTTTGTCTCTGACGGCTCCAAGCGTCATGACACACCTCCTGCCGCTTAGGAACTATGACACGGCAATTAACTTATGTGCGTGTAAAGAAGCCAGAATTTTTTAGTTTTTTTTTTTTCTAATACTTAAATTTAAAAACCCATCCTCTAACTGCCGCTGCTTCGTCTGTTATGTTTGCTTTAAAAAAAAAAATCTTGGCAGCGCAATGAATCTTGGGATATGCTGGGCCGCGAAGGATCCACCAGTTGGATCCTTTTATATTTACACTGGGGGAATGTCGGCCGCATTTGAGGAAGCCGATGAATCGGGACAGCCTTCATCGCACAGTTGTGATGCAGTCGGTCTACAAATAGAGCCTTCTGAGGACGTGGCGTGCGACGTGGCTCGACATATTTTATAACATTTTAAAGTACATTTTAAAATCATGTTTGCTCTTGCACAGTGCTTGTCTTTGTATCGTGAGCCTTGATTGTTTGACTTTAGGCCTGTAAAAAGCTGTGTAGTGCACCCTTAAACTGACAGTACACATCATGCGCAATAAACATTTAGTGGAAGTGAGCTTAAAAAACAGCTGCAGTGCTGTGAAAAAAAGAACATCTACTTGTAAAAAGAAACAGGTGCAGAGTTTTATCTTGAACTCACATGATACTGTGTAATTATGAGATAAGTTATCGTCTGAAAGGGCGTAAATGTCCTGAGCAGCAAACTTAAATTGCAAAGTTTGTCATCATGGAAAAAATAAATGATTATCTCATTTAATCTAATTATTGTCTTATATGTGGGATTTTGATTATACTATACAGTAAACCTCCACCCATTGATAGGCCTCTATATGTATTTTTATACGCAAGCTTACAGAAGTATCTGTACGTCCTCTTTAGTGCAGTATTATGTTTGCAGTTTCTTCACAATCTTTTTTATTGGTTAAAGTTGAATGCTACTTAACTGTCGAGGTTTACAACTGATGTTTCCATCCATTTATCTGCCTTCACTATGACCTGGTTTATCAGTTACCCGCAGCAGCTGCACAGTAGGACTTTCATTCTCAGCCTTAAACTCTCCAATTTAATATCAGCCACACATTCTGTTTTTTTTTATTATGCTTCCACGCTCGCAATAGCCAGGGCCGAGGTGTTCTGTTTTCAGATTGTCTGTCATTACGTATGTACATAACGTCTGGAACATCCTCGTGAACGAGATATCTTAAGAAAGCTTTAAGGGATTTTCATCAAACTTTGCACAAATCCCCTCTGACTCAAGGATAGGGCTGGGTGATAGAGCTAAAAAGTATATCAATATAAAATATTTCAAATCAGGATAATTATATCAGTTATAATGATTATAATTATATAGATAATTATTAATGATTTTTAATGACCTGTCTTTAATAATAATTTTGAAAAACCATGAGAAAAAAAGTTTCCATTTAACCACTTTATTTTAAATCACTTTATTTTAAACCACTTTATTTTAAACCACTTTATTTTAAATCACTTTATTTTAAACCACTTTATTTTAAACCACTTTATTTTCGAGGCACACAGGTAATGCTTGTAATGCTAACACTATCAGTGAGGTTGCAAAGTTACATGTGGCTCATGTATCAAAATAAAAACTTACTCAGGGGCAGACTGCCTGCAAGTTGACGAGCAGAGCAGCTCTTCGCATGCTGAGGATAACAGTAATTGTGAGCGATGATTATACAGAATAATTAGACGAGTGCAAAAACGTGCAGACTTTGGTGTGAGTATTTTTCAGGAACAGATCCATCCGTTCATCCCCGTGTGCTCCACAGCGTGGGCACGAAGCACGTGTATTGTGAGAGAAAAAGCTGCTGTAACATTCCATGATTTGGCACTCTGTGTTCAGTGTAAATTAGAGCTGCAACGATCAATCGAATAACCGATATCGAGATATCGATATAATAATTGATAGAAAATTAATCGGCAACTATTTTGATAATCAATTAGTCATTTCAGTCATTTTTAAAATAAATAAGTAAAAAGAAAATATGAAATAAAAATGATGAAATGATGAAAATAATCATTAGTTGCAGCCCTAGTGTAAACAGGGGTGACCACACTGTGCATGCTGGCACGTCGCCGGTGGGTGGACGTGTGTCGTTTTTCACATGTGTGGTGCTGTGAAACCAAACTTATTGGCTGTTTGCATCAAGGAGCATGATAGGCTGTTAGTGAGCCAGGGAGGAGAAGTGCTCTTTCTGTTTTTTGCAGCCATGAGTTAAACTATCAAACATGCTGTTGACTTGTTTTGTATTGATGATGTGTTTATTGCAGATTTATATTGTTATCGTTTTATCGCCTGGCCCTACTCAAGCATGAACTGATTTTGGAGGTCAAAGGTCGAATCACTGCAGCCTCATGTTATGAACTCGGTATTACAGGAATGCCTTGAAGGAACTTTTTAACATTTGGTACAAACATCAACTTCTACTTAAGGATGAACTTCTTCAATTTTGGAGGTCAAAGATCACTGCAACCTCACATTGTGTAGTCACACTTCCATGAAAACCACCCGAGGCCTTCTTGACCCAACACAGCACTGTCACTGTGTGGCAATGGTATGCAGAGGCATACCGGGCCAGGCGGTAGTTCTCGTTGTTGTTTTTTTCCTGTTATTGTGAAGCTTCCTGCAGTTCTTCAAAGTAACACTCAGACTTGATGTTGACATGTTGCTGTTTGTTGTCTCAGCACTGTGTTGTGACAGTTTTGTTTCTTGTTTTTTTGGTTTTGCCACTTCCTTTTTCGTAATAGGCGAGTGTTGTGTGTGACTTTTTGGTTGTCACAGATTGTCGAGTCTGTATCACATTTCACACTTGAGCTGTGACACAGAATTCATGTTACCAGGGACCTCTAGTAAGTTAAAATAATTTTTCAGGTCGGTTACGATCTCAATCCAATGTTTGTAACTTGAAAAGTAAAAATTTTGTTGCCAGTTAGTCTGTAATTATTGTAAATAAATAAACAAATAAACAATTTCTGAAAGCATACAGGGTGTGAGGAGGCTCACAGCCTTGGTCGATCAGGAAGCAGACGTTACGTAGAGCCCTGACATATCTGTGGAATAATGTCAGCAGTAGACTCAAGTAAAATACAGATTTATTTTTTTTATGTACTGCCTTAAAACAATAATTTTCTAAATCACATGATTATGATATGATATTAGACCCCTGTGAAGAGGACTTTCTGTGTTCCAAGCATCAGCATCAAGGCCTGTGCTTACCAACCGTGTCAGGATGGCGTGACATATATTCAGAAAGTTTTTTATATTAATCCTGAAACTCTTAAGCGAGGGAGCGGCGTTGCTGTTTTTCACTGACTTTTAAACACACACTCAGCTGAAAAGTAGAAATGATGCATCACAGTTTTCCAACAGCTGTAGTTTAAAATTCAAGCAGCTTGATCCGTGTGTTTTTTGTGTTCAGGCAAAAAAAAAACTTGTGGTCAAAAGACTTTGAGTTGGTTTTTATTTGAAGTCTCTGTGACAGTCTGTCTCATGAAGACCTGGACACTTCTCTGTCATTATGTCCTTCGTGACTCAGTGTGGACATGTGCAGTACAGTCACACTGGATACTGTAGATTTTTGCGTTAATGCAGAAATATGTGCAGTCAGGCGGCATCAGGACCACGATGTTCGTTTTATCGAAAAAATATATGACGAGATTTAATGTTGGGAGTGGGTTAAATTCAGAGGAAAATGTCACAATGCTGTACTCGGTATAGTTGTATTTATTTAATGTACATAATGTGGTCATAACTTTGTATTTCTTCTATTTTTCATAAATGCCATATGGATGTAGTTTAATCTGCTACCATTACCACATGCAGTCCAGTCATATACTTGGTTTTCACCTGCTCTTATAATCGATTAATCGATTGATAGAAAATATTTCGCCAACTATTTTGATAATCAATTAATTGTCTTAGTCATTGTAATTAAAAAAGTAAAAATAATCGCTGATTTAGCCTCTTAAATGTGAAGATTTGCTGCTTTTCTGTGTCATTATTAAAAATGAATGAGGAGTTTCTGTTTCTTTTTTTTTTACATTAACAGTAACTTAATACAGAGCTCTACAAATAATGAACGTCATCAAGCAATATTTTTTCTTGAAAACTGATAACAGAAATGTTATCACAAGGTGATCAACATGGCAAAACTACTAGTAAGATACAATTATAGTGAAAGAGAATGTTTATATTAATAATTTTGTAAACTGACCCTTTAAATTTTTTTTAGTGAATTGCTGTAGAACTAAAATGTGAGAATTTAAAAATAAAATGTGTTAAAGTTCATTGATGTCTGCAGCTCCAGTGAAGAAAACTGCAACAAAAAGATTCACCAGTAACAGGAACCTTCATTTTATGTTCTCTGTTTTCATTTCATTTTCTCTCACTGACTGTTCATTTCCTGTGTCAGTGTCACATGGTTTTTCGCCATGGCCCCGCCCCTTTAGGAGACAGGAAGTGGTCTTGAGTCCATTCATTCTTATGAGAGAAATGAACGTGATCACAGATTATGACAGATTCTTTCGCCCCATCGTCACCAAGATACATATTGG
>JAPZDX010026890.1:0-17083 GCA_029783625.1 Naso annulatus | reverse complement strand
TGGAGTCTGTGGTTTAGAAATAAACGATAGGTCTATAATAAAATATTTTAGATGATTTGAAAAAAGTATATAGATAAATATAAACAAGTAAAGCTACATGTTAAAAAGGTCAGCTTAAAAAAATGTAAACATTTATACAAAATTAAAACTAAAGATAGCATACAGATGTAGATTCATCAAATAAATCATACTTTTGAATTATTAATATAATTTACTTAAATTGAGCCTAAATCAACAGATATATAAATTGTTAACTTTGTTTGACTGCTGATGATTATCTACAAAGTATCACAAAACCAAATTGGAAGAAATCTTCTTTGCGCGAGTTCACCTGGGGCATGAAAAAAGTTTGTCACGCACTGTGACAAACTGCAATGGAGAGACGATGGAGAAGGAGTAACATTAAGGTGGTCAAAGCAATTAAGTGGTGTCTTAGTTCGTAGCATGATTTGAGCTGTTGACTCTGTTTTTAGCTCACTGTAACTTAATTGCAAACACGGGCTGCTCATTCATGAACTAGCAAGATTTGGGTTGGGGTTTTATTAGGAAAAAATTAATTGTAATGCACTGATGAGCCAATTTTTTTGCCCAGCCCTCGACAGAACGTGCACGCGTTAATCACACATTAAGAAAATTAACGGTATTAAAATTAATTTACGTTAACGCGTCATTAATGCATTCACTTTGACAGCAGTAGTATTAACCTTTTGTTTTGCCACTTGGTGTGGCTCATTAACTGTGAGTAATAAGACCAAACTCCACGAGATCGTCAATGTTTCCAGCAGGATAGCCGGAGTACAACTGAACAAGATGACATGTCATTGTATGAGACCCAAGTTCTGAAAAAAAGGAAAGCAATAGCAAGTGGCACTACGCACCCCCTATATAAACAATGTGCTCTGATGCAGTCCGGGAGACGATTAACTGTGCCCAGGTCACAGACCAGGGCACAAAGATCATTTGTCTCTGCAAGCATAGCGCTCTTGAATAAACATCTCAGCTCACCATGTAAATGTCAGTTCTGCATAGGCATCTTAACTCGCTGTGTAAAAGGTAGCCTTGCAACATCATAACACCCTACCGTACGACACTGGCATGTAAAGTAGTGAAGTGTATAGCTGATTTTCTGTTTAGGGATTATTCAAAGATGTGTGTACTGTTGTTGTCGTGGTTGGGATGTTTTAGACTGTCAAGTGTTTGTTTATTATAGATTTGATTGTTGGGGTCATGTTATGTGTTCCTGATAAGCTGTACTGATGCAAAACAAATTTCCAGTAAGGGGCCAAAAAATTATCTATCTATCTATCTATCTATCTATCTATCTATCTATCTATCTATCAGCAAATCAGCTGAACAACTCAAAGTGGAAATGTAGAAAGGACAGCAAAAACATCATTTTCTCTTCTTGTCAACAGCATTACTAGAAAGTGGAAAGACATTTCTGAAGGGGAGCTCAAAGAGCCCTAGCTATCCAGAACAAACAATTAGATAAGGGCAACAGCCCTTTAAGTTTACAGGCAACAAATGTGATTTTACCAGATGGAAAAAAAGACTGGGAAGCCCTCCAGAGGCAGGGTAAGCCAACTAGTTCAAGAGAAGTAAAAAAGACGCAATTACTGGACAGTTTTGACAACAAAATCCCAGGGACCTTCATCTTACCTCGTACAAGACTGCAGATAACATCTTCTGTGTGCTGGAAAACTGCTATGGAAACTAGATATCCATTGCTATTGAAATAGTGGATTTACAGAAAATGCAAGCTGTCAGAATTCATCAGCCACAGAAAATTATTGACTTAATTCAAGCTGTGGAGAAATCATTGCAAGACTTGATTGACCCTGGGGACAGAAGGGCAAATAAAAATCCTTTGGTGACAAAGTCAATTGAATGTAAACTTCCAGAATCATTTGAAAAAGAATGGCTTGTCAATCCAGCTGACTGGAAGAGTGCTCTGGCACCCAAAAATCAATTTGACAGTTGTCTGGTAATCCTTAACCGCAAGAGTCCATATATATGCAGTTCATGCAATTGAATGAGGAGGAGCTTAATGTTATTAAAGACATTAGGACTGAGCCCAGACATGCCAGAACCAAGTCAACCTAGTCAAGCAACAACCAACCCGAGTGTGTTGTAACACAAGTGTTCCTGTAAACAATTCAAAGCCCTAAAGCTAGCGGAGAAGAAGACTGCAGAGAAAAGGTTAGGGGCATGCAGAAAGCGTCTCAAGGTCCATGATTACAGTTTGGACTGCAAACCTGGCTTTCGATTGTAAAAACCAAGACTGCAAGGATAAGCACACCTCGGAGCGTCATTACTGTCTGTGCCCAAATGCAGAGGTAAAGAACCAGTTCAGTCCAGTGGAGAATAAAGGCCAGAGGAAGAATACAGAGGAGCAAGAGGACTTACCCAAGAAACTACCTCCAGAGTTGGCAAAGCAATGCTGAGATGTCTTTGCTAGCACTGCATCCAGAGCCTTCAGCACCATTAAAAATCAACCTTGACTTCTTTTGGAGAGTGAATCACAGTAGCTTCCAGTAATTATGATGCTTCTAGAGGTCACCGCTAATGCTTGACTGACAATCGGCACAGCAATTGATTGCTTCAGATACTAACTACATTACTCACAATGCTGCAAGCAGACTGAACCTCAGGAGTGAAGAAATCACTCTTGTCATCCATGGCATTGGAGGGATGAAGGTTCATGAGGAGACAAAGAGATACAGTCTAAAAATCTGAGCTAAGACTCCAAGGGATATAGTCAAGTCACATCAGTCGATTTGTTATGGATTGGACATGATTGCTAATGTTTACAAAACAGTAACCACTGCAGAAAGTCTTTCAAGACATACCATGTCATACCTTGCCATGTGCGAAACTGCTAACCTACAGCCATTCATCATCACTGATATCATCACCAGAGGAGCAAGCCCTAAACGCTTGGATAAAAACTCCAAACGGCAAAATAGCCCAGAGATTTTTAGTTTGCCAGTGGCTGAGTGGCCATTAAAAGCAGCCAAAGACTTAGCATCGACAGCCAGAGAAAGTACCAATAAACTGCAAAAGAAGGCATCTGTTGCTGTACTGACAAGAGCCAATACAAAGAAACAGGAAACAAACCAGAGTAAGAACAACATCCAAGGAGAACCAAGGAGGCCACCAGTGAGGTCAGCTATCCAAAATTCATTGTCCTGTCCTGGCAGGTCAAGACAATTGCATGGATCTGGAGGCCAGCAAAAACAGAAGGTAGTCTCGTTTGCAGGAGCTATCTCTGTAAGGGAACGAAAATATGCTCTAAGGGACTTATTTCTTGCAGCACTAAAGGGCGCAACCTTCCCAGGCTCCACCACAGACAGGCTGGTTGTCTAGAAAAACAAGGACACAATTGGCTGTTGGTATGCAGTGGGCAAATTTGTCTTTAAAGATAATAAAATTGCTGTCATACACTTACTTTATGATGCTTGGTTGGCCACACTGCTTGCACAATGGCCACTACCTTGCTCAAAATTAGTAGAAAAGCTTGGGACATAAAGGGAAGCAAAATAGCCCAAAAAGTTGTTGACGGCTGCATCATCTGCAGTGAGGCGAAAGCAGTGAAATACCAACAAGTAATGGGTGACTTACTGCCAGAGCAAATTGAACCTGTTGCACTGTTTCAGTACACTACAGAAGACCTATTTGGACCCTACTAAGTTAAGGATGACATTTTTAAAGGTCTAGGGTGCTACTATCAGAATTTATGTGTTATATGCATCCACATTTCTTGTTTAATTCACAAATACAGAAATAAACTTTTTGTTCAGGATGCCATTTGCTTAATTCAGTTTATTTCAGTGTGAAGTTCCTGAGGCTCATAGTCTGAAAGATCATGACCTAGTTAGACCTGTACTTAGGTGAGCTGATTGGACTCATGAAAAAAAAGGTCTTACGTGAAAATGCTGCTGACAGCATGCAAACTTTGGATTGGGTACATCTGAGTCACTAAAGAGGAAAATGATTGATGGGCTGTCCTAGTTTATCTGCACAACAATACATTAGCGTTTTAAGAATCTGACTTGTGACTTTGTAGGGAAAGTATCTTCATCTATTGTAAAGACTGACAAACATTCCCTCTTTCTAGCTTTTTAATTGTAAAGATTTGCTCCCTGTCTCTTTCCAAAGTAAGAGTAAACTGAAAATCTGTACCTTTGGACTTCTAGTCAGACAAGATATGTGATGTTTTGGGAAGCCACATTCTCTTGCAAAAAACTGTTAATTCTAAAAAAAATAGCTGGTAGATTAATCAATGATAAAAATATTATTAAAATTATTAAAGTTTTACATTGTTCATTTTAGGATGAACAATTTTGTGAAACTTGCATGAGTTTTTTTATGTTTGACTTAAAAAAGAAGGTCAAATCCACTTCAGTTTATTTGACTCAAATAGATACAGACAGACAGAGGAACAGACAGCTTTAAAGAGAGACAAATTCAGAGATTTAGAGATTTGGAGAGACAGACGCGGGTAATGTAGTAACTTTAGATGTAATGTTACTGGTACAGTATGTAGTTAGCTAGCAAAATTAGCTTTGTTAGCAACAGGATGGTGATGCGGTGTGTTTTTAGGTGTTCACCAATCAAATTCCTACCAAAGTTATGTACTGCCCCTACATCCTGTTTGAAGACGTTTCATTCGGAAATACATCACCACATGAAAGTTAGATACGATGGAAATACCGCTTCAAGGCACCTTTAAAGCATTCAGCATCAACATCTCGCACTTTGATTAAGATAAGGCATCAATATAGTCTGTGAGCAAGGCAGTGCCATTGATGTTTTTGGGCTGTGTGTTATATACCCTTTTGCAAGAAAAAGAAGCAGAAGATACTTGAGGAGTCTGAGGAGCAAAGGCAAGGACTTCAGGAATCACCAAAACTCAGTGGCATTATCACAAAGCCAGTGGAATATATGCAAAAGAAAAATAGTAAACATTCCTTTGCCAGCAAAAGTTTGCTGACACTTTTGCATCATCCTGCAGCCTTTTGCAGGCTTTTGGGGTTGTTGTACAGACAACAAATTTTACCTCCACTTTTTTTTGTAAGACAACCCCCCCCCCCCGGGAAAAAACAGAGTACAGAAGTCAGATGGATTGAGAGACCTGCCGCTTCCCCAGCAAGAGAGAGGCAGCTTACCAGATGTACAGATACCAATCTTATTGACTGAGCTGCAAGAGCAGTGTTAACTGTTAAAATATGAACAAAGTTCATGTTACTGCATTCCTGGTTTCTCTCCTAAAATACACATACACACATATTTTAGTGCACTGTTAAGCTGTAATACAAGATTGCCTGTTGTCAGTCAGCCGCCATATTGTTTCCTGTTTCAAAACAGATGAGCAAAAACCAGGCACTGCTCAAAAAGACCAGCAGGCCTGTTGTACTCATGGATTCTGGGTGCTGTATGTTTTCCAGTTTAATAAATATAAATATGTTATGGCTGGCTCAGTGCCATAACAAATACGGAGACGAAAGCCGGCGGTAAGGTGCACTAAACCAATATTTATTAAGATAAACAAAAACACAATGGGATGTGAGGGTCAGTATCAGTGGTGTGGTGTGAGGTGACTGGGTGTGTTGTATGTATGTATGCGAGCGTGTTGGATGGAAAAAAAAGACAAACTCAAATGTGCGTTAACGAAGGGGACACGATGCCGTCGCGGCGGAGCGGCAGCCAGCAGGAGCTCCCTGGAGGAGGCCTGGACCCAGAGTGAGAGACCGTGAGTGCGATGAACAGCAGCCTTAAAAACTCCCGCCCCGGATATGCAGCACAGCTTCCTGCAGAGGAGGAGCCCACAAGAGGAAAGACAGATACACACACACACACACACACACAGAGCCCCACAAGGGCCTGTGGCCGTAACAAATATAATATATAAAATAGACATCTTTCCAGCTGTTCAATACTCATTTGAGAATTTATCAGGCTCAGTTGTTAGTGCAAGATAATCAAGACTTTTTTGTGTCCAAAAAGGAATGCTTAATACTGATTTCTCATCACTTTGATGACGGCTGTTTCTGCACATATCCTTCAAAGGTTTAAGAGTTGTCACTGACGAAAAGTTACCCTGATGTGCAGTCTTTTACACGGGATAAAAAGCCCTTTATTGGTGATGATGAGACTGGTGTGTATGTAATGTATGTTTATAAAAGTACTTTATGTCACAGTCCAGCACAGTCCCTCCTTTCATTCACACTGTCTCCAAAGCACTAAGGGACAGAAGTGAAAAAATGGTACATTCTAGTATATTGATAAAAGTTACAAATTGAGGGATTTGTCTGACGTTTTTGGCAATTAAATCTTTAATAAATAAGTATTTTGAAGAAATTATATTAATTTTAAAAAAAAAAAGGTAGTGACAAAGCCGCATCTTATTTTTTGGAGAAAACAAATGATTAAAGGTGGAGTCAGTAGCATTTGTTGCTGCCAACATTCATACTGGGTCCCTCCTCCCAGCTCAACACACCAGAAGTATCAAAACTTAGTGTGTACTACATGTACTGCTATACTGCTGACCTAACATTACACAGCAAGCTACATTGGAATATTTTATTTGTTTAAAGGAGAAGTTGATAATTTAGCAACCTAACAAGCTAACCGCCAGTGTTTAGCACCTACCTGTCCATCAAAAAAGTAGCTCAACTCTGCATCACTCTTCCCAGCCTCTCTTTCAGTGTTGCCAAACGGCTGAAGTCAAACTGAGACTTTCCTTTTCTTTGCGCTATGTCCACATTTGTAACTTTCTCTGGTCTGGACGGCGTCCAGTAGTTGTGCTCTGCTGCTCTCAACCTCACCTGTGCGCTGTCATTGGCTAGGGGAAACGCACCAGGTCACTGCAGTCACGCCATCTACGCTTCGGAGAAGTGCGGTTGCGCTGTTGTTACTTAAAAATTGATTCAAAATCTACATCGTTCTTTACGGTAACTCATCCCAAGCAGGTCCTGAGTCAGCCAAAACATCAAAATTCAAGCAGAGGGCGGCGTGTCTCCATACACAGTCACCAACACACACATACATAGGCCCAGAAGTGATGATTGAGCAGCATTACTTCTGTATATGTCTATATTTTATTTTTTAGTAACTACTAACTCCACCTTTAAGTTTGGGAAATTGGTTATTTTAAGTTGAAAGAAATCAAATCATTTAAGTGTATCTGACTTAAAGCAAAGAAGTTATCAAATTTGTAAACTTGAGCTGAAAAAATTTAATTTCTTAGTGAAAAATTTTTTAACTTTGTTCAACAAATCTCTCTTCTTTTTTTCATGTATTTCCTCTCAGTTGTACAATCAAAGTTCACGCAGCATGGGTATGAACATATAAGCTGGGAAGAATGTGTCATGTAGCACACAATGCCTTCACTGAAGCTGATATACTGAAGCTTTCATTCATATTATTGAAAAACAGCCACTGACACAATACAATATTATGGCATCACAATAACAAAAAGAGTCTTTTTTTTAATTATTTATCTTCAGGTGTCAGTTACCTTGTGGCAATATACAGCCAGTGAGGCCTGTTGCTAGGAGAGATGTAACTCAAATCTCTTCTATTGGCCAGGAAGACCAGGATGTTTATCCAATAAAATCCTCACAGCAGCAGGACAGTGATAGCCATCCACACAATTACTATGGTGTCTGACTGCTGTTGAAGTGGACTGAAAGTACCTGTTGGAAAGGTCAGTGACAAGGACTGTGAAATTGTTGGTAGATGTCAGCTGGAGAGGAGAGGGTAAAGATGTGTATAAACATATAGGTACTGATGTGCATTTTCGTCAATTTGTTTGCAAATACTAAATGTGACGAAGATGTGGATAACAACTTCTATACCACTTAATGTAAAAATATTGAAATAATATAAAACAGTCAGTTGATGTGTTGTGACATTGCACTAGAGAAATGACACAAAAAGACAGAACTATCCTTGGTCAGATGTTTGTATTGTATTGTATTTGTATTGTATGTTTGTATTTGTCAGAGATATGGATAATATACAGAAGAATTAACACTGGATCTTTGGAAGATCCAATACTGACATATGTCCGTAAATGGACAGGATTGGACCCTAAAAAATCCAGAATCGACCCATCCATGATGCATACATAAAATGTCCTGCAATTTAATCCACTAAAGATATTTAGGTCGGATCTTTCCATATGTCTACTGCATTTTTGTCTTATCCTGTTAAAGATATTAGATGTAAATGGACCTGATACTCGATGGATGTAATTTCGTATACTATTTAATGACTCTTGGAGTGAAGCCTACATGATATGTTCTGCAATTTATGAGCTTTATATCACATTTTTCCATATCTTAAAAATGCATCTTTGATATATCCTGTTTGAGATATCAGATATATTGAAATACAGGACTATCCAAGGTCGGATACATTTGTATTCGTCAGAGATGCGGACAATATCCAGAAGAATAAACACTGGATCTTTGATGGATCATGTATGCCTCCCTTCCACATATTAGATGCATCTTTAAGATATTCTGTTTAAAACATCAGATATAAATGGAACTGATACCTGACGAATATAATTTTGTGTAATTGGTGAATCTTTGATAACCTGAAAAATCTGAAGACCAGATAGCTAGTGAATGTCATTCCTGGATTAAAAACAAATAATCTCACATTCAGTTTTTCCCTCTTGTGCATTATGCTTCATTTTTTGTATCAATAAAGATCCTGTATTCAGATTGGCATGTATTTTATGTTTGCAGACACTGGATCAACAATAATGCAGGGCAATCCAAAAGTAATGAAAAGTAATCAAAGTACGTACTCTTTATTTATTCACAATAATAAAAAAAAAAATTAGGGTATTTTTGAAATTTCAGATCTACCCCATAATAAAAACAACCATTAACATTTTGGTCATTTTCAGGGATACTACATTAAAGAACAAGGGAACAGAAAACTGAACACCTGTGAAGTGAAAAAAAGTCTTTAAAAAGTAAACAAACTAAAAACAGTTCACCATTTAATACAACAATCTCACTTCAGGGTAAACAAATTCTTTGAAACATGGACTACGAACTGGCAGCAGGAGTTTCACGCAATCCCTTTAATTGTCCTTCAAATATTCAGCCTTAACCCCTTTGGGAGGCCCTCTGTTGCTGGCCACACCACTGGCCACCCGCCGGTGTACCATCCGAGGAGAGCTTTATTGCTGCTCGGTATTTTTTTCTGGCACTGCTGAAGAATGTCAGTCAGCCTCTGGGCCCTCAACGCACGCTGTCTTACTCTCCATGTCTGCCTGTCATCCTCATCCAATTCCTTGTCGCTCATGAGGCATGCAGTGACATCTTTAAAATAACTGTAGTCATCTGCTGTAGAAAATCCTTCGCTACTGCCTTACGAGCAGTCAGAAGCTGAAACAGAAAACAAGTGCTTTTTAGACATGCTTCTATATGATTGCTAGTGCTTCGCAATTATTGTTAGGTGAATGTGACTACTGCGTGGTTGCTAGCAGTGGCAGCACTGACATTAGCATGAGGCAGCAACTACAGGCTTGTCAATGTTATTGGTGGTATAGTTCTAAAAATAGAATTCCTGGAGCATAGTCAAAGAAGAGATATTAAACCATATTTCTAAGTTCAAGTCAGTTTATTTTCTACAAGTTTTTTTTCCTCAATTGACTTTAATAATCCATTAATTTCTTATTTTCTTATTTAAAGTTGTCTTGTATGGGAGAAATATAGCAATGTAGGCCAAAATATCAACAAACCAATGTATTGGTTAGGCATTTAGTTTCACTGCATAATAAAGACACTCAAGTACCGTTCGCACGTCATGTGTCTGGACTAACTTTTTTTCACAAGTATAGGTTAAAGTTAAGAGCACCTAGGAGACAAACTTTTTTGGACTGAAAGTCTTGGCACTTGTGGCACTCTGTAAAATAAAAATGAAATTTTTTTAAAGATTAAAATTGCCGCTGCCAGTAACAGCGAACCTACAGAATTAAAAATGTTCTCTTTTATTCTAAAGGAAAGTGTCACATAGTGAAGTAGTGCTTTGAAAAAAAAGTAATTTTCAATGACTTTTTAAAGGCTACAGCACCACTTAAAACCGGATATCAATCACATAAAGTTTAAATTGTGTTTATATTACTGTGATATAACAACAGGATTTGTTTTGTTTTAAGTCTGATTACTGTATTTCATATGACATTGTCTAAGTTCAGTCCAATGCAGACTTTAAAAAGCATAAAGGAGTTTATAGAAGTTTTTCAAGATTCCCACTAAAGGTATCCAGACATCGCGGTCAGACAGAGCGCTGATTGCGTAGGGTTACTGCTAATACCGCAACTGAAAGTGACAACTGTGGGCAATTTGCACAACAGGAAGTGTGAATTACTTAAAGCTTATGATTATAAAATAGTTCTGACACCTCAAGAATGCTCTAAAATATGGACGATTAGCAAAGTAGCATGTAAATTATTAATATTATTATTGATGTGGAAATTTCTCAATTATAAGACGCATCAAGATGCAAATGTGGAGGTTTCTGCATAGACACAGTATAATTGACAGTCTGCTGCCTGCACAAAACAATAGACTCAAAAAATACTTTCCAATACTCAGTTAGATGAAGGAATAAGTACTAAGCATCAGAGTATAAAACTAACCATAATGCTTCTCCACTAACTTGACGAGCCAGTCAATATTGACAACAGCTAAGTGACCAAAAAGAGGTCGCAGCACGAGCATAGCTGTAAGCTGGATTAGCTTGTGCTACGATTAAATGCGTAATTGTTGTATAACTCATGAAAAAAGTAGTCATGTGCACTGCCCAGTAATACAGAAAATTAAGGATGCATCAAGAACGGTTTTGCATTTGAATTGTTGACAGGTGAATCGTAATCTGATTGAATGGTGAGGCCAGTGAAGATTCACACCTTTAATTATTATAATTTACTAAATTTTCTTCTAGTCCATATTTTGCAGTGTGGTTTCTCATAAAATCATCTCTCTTAAAGCTATTATTCATGTTTATTCATGAGGGTTTGTATGAGGTCCTTATCACTAGTCAGTGTCTTACCTGCAGTAGATGGGTCAGCTCGCTCCCTGTCTGAAGAAACAGCACATGGTACTGGCGGGGAAGCAGAGCATTGTGTTGCTGGAAGTGTTACCAGCAACGAGTCACATTTAGACACCTAAAATGGAGCCCACCTCAAAGAATACACAGCTAGTCAAGGGGTAAGCTACATTTGACATTTTTGGTGCTTTACATGGCTGTCTCAACTGCGGTTTAATACAAGGCAAGGCATGCACAGCTGCACTTGTGTGTTGTATGGTTGAGGGAAGGTAGAATCAAAGGAAAGCACTGACAATGCTGACAGACAGCATATTGTTGCTGGTACCATTTACAGCAGTACAATGCTCTACTTCTTTGCCAGTACAATGCGCTGCTTCACACAGGGAGCGTGCTGACCATCATCTAGTGTAGAATATGGAGGTGTGAATTTTCACTGGTTTCATGATTCAATTAGATGATTCACCTGTCATCAATTCAAATGTAAAACCATTCTTCCTTAATTTTCTGTATAACTGTGCGCTGTTCATGATGACTTTTTCATCAGTTTATGTAACTTTCAAAAGTTACACATTGTCCACCAAACATCTTCTTGTCGAGCTGCCATCCTGTTCACTCACTCAAGACAGCGCACCAGTAAATACAATGATGTTACATACACCCACAAAGTGGCGGCAATGTGGCTATTAGTCTGTTAGTAAAACCAACGAAGAAGACGAGCATCCTGTTGTCTCAGAGGGAGAATGTAAACACGACTTCAGACGTAAAGTAACATTGGCTGTTAAATAAAAGAGAGTTGGGAAAAAGGAGAAAGTGTGTGTGTGTGTGAGTGTGTGTGCTGACAATAAATTGGTAGCAGCAGCTCAACACAAGTGGAGCCATTAACCCATTTTAAATAGTCCAGCTTAACCATTGCACTAACAGCACGAGCTAATCCAGCTAACGGCTATGCTCGCGCTGCGGCGTCTTTTTGGTCACTTCGGTGTTGTCAGTATTGACTGCACATGTTAGCGGATAAGCGTTACAGTTAATTTTATACTCTGACACTTAGTGTTTGCTCCCTCACCCAGATGAGTGTTGGAAAGAACTGTATGAGTCTGTTTTGTGCCAGCAGCAAACTCTCAATTATGCTGTGTCTCTGAATCGATGCAGAACCTCCCACGTCCGCATCGTGCTGCATCTTATAAACGAAGAATATCCACTAGAGGAATCACCTCTGGTGCGCACACATGCACACACCTCCTAAAAAACCCATCAGACTAGATAAAGACTGAATTTCAGTTTCGAGGTGAAGATTCACTTTAAGGTTTGATTAGGGTTGGTCAGCTGCAATAATTAATTGAGGTCAAGAAAGGATCGTGATTACAGTTAATAGTGAAGGCCTTGGCTGCACATTCTGGTTTGGTACATTAAAGTCAGGATCACTAACCACATATCTAACAACACTTCATACCTTTGTTTTTCCTGCACTGGCACTGAACGTTGGATTCTGTACAGATGAGCTAAAAATAACATGTCACCAACAGCAACCCTATATTGTCTGTACCAGGTGTTTTAAACATTATGCAACATGTTATTGTCTAACAGGAAACTACACAAAGCGGCAAAATCAAAGCACTTTCAATCAGTACTGCCCTGTTACAATACTTAGTACAATACTGTACGCTGATTTATTGTGTTTCAAACTGTCTTTGGTGGTTGTCTGAAAACACAGTACAACGAATGAACATGGCTAGAAAAGTATGTTTCCAGTTTGAACACAGCAGGACAGCCAGAACAAGAAATGAAGCAGCTGAAAAGAAATGAAGGTCTCGCAATAGAAATTGGAATTGCAATCCTTGAGGGTTTGGGGAGCTTTTAAAACACAACTCACACTCACAGGATACAAGACAGAGTCTGAAGATGCAACCAGAGGTGAGCAGAAGTTCAAAACGTCTCTAGCTGCTGCATTCTTACAAAGCATTGTGTATGTGCCACCCTTAACCACAGGTTCAAATGTTTTCAATAAGATTTGAGAAGTTCTAAGTGAGAGTTTTTTCCCCTCTCAATATTTCAGATTGTGGCACTTGAATAACTGTTAAAAGGGTTTGAGGGGGTAAACTATTCCCGTAGTGAGCCCTCAGATTCATATTGTCTCATTTTGTGGGGTCCCCACCCACAAGTTGCAGTAAAGGATCACCTCCTGCAGCACAGTAACAAGAGGTTTCTTTGTTGTCACACTGCAGCCGTTACAGAGGCATCACATCATGAAGTGTTAGAAAAATCCATTTATACCTGAAGTATCCGATGATGAAGATGGCCACCAGCAGAGAGCTGAAGGACACAGCGTAGCCGGTAGTATACATGACATACAGCCGCTCGAAGAAGGCTTGCTGTGAACACAGAGAGAAATAGTTGCTTTTGAGGCAGCTCTGGGAACAGGTTGGCACAGACTGTGAAGCCAAACTTCAGGGAAAGATCGTGGTGCTGTCATAAAATTCATGTTTGTGAAACAGTCATGAGGTTCAATCTACAGGATTCGTGCACACAGACATAAAGTCTCCATTTGGAAGTTGTGCAGACGGTCATGAAATTAATGGACAATTCGTGCCAATGTAATAATTCCTAATCCTATTTATTAAATTCTGTGACAATTCCATGACCTGTCATTACACTGGCCAAGATATTTCAGGGGGGTTTTATTATCTTTTTTGCATTCATTTAGTAGAGGGATGCACTGAATAGGACCAATGAAACTATTTACCTATTCCAAATTAAAGAATGAACCTGTAACCCCATTTCCAGACCTTTTACAATCTCACTGTGTGTTCTGTCCAAGGATAATAAGAGCAAAAAGAAGTAGATTTCTGAAGTACTAGCTGCTATGTCTTTAATCCTTAAGCTGTGATGGATGAAGGTCTTTCTGAAGGTTTAAAGCCATAAATAACGTAGAACAACCAAAGAACCTATTTGTCTGAAATCTGAAATCATGAGATCTTTTCAAGCCCTTTTCAGAGCCACAAGATTCAGTCGATACTAAGAACAAATGGCATCGCCAGCTCCGTCTCTTTTCATTTTCCCCTGAGCAGCTGGCAGAAGGTCCCTCAGGTGACATGCTTGCCTGGATAATTGGGTTGATTCTCTGAGGTTTTAAGGATTTAAACATTCATGTCAAAAAAGTCCTCTCAGTTTCTTCAGACTGAGTACGACAATTACAACACAACAGCCCGAATCCCTCCAAGCAGCCTTTTCTGAAGGAAATAACTTGTGAAAGCCTCTGAACAACTGAAGTCAGAACATTAAAGCAACACTATGTAACTTTAACTGCAACCCGCGTTTTGAAAAACGAAATTTACCAATACACATTAATACGTCTCACTAAACAGCAACTTTAGTAAATTCGTGTCATATTTTACAGAGAAAATGTCCTCTGGTTTTCCCTCTTATGTCCTACGACTGCTCTGTCTGTCTGCCGTCTTTAATTTAGTGAAACTGTCTCCAACAACAACCCGCTACTGCAGCTGCAGCTTCCGTCTGCAGGCAGCATACATGTTGCTTTCAGGAACCTCCGTGAATCACAGAAATGAGGCAGAGCAGAGTTACATAGTGTTGCTTTAAAAGTTTAGGGTTATTTGTGTGTTTATTTGTATATGTACAGCATAATGCAACATGTTGCAAGGTGCAATGAGTCTTCTGAGTCTTTTTTAATTTACTACTACGGAGTTTTACCCTCAAAACATCCCTGCGTTTCGTTTTATCAAGTTAAGAAAAGTCGTATATTTAAGGCCTATTATGTGTGGCAGAAAACTTACATGGTCTCTTCTCAGCACCATAGGGTGAACAGTTTTCCATTTTATGCAAATCCCTCCAGAGTCTTTGGAGTTTCAAAAGAAGTTGAGCCCCCAAGTGTTGGCAGTCAAGTCTAAAGTAAGTCTGACAGCAATCAAAGAACAAGAAGTGTGATTCTGATAAACAAAAGATGAAAAGACTTTCCCTGGCAGGCAGCTGTTTTCAATTGAAAAAAAAAAAAAGATAAAAACACTGCTTCCAACAGAGCATCAACCAACAGGCAAAATTAACAAGCTGTTACACATAATGTTGTATTAAGAACATCAACAGCAGCAATGTGATTTCAAATCAATACTAATGTTCTGCATTTGCTAGGAGTGTAATCACACATCTTTTTGCAGCACATATCATTTACATAGGGTGATACGTGTCAGTGTGTTTACAGCTTGTATTTATGCTACTTGAACATTTCAGTTTTCAGGGAGTCTGAACAGCAGCGGATCATCATGTCTCCATGGCCAACAAAGTATTAATGACTGTTTATTCTTCACGATAAAAACTCTCTTTGTGAACACTTATTTTTACTTCAGCTCGTCCTGTTGATTAGAGCAGAGCCTTCCCTCAGTTTCTCAAGATGGATGCTGCTACGTGATTTGTGTCCGGCTGCTGAGTTCATTTTGTTTTGTGTCTTTATCAACTGAGCACATTTCCTTTGGGCAGCGGTTCACATGAGGATGCAAGATGAATGAGTAAGGTGATTACAGAGGTAGGAGGTAAGAAAAAACTCAATCCTGCTGCACAAAATTATCTTAACTTCTCTCACGTCTTCTTAAATAAATGATTTGATTACAAGGTGCTCCGCAGCGACTGAGCTGCCACGTACTCACCTGCTGCGTCTGCCCTCGCTGACTCATCTGCATCTCTCTCTTCCTAACTCAAATTTTCCCTCCCTGACTGTCTCCTTTTGCTTCTGCTGCCAAAGAAGCACTAGAAATGTTTCATTCAAATTAACTGGATAGCTAATTACACTGGTCATCGGACTGTGCAGCTGTCTTTGTGTTTTCTTTGTGCCTCCTCAAGATGAGCCCTTTTGTAAATATTTTTCTATCCAAACAGGCTTTGGGCTTAGTCTAATTTTTGGGACAAGCAGGCCAAGATTGAAGATTCACGGACAGATGCTCATAATTCATGACAGCCCCTGCTTTTTCAGCATGACTGCTCACCCTATATGTGAATATCAGCTGCTGTGTAAATATTCTAGAGTCAAACATACTTTTCCCTCCTCGTCACTGGGCTGGAGGAAGCGCAGACATTCTGAGTAGTTGGTCCATGTTTTGTTCCATCGGTCCACAAACACCCAGGAGCCGTTGACGTCACACTTCCTGTAAGCATGTCCTGGAAACACAAACTTTTACATGATTTTTGGTATTAATCATTCAAGAATTTCATGCAGAAAAGGCGCCTATGCCCACAATAAACCTAAACGTGAATTATTTCAGCTCATTAGAGCTGTATTCAAGGAAACCACCGCTTTATTGGTGTCTCCCTGACTCATCAATAGATCTTTTTCACAGGAAACATTTTAACATGTCAGAGCACGAATAAAAATAAATGGCGGTTCACTCCATTTAGCTGCTTCAGTGCCTGGGTCCTGATTGCTCAAGCAGGTTCATTATTTCTCTGTCTCATCCTAATGGAGCAGATGAACAGAACAGAACATCCATTCCTGTCATTAGGGCTGTCACATTTATGAAATTTCAGCTGACTATGAAATGTCACACAGATAATTGCAATTAACGATTTGTTTGTTTCTTTTCAATATTAGAGTGTAAATTTAATCATGCTTTAATAGTTCACAAAAACCTTAATGAAACACATGGTTCTTCAGATTTGTGGTATTAGCGCTTTTGACTGATTGCAAACTCGACAGATTGCTTCCACCAAGTTTTCGGGCACTCCTTTTGTGTTTGGTTTAAAACCAAAATGTGCCCACAGCATTGCAGTGGAAACTAACTTTACATCCATGATAGACTCTTATTTATAAAACTGCTGTCTGACTTGGTAGAGTATTAAGGCCACGTGTAAACGAGAGCAGCCCTACTAAAATGAAAAAGTCTTTGCTTGGCATCTTTAAAAAAAAAAAGAAAAATCCCTGTTTACATGAACTACTGAAAACGCTGTAGTTTGCATACCTGGCCAGTAGTCGGCGGTGTATATTTGCAATGACATATCATCACAGCTG
>JAPZDX010019297.1:6180-17467 GCA_029783625.1 Naso annulatus | reverse complement strand
ATGGAATTTCCAGCACTGTGAATCTCTAATAGACACAGACCATATTACATTGATTGACATGTTTTAAAATTATTTTAACACTGTTTTTAAATTAAAAACTTCTGTCAAAACAGAACACACAGATGCACACGTTATTGAAGTTAGCACAACCTGCTCTTTCCAGTGGGAGTGGATGCACCTTATGACTTCAAAACCAGATCTTCCCTTAGAAACATGTTCAGACGTTTTCTGCTGACAAAGATAACACAGTCGTCTGTGCATTAATGATCAGGTCTATAGTGCAAAACTTTTTCTTGTTAATACACCCGTATTTTAAGTGATGGAATGTAATTAGCCGTGTCACTAGCAATTTTGTTATTTAGTAGCATTTTCATTTTATGGAGCCTTAAGGGCCAATCACGCCGAGAGGCGCTGCACCAGATGCGGCCGCTCCAAACATGCCTTGGGACTGCATCTGTAGGTAAAAACAGCAAGTATGAACTTCTTGTCCGTATTAACTATCATCCTGTTGTTTTAGCAACTGTTGCACGGGTACTACACAGGAAGGACATGGTGAGCAGTAAAGCCCGCCTCCTACTTGATTTAATTTGCTGCTTTGGCCAGAAGTGACATTGACGAGTGGTCAAGGCGCGCCTTGAGCTGAAAAGTTGAAATTATTTTAACGTTTAGCCAAAAACCACCTGGAAATGCATCACGCAGCAGCAAGAGAGGCGCGCCCGGCAAGTGTGCTGCACTGTAGGAAAACGATGGTTTTCTAGTGACGCTTCTCTGTGTTATCAGCCCTTTATTCCTCTACTCCACCACATCTCAGAAGTGAATATTACATTTTTATTGAACTATATTTATTTTAAAGACTTCATTTTTGCCTTACTTTTAAAAACTTTACTGTGAGCCTAGAAGCTTCACCTTGGGAGAGGAAGAAGGACTAAAAAGGATACACAGAAAACATGGGATGCCACCCTCCGAGACACTCTTAGAGTAAAAAGAGAGGGATAAGGTTAGAGTTGTGATTCATCGAGTGTCACAAACTTTAAATTTCCCCTTTTTTTTTTTTTACTGAATGACAACATTAAAGCAACCACTGGCCTATTGAACGACACAAGCCTCTTTATGGAAGCCAGCACAGCTTGTGTAGTCTGAAAGAGAGCTGGTCATGGGAAACAAAATAGTGACTTTAGCGGTGTGAGTAATCCAAAGAAACCCCTCCAGTAAGATCAGATTAGATATTTAGAGAAGATTAGACCACACTGTCGTGTACATTGCAACACGTAGGGGGAGGCACTGGCTTGGTTACTGACTTGCTAGTCCTAAAATTAGCGCTTAACACAGTAAAGAAAAAACAACATCACGTTAATATTTATGGAAGTAGTATGTATAGAAGAACTGGAAGCTCTGACTCCAAACTTAAACGCTTGTTATGCAGGCGTATACGTCTTTTCTATTGTCAAACAGTCAGCGGGGGAATCAACAGATGAGGTGAAGAAAGGCAAATGAAAGCATTGTCGCTGACTCAGTGTATAAAGGCTGAGAGTGTGTTCAGGTTTACAAGCCTGATGATGTCACTGCTGTCAGCTATGGCTTGTGTATTTGTGGGTTTGTGTGCATTTGTACGGAATACTAATGCAGAGGTTTGTGATCCCATGTGAACCAAGCGGGCTGTATTTATTTTACCATTGGCAAACAGCACGTCGGAG
This sequence comes from Naso annulatus, assembly GCA_029783625.1. Classification (NCBI taxonomy): domain Eukaryota; kingdom Metazoa; phylum Chordata; class Actinopteri; order Acanthuriformes; family Acanthuridae; genus Naso; species Naso annulatus. Next base: position 15,773 of record JAPZDX010019297.1, on the reverse strand, counting down.
CTCTGCTGCTTACAGAGCGGGAATGACAGACGTTGAGGCAGAGAGACAGAGTAAGGAAGACACTTGGTTCCTTGTGTGTGAGCAGTTAGGTTCATGTAGCATGCAGCTATTTGCATTCGCAAAATCTGTTTTTCAGAGAAATATTATGCTCTCTGGTTTCTCTTTTTTCAAAGATATCAAACAGAACCTGTTTCTGCTATATATCGACTTACAACCAGGTATTTCTTTAGTATTTACGGACATGTCATCACTCTTACGTAGTCCCATACAGTAGCTTGGTCAAGACTCCTCCATGACTTCATTTTTTAAAGCTGGTGTTCTACTTTAGTTCTGTTTACACTCCAGTGTAAACCCATCCATGGCAATATTGGACTGTTTTGTTTAGTGTTTTAATTAAAACTTAAAAAACAAAACAAAACTGAATTGTCATAAACTTTATGTAATTTTAGCATCAAATATATAAAGTGAAGTGAACTGCAGGACGCTTGTGCGCCAGTAAACAGTGGCAGAAGAATAAGAAATACAGTAAGTACAACATAAAGAACTAATCTGAGTCCAAAAATAACATAACAATAAATCAATAAACAAGTCACAACAAGCACACAGGAACGCTTAAAGTTACTGCAAAGTTTATCTGATGACTTTAGGCGGAGGCAGGCTAGCACTTCCCACTGGCTACCAGTATTTGAGCTAAGCTAATTAGCGGCGGGCAAGCTCTTCCTTGTTACTGCTCACACAGTTGAAAGAATGGTATCTATCTTCTTGTCTGGAACTCAGGAGGGAGTCAAATAACAAAAAGAAAAAGAAGTTGGTGTATCCCTTTAAACCTGACACGAGTAGGAAGGGAGACTGTAAAGTTGTTTGTACTTGATAATACTACTTTCCAGAATTTTGCTGGGTTAGAGTGACAGCTAGAGATTAAGCTCAAATAAAAAACTGATATAGCTTTTCTCACGAAGGATGTGCATTTATTTCAAATTTTTCTGAAAACTGGCCCAGTGAGATGCGTCTCGAGTGCATCTAGTGAGAGACCAAGCTTTGTTTCTTGATGAAATTACTGTTGATTGTTCAGGAGAGAACCAAGGGCAACAAATGTTTTAGAAAAATATACTAAAGGTAATTCAGCATCAGGGATTCCAGAAGTAAAGTGATGTCACTATTATAAAGGTCATTGAGAAAGGTTTGTTCAAAATTTCTTAAGTTTCCTCTTTACTGTACTTTGAGTTGAAGTTATTTTAACATGTACAGTCCTGATGCAGGCAATCGGGCAATGATTGCTAAACCCAAAGTCACAAACACCACTCCCAGTAATTTTATTACTCTTATTGGAAAACATCAAAAAATCAATTAGGGTAAATCTAGAGGGATTTTACAGGTCAGGTCTGGTGGAATTAGAGATTGACATAATTTGGGGCAGAGTGAAACTTCCTTTAAATAATCAGAAGCAGTGGTCATACAGTCTAAATTAAAACCTCTCAAAACTGTTGTTTCTGAATTAGTATACTGAGAGACCAATTCTGCCAAGTCATCGATAGAATTAGTTTCAGCTGAAAGAGGTCTATAAACTCCAATTACAACAAATGAATTGTTAGACCTGCACTTTATCCTCATAGGGCAAGAAATTCAAAACACTGAGGTTCTGACTGTACCAGTCTTTAAAATCGGAACAGAAAAACAACATTTGACATAAATGGCCACTCCGCCGCCCCTTCCAGTTCTGTCAGTTCTAAAAATACTCTATTTATCTCCACTTGTGAATTAATGATGCTATTTTTAACCTGTTGCCATTCTCATGGCCCATAGATGGGCCGTAAGAGTTTTTTTGGTTCTTAGCACTGTGCCTATGGATTGAAATGTATGAATTTAAGTAAGTATGGACATGCTATAAATTTTTATATTTCAGTAAAGTACAATTTATTTTTAAAGCTAGAACTCTCATACCTGTATTTTTTGGGTTATATTTTCTCCATTATAGGCCTTTAAATTTGGGTATTCCATATAGGCACCGTAGCAAAGGTGGTTGTTAAGAGGTTAAACAAGTTTTCTGATTGAACCAGAACATCAGAGTCTGCTTGGGTAACTAGAATATTCAGATAATCAAGGTTCTCGTGTTGCAACAGACTTCTAATATTAATATGAATCAAGCCTAAGCCCCCTCTAGACTTAAACCCAGCCAGGTTATTTAGACAGAATGGAGCAGGCTCAGGTGGGCGTTTAGTTCGAGAAGGGGCAGAATTATGAGGACTAACAGCCAGATTGGAAGATTGAGTCACATACACAAGGGCAATTCAGAGGGAGACAGACACAAGAGGGGCACAAGTTGAGCACACCCCACCACTAGGGGAGCATGAGAGTATGTGTGAAGTGACTGTAGTGAGATGAAGGGGCAAGTTTTTGATCTCTGAGTGGAAGTGACTGTCTCTGTATTTATGCAAGGTGCAGGGGACAGTCAGTATGATTAATAAAATATATAGTCACATATAAAATACATTTGTGAAAATATATTGTCAGTTAAACTGCATTGCTGCTTGCAGCTTTATCAAGAATCACTCATCCAGTTTCTCTGTCGATCTTACGCTTTTCAAGCAATCGAAGGAGGATATTTAACTTCTACGAAACTATAAGAAAATAAAATATTGCTGTCATTCAAGCTTTCCACTTTTAAAAATTATCAAACGAAGTGATTCTTTCTGTCATGGCAGGGTTGTACAGCTCCATAACCTGTAGCCCTATAGAGCAGAACAGCTACCTGATGGCTTAATATTTATCAATAAACATTTCAGAGTCATTAACAGTGAACAATAGGGATGCAAGCCCACCTTTGACCACAAAGTAATTTCAATAGCAGAGTAGCGCTGTCTTAGCCTGGCACAACCAAACTAATTCTCAAGTGAGAATTCATCTGGTACCTCTTGATTCTCTGCTCTTTTCCAAGGGGTAGAACCAATAGACGAAGTCTTTCCCCTCGTAAGCCAGCGCCATGTTTGTTTTGAGAGGAATTTCAGGTGAGCCAAAATCCCCTCTAAAACTGACAAATAGCTAATATCAGTTTGTAGGCTATCAATGCCTTGTGTTACACACAGACCGCAGCTGCCGTCAAGTTAACGTTATTCATGAAGTATTTTTATATATTTCTTGAGTGTTGCTCATCCAAACAACTTCACACATGGACATTGCACTTCGTTGTTTCCCCAGCAATGTACCTACCAGATATTAAGTAGACTGGATGGACCATTCCAGAGATGTGTGAAAGACAAACATGCAGACAGACAGACAGACAGATGGAGATCTCTTGATTTATGTATGATTTGGCTTCCACAGTCTCTTACTGCAAGACCTGTTTCATAAATACAAATCCCAGGTTTCTGTTACAATATGGCCACTTTTGAAGCATGAATTACCTACAACAAAACTTGAAGTGTCATCACAACATTATATACTGAAAACACAAGTCTTTTAAGTTGAGCTGAAGTCAAAAATGCATTTTCAACCCTTCTTATTGTAGTCAAATTCGAAAATGTATCACAAAAAAATTACAAAAAATGAATTATTTTGTATTTTTATATGAAAGTCTGCCACTTCCGTCTTTCACGTAAAAAAAAAAAATCTGGGTCCCTGATGTCATAGTCGACTCAGGCCATTATTGGCTGAATCATTGGTTGAATTCAACCACTTATATAATGCCATTCCACATGTCAATCATTTTGCGGTTCCTATATATAGAGGGCGGGTCAGTTGCGATCTCTGTGGGTTTACTGTCAGGCAATAGATTGAGACAAATAGCGAGAGATAAATAGGTATAGCGACAGATAGATTTAGAGCGACAGAGTTAGAGAGAGAGTGCCAGTGTGAGTGATAACGTTAGTGAGAGTGAGAGGCAGAGTATTAGTTTAGTTAGCTAGTTTAGGTAACATTAGTTAGTTATGTTAGTCCCGCCAACTTATGTCCCGCCCCTACAGCCCATTCATTGGTTATTTAATTGTTTGAATAGCGAATATGTCACAACACGGCAGCGGACGCTCTGGAAAAAGGCATTTCAGCTCATCTTTTAAAAAAAACAGCTACAAACACATCTGTTCAGGAAGGCTTTCAAGTAGCATGCACTATTTTATCTTCTTATTGTCATCCGATCCCCGTTTCCCCCTGTGTTTTTTATTTGGTGTCTTATTTGTCTCATTTTGAGATTCCCCAACTCTGCAACATCTGGAAATCCCACGAATGCATCCAAAAACAAAGGTCCATCCATATACCACTAACATCAAGTTCATCATTATGTACATTTCTGAATGCTGGAACCAAAAGCTAACAATGATTGAGACGTTCCTCAATGATACATGAGAGGAACTAACAAGATCAAAATTTGGGAATCATATGGGGAAGGCAGATACACACTAATAACTTCACTGTTTTTCCAAATATGTCAATACGTAGAGTTTTACGTGGCTCACAGACAGCAAACAGATTCCACATAAAGCATTTTCCAAATGAATATGCAATAGGCCCTGGAATTCAGATTTTAGTCAGTGTTTTTACCTGCGTTTACTGCACACTTCCTCTTGCGTGTTTACAGTTAGCTGTGTTTGCGTTGCCTAGCCAACAGTTTGCAGGCTCGGGCAGATGCTTGGTTAAAAGAAATGCCCACATCTCTGGTCACACTATGCAGACCGTGCAGGATCTACAATAGCTGTATATTGAATAAAGAGAGCATGTAGTGCTGGCGAAAACGAAGCCATAATTCAAATAAATAAAATGTTATTTCTTATTGTTTCATGACGCTCACATTCTAATGCACTAATAAACAAGATCACACCTCTACACTACCTGTCCTCTGTCTTAAAGGAAATTAATAGACACACAATCACAAAACTTCATATTTGATATTTTTTTCATCTTATTGAGAGACAATACAATTACATAAAAATACAGCCATCTTATCAAACACCTGTTCACATGTAGTCTATCTGAAGCACCTGCCAACCTGCTGACATATTACCTTTAAAGAGTCAACCAGGTCTTCAACCAGCAGCAGCCTCCTGGTCTCATGGCTGAACCAATTCAGATGGACGAGAGAGCGATCAGCCAGCAGCCGGACCGACTCTGAGGACACAGATATGTCCCTCTGCAACAGAGACCTGACAGAGGACAGAGGAGGTGCATTTGTTTATCTGTTCATATTTCAGCCAGTGTTTTTAGAATAAAGAATTTTACAACGAGATTTGTGTGTGTGTGTGTGTGTGTGTGTGTACCTGAATGGATGACCTTCATCTGATTTCTGGATGGCTTGGATCACTGATTTATAAATCCTACAGACAGAAAGTAGACAGCTGTTAGAATGACATCATTTCCTGTTTCTGTTTCAACAGTTCGAACTCTTCATACACCAAGTTGTAAATTTTGTGCTTTTGGGACTTCATCGGCATTCATTGAGACATCAGAGTGGAAGTTTCGGAAAATGTCTGGAACACACCTAAAAAAATAAGGACTTCCTGTCATGCTGTCATGTACTGAGTGTGTGTGTGTCTGTTGGTTTTGTTTATTTTACTACATAATGAACAAAATGAGTTCCAGTTACAGAAGGAACCGTTGACCGCTGATAAAACAGTGACACACCAGACAATGGAAACACTACACTTAACCACAGGGGGCATCACAATTAACAAAAAATTAAAAAAAAATTGTTGCTGATTCTTTTTTTTTTTTTAAAGTACATAGTTTTACTGAACAGAAAGACACATAACATGCTTGTGTTTTATCAGCACTTTATAGTGCATTGTGGGAAGTTTTAGGGTGACGTGTTCATCAGCATGCTGTGTGCTGGAGTGTAAACTACCTGGTGGAGTGTGAACGCACCGAGCTCGTTCGTCACTCTGGCCCAGTATTTTCAGGAAGAGACCTGCAGGATCTGCTCTCATCAGCTAATGATACATTCACTGTGTGTTTGAATTGTGTCACTGATTGACCAGGTGACCAGCCCTTTACCTGAAGGTGATGGTGATACACAGGCAGGTCAGGAGCAGGTAGGACACCACACTAATGACAGACAGCGTTGCCACTGAGATGAGAACCAGCAGCGACAAGCCGAACGTCACCGCCGTCTTCTTTGGTTCTTTCCAGTGGACGAGATGTAAGGCTGAGGGAGATGATGGTAGATAAATATACACTTACATATGCTGTTTTAAACACCCTCATACAGGTAAAGAGATATCCATAAAAGGGATTATCTCATGCCACACTGAACCACTTATTGACCTCGTCACTTGCCCTTGTGGTAAATCATGAGTTGGCAAAACAAGTAGGGCATTAAAAGCCCATATTGTTAAACACAGAAGTTCTATTAGGTGCAAAATATGAATTATCCAGTGGCAGCGCATTTTGTTGAATTCAATCATCCTATTTCCTCTCTAAGATAAATTGGTATTGAAAAAGTATCACTTCCTCCAAGAGAAGGTAACTTGGATGTTTTGCTTTCCAGTAGTGAACACTGTTGGTTACATCATTTACTTTTGTGCACCAGTCAGTCTTAAAATTATGGAGCTGAAGCCCTGAACAGCTGTAGGCCTATGATAGGAACCTTTGAACACCATCTTCTGTGTTTATATTTATGTCTCTAATGGTGTGATAGAAATGTTTAAGGTGTGTAATGTCTAATGTGTCTTTTTCTGCCTTAATGTTTGTCTGTGAAGGTTCATCTTTAAACATCAAGGTCATGGAAGCTTTAAAGAGTTTTGTTTAAAACACTGGACTAAAAACATTGCAACATCACAACTGATAATGGTGTTTGGATGAACACCAAAACGTACTGTTTTGTAGTTTTTAGTCCAGTGTTTTGAATGAAACTCTTTTTATTGCCTTAATGTTTGTAATCTGCTTGTAAAATAGGTGTAATGCTGAATGTGTGTATTTCTGTCTTAATGTTCATCATCTGTTTGGCAAACTAGAGTTGCTGCAATGCAAGACAAATTTCAGACTTGCTCTGAATAATAAAGTACTATCTTATCTTATCTTATTTAAGAACCCTGGCACCTCATGGACTATGATTTAAAATGTTTCTTATAAGGCATCCAATTTTTTTGGATGTATAGTTAAAGGTGTTTATGATGTTTACACAAAGCTGATGTTTACCTTCTCTCTATATCTTTTTGCTTTTTCTTGAAATTCTCCTGTTTACTGGAAAATCAGAAAAAGTTATTTATGTTGTCTATTATATTTAGTCCAATATGTTTTTTGAAAAGTATTGTATCAAAATGTTACAGTGCTTGTTGATTGTTGCTCCAACTTTGATTACCTGATCACCTGCACATGTTAGGAGGGCTGTGACCTACATAAGATCTGTGGCTGCTATGTAATGATCTTGAAGAAGGCCTGAAGGCCGAAACGTCATCTTATTAAAGAATACTGCATAGGGAGCCCGAGTGTGCCACATTTTTTTACTTTCAAATAAATATACGAAACACACAGTCCGCACAGAGATAATGTTCATCAGATACAGAGAACAAGCTCGGGGAAAATGTATTTACTGCCTGACTATATGAGTTTAAGTAATCTACTCAGTGCTGCAAGATAAAAGAATTTTATCTTGTAAAAAAGTTAAAAAGTTCCCCATTCACAGCTAAAGTTCCAACCAATCACCATTGAAACAGAGTGATTACTGATTGATTTGTAACTATAAGCTAGAAAATCTATAATCCTTTTCCTGGTTTATCAGAATAACCAGGCAAAAACAAGACAGTCTGTAAGGGGCTTTCTTTGTATAAATTATGAAACAGGATAGGATGAAGAAGAAATGTCACTGCTTTGTCCTGAGGAGTCACCCAGGGTTCAGTACTTGGTCCTCTGCTGTTCAGCCTCTACAAACCTCCACATTCCCCTCCTCTCCATTGAATGTTATGTTATTTCAGTTAAGAAAAGGGATCCCAAGCTAAAATAGCATGCTTCTTTTTCTGCTGCTGAAACTCTGATCAATACTTTCAGCACATTCAAGCTCCATTATTGCAACAAAGTCCATCCAGAACTCTGCAGCTCAGTTACTCACCTGTGATTGCGCTCTGGGAGAGCGAGTGAGCAAGAGACATATAATAATAATATATGGATATAATGTAGAGTAGTAGAGTAGTGGAAAGATAGTTAATCAGTAAGAAACTGCATAAAATGTGACAGCAATGCTTGCAAATACCTTCAGAAAAGAAGCAGATATTATTTATTATTTTATTTTTATTTTTTAAATTTTTTATCATTTTAAATTTGGTTTTTCATAAGGACATACAGGTACAAAGTTACACATGGCATTACCTATTTAAAGCGCTCTCCACACCCACAGCCCTTAACCCTTTTAAGGTCAACATGTAATCACACTGTACACGAGTAGATAAAGATTTAACAAATAATGTAGGCATCTAGACTAGACATATTTATTTGGTCCTAAAAAAACACAGCAGCAAAAAAGTACATATTACATAACATACATGAAAAACTAAAAAAACAAAACAAATCAAAACAAAAAAACATACAAAACAAACAAACAAAACACATATAAAATATAGATTTTTCAGAGCAGCAACTGATAGTCAATTAATTGGATGTCAAGCAGCAGATCGACGGCTACTCCGCCAATCATCAGCTGCTCTGGGTCTCTCTTTAAGATAGATAAACACTTCATACAGTGTAAAACAAAGCCATCATGAACTCACTAATTAGCGTTCTTTATTGTTTACCTTAATTCCAAGACACAAACATTTAGTCAACTTAAAAATAAATAAATAAATAAATCAGCCGTTGCGGCCCTGATACAAATGGACTGAATCGGACTATAACTTCTCTCAGTTTTGGTGTAGTAGCTGGTTTGATGAAGCAAGAGGAGAAGGATAGGCACCGTCAGTTCAGTTTAAAGATTTCTCCCATGCACGTTTGCAACAGCAAAGAAAACCAAAGGTATGTGATAAATGTTGCAGATGTTAAAGGGTTAAAAAGTCCTGAGCTGCTTGTGTGATTAAAATCTTGCAGCAGCAGTAAGCAGCTTGTTACAGACACAGAATTACCTGAATAATAATAAAGAGGCAGTCAGCTGAGCAGTTTAGCTAACAGCAGGACAATAGAGGTTTGTGTCTGAACATACCTCCATGAACGTTAGCAGCCACTTTAATACCTGCAGGACTCTCTGTTAGCTGGGTGAACAGCCAACAGTTCAGCTAACAACTGACTAACACACTGCAACAACTGCAGGACAGGAGGGTTGGTAGATGAGCTAAATGGTAACATCCTCGCAAGCAGGTTAAAGGATGATTCAGTCTGTTCAACTGAAGAGTCTTTGAGTATTTCAGTGAAGGTTTTGCCATAACGGTTTTTAAACAGACTCTCCTGATACGATTTACAGGGTCGATGATGTGAAAACACTCAGTACAGTCCTGTGAACAAACACCGAACTCATTTTAAACATCTCTAACAGTGTGTGAGGACCTGAGAGTCTGATCAATCACCTGCTGAGATCACTAATCAGCTGATCAGTCTGATACACTAAAGAAACAACAGTGCTCATCCATCTCCATGACAACAGAGCATCTGTTGAATGACAGACTGTGAAAAGTGGTTGACAGTTC
>JAPZDX010017091.1:0-17565 GCA_029783625.1 Naso annulatus | reverse complement strand
CAACCCTTGATTTGAGTATAACTAACCTCAGTAGCTTCTGTGAGCTCCCCTCCACTCTGCCCCCACATGGCTCCAGCGACCATCCATGTCTAATTTTCTCTGCAAAAAGAACATGAAATGAAAAGTGGGAAGATTGAAGGGTGTTGAAAGACAGGAGGCTCTGGCTTGGTGCTTGGCAAGTACAGACTGGACACCTGTCTATTAGGTAAAGAATACTGACACCAAGGTGGAAATATACACCATACAGACTGCCCTAGATGTCTGTATGCCACTAAAGAGGAGGAAGACAAGTTCACATGACAAGCCATGGATGACAGGGAAAATTAAAATTACCATCAGCAAAAGACAAATAGCCTTTAACAGTTGGGGTAAGACACTGAAATGGAAGAAGATAAATAAAGTGCAAAGACTCATAATGGCTGCAAAGAAAAGTTACTACAAAACTGAAATTCAGTCTGAAAAAGGAAAATCCAAAGGAGTGGTGAGGCTTAAGCCCGGGAAGGAAAAAAAGCGTAAAAAAACAGCTTGAAGATGTGGAGGAAGACAAGGTAGCTGATGTTCTCAGTAATTGTTTAATTATTTAATGTTCCATTAACTTTCCCTCTGCCGCCACCTACTGGAGAGATCAACTTGTGCAGAATAGGCAACATAAAGCAAGCCCTTGCAGGGCTTAACCCATGGAAGGCCTGAGGGCCTGATGGCTTGCCACCATGGCTGTTGAAAGACCATGCTGAGGATTTGGCCCCTATCCTCACTCACATTGTCAACTGCTCATACATGCATGGGATAGTTCCAGCCACATGGAAGACATCAAATACCCCCATACCCCAAATCCCAAACCCGAGCACCACCACTGAGTGGAGGCCCATTTCACTGATATCATGCCTGGGGAAAAATGCAGAAAAAACTTTTCATTAAAAAGCTAATGCCAACAGTGATGTCGGAATGTAAAAACCAACACAAGTCCAGTACTACAACAGCCCCTGTTAAGGTTGCACAACCTGATGAAAGCATCACATTGAAACGTCGTCGTGATGTAGTGATGAGCTGCTTGGCTGATTAAAAGGAATTGAAAGGACATTTTTAGAGTGCTGGCCGTCGTCTTTTTTTCTCTGTTCATGTCTGGGCAGTGCACTTAGGGATATCGTTTGTGAGTGTCCAACTTTTCTATCCAACCTTTCTTTAATGGGATTTACAGCCCATGGATAGAGGTGATGTCAGGGATCCCCCAAGGAGGTGTTGTCTCACCGTACCTCTTCCTCTTGCACATGTCCGCTAGAAGAACTGTCCTGGACGACACACTGGACATTGGATACGCAGATGACATTGGACTGCCCTGGGGCATCCCCTGAACTAATATTCGGAGTGACACCACCATGGCAACGGAGGCCCAGCAGCTGGACAAATGGGCTGCATCAAATAACATGCTGCTCAATGTGGATAAGTCAGTGGAACTCAGAATTTGCTTCTCTAGAAACCCACCACAACCTGCTCCTTTGTTTCTTGGAGGCAAGGAAGTCCTGGTTGTGACTACCACCGAGTATCTGGGTTTCTGCTATGCAACAGAAACCATCTTACAGACTTTTAGTGCAGAAAAAACAGACTGAAGTCAGCAACACTGTCCCTTCCCAGCTCGGTGCCTTCCAACATGGCCTAGCTGATGCTATTAAGGACCAGCTAGTGTCCCTGGAACGTCCTGCCAATCTGGACTCCTTCAGGCTTGGCTCAGCTTGGCTGTCGAGATTGACAACCGCCTGAGAGAGGGAGTTCAGTTGTGCACCCCCCCCTCCTTTCCAAGGGGGCTTAATTAGGGTAACAGGCTTCCTTCCCCTTCTCATCAATCATCTTCTTCAGTGGAAACAACACTTTCTGGTTGCCAGATGGAGCTCATGCAGCTTGGGCACACCAGATTATCACCAGAAGAACGACAACAACACCTGCAAGAGGGAAAGTAAATCTATTGCGGTCAACTGGATCATTTCCTGAGTTCATGTCCATTAAAAGACCGGGCTTGCCAGACCTCTTCTAGCTATAAGTCTCACTCTCTAACTGACATTGAGTTAATTTCCCCTGTGCTCTCTGAGAAACTCAAAGTATTGACAGATTCAGGGGCAAATGAAAGTTTTATGGACTGGAAACTTGCTAAAAAACTGAAACTAACTGTGTTTCCTCTTCTGGAACCCCTAGAAGCCAGTGCTTTGGATGGGAGATTATTATACTGAGTCACTCACCACACCAAGCCCCTTAAAGTCATTATGACTAAAGTACATACTGAACAGCTAAGTTTTCACCTTTTCAGTTCTCCATTACGCCAGCTTATTCTGGGGCTCCCTTATGTATGCCAGTACAACCCCAAAATCAATTAGTTCACTGGGGAGATTGTGGGATGGGGAGAGGGGTGCCTTGTAGACTGTTTCTCTTCTCTCCATTTTGAAGCTCTTCAGCTCAGCTCAACCCAGCTAGTTCAGAGACCCACTGCGTTTTGCCATCTCTCTCTGAGAGCACAGGGGTCCCAGAATCCCTGGTAGAGCACACGAACCCTGACTACCCTGATCTAACCAAAGTTCCTCTGTGTTATCATGACCTCAAGGAGGTCTTTAAAAAGTCCTGCGCCACCTCACTTCCTCCTCACAGAGAGTATGACTGTGCCATTGCCTGTTACCAGGAACTTCTCCCCCAAAGGTTGTCTGGACTCTCTGTCTGCCCCTGAAGGTAAAGCCATGGACAAGTACATCTCTGATCCTCTAGAGGCTGGGATTATTCGGCCCTCTTCCTCTCCAGCTGGAGCTGGATTCTTTTTCATTGAAAAGAGAGACAAGACCCTGCAGCCTTGCATTGACTATCATACCCAAATGACATCACCATCAAAAACAGGTACCCCCTCCCTCTTATCTCTTCTGTGTTTGACTCCTGCAAAGAGCTAAGTTTTTTACTACAATAGATCTTAGAAATACCTGTTGTTTGTTAAGGCTAAGGGAGGGGGATGATGGAAGACAGCCTTTAATACTCCTTGTGGAAGCTATGGACACTAGTTAGTAATGCCATTTGGATTAACTAATGCCCCTGCTGTTTTCCAGGCCATGGTCAATGATGTTCTAGGAGAAATGTTAAATGACTTTGTCTTTGTGTATTTAGATGATATCTTGATTTTCTCCCCTGACCCTGAGATTAATGTCCAACATGTTCGTCAAGTCCTGCAGAGACTTGGATAATCAGCTCTTCGTAAAGGCTGAGAAGTGAGTTTCATGTCACCTCCATCTCCTTCCTGGGACTCGATGTCTCACAAGATCACATCCAGGTGGACCCCTCAAAGGTTGGAGTGGATCCCTCAAAGGTTGGAATGGTTTTAGATTGGTCCACTTCCCCCTGCAGGAAGCAGTTGCAACACTTCCTCAGGTTTTCAAACTTCTATAGACACTTCATCTGAAATTTCAGGACCATTGCAGTGCCACTACATGCTCTAACCTCACCTAATGTCAAGTTTCAGTGGACTCCCCAGGCAGAAGAGTCTTTTCAGAGACTGAAGAACCACTTGACCACAACTCCTATCCTCACCCCACCTGACCCTCACCTTCAGTTTGTAGTGGAGGTAGACGCCTCTGAGGTGGGAGTGGAAGCTGTCCTGTCTCAACGGTCCCCAGTGATCAACAAGCTCCACCCATGTGCCTTTCTCTCCCGGAAACTGTCCAAAAGACAACTCAGGATCCCAAGGCCCGCCGGTGGGCCCGAAATACCACTTTTTTTTTCCTTAAATGACTACGGTGCCAAATACTTACTCAGAGAGCCTGAAGACCTGTATGCAGGGCTTACTTTACCATATCTACATGTACAACAGGTCATGTGCAAAAGAGAGAGGAGAAGAGCAGAGAGAAGACGAAAGGCGACTCTTACGAGCTAAGTTACTCAACCAGCTAGCCACCCAAAGAGCTGAAAAAATTGCTCAGAAGCATTACACAATGGAGCCATGGTTGTCCTGAATCCATAGAGGCGCAGGACTTCATATTACAGTGAAAAATGAGACCACAGTGAGTGAAAATGTGACAGAAGCAAAAGACGGCCAGAAACTGCTGGCAGTTCAGAGGGTTTGTGAATATATAAATAGTTCAATGTATATAATATGTAGAGCCAACACATTTTTTTTCTACGTTCCTCAGACTTAAGGGTAACTGAAAATATGTTGTATACACTAATTCCTTGTTTCTTCAATTATTCTAAATGAGGAAATCAGAGAAATTCAATGTGTGCTTTTCTTTTTTTAATGATTTATGGCATACTGCACAGAAGACATTATTGAGTTACATTAAAAGCATTTCACTGGCAAAATGTGAGTTAACTTTTATTTTGAAGTGACCATTAGGCTGGTTACAGGAAATACAATATGTACAGTTTGTAGAACAAAATGGCGGTCATTTTCAGCGCTTGTTGACACCACATAAATTTTAAATGTCTGGAAGTAGTTTTATACCATCTGTGAAAGTAAAGGACCAAGAACGGACCTGTTGGATGAATTGCTGCAAGTGGCAGGTAACAGTCTTCTTCTTCTCTTCGGTCGAGTTTTCAACTTCTTTGTTGGCATTCGAAATATTATGAAGTAGGTGCTTTTGCATTTTTCTTTGACTACTAATCCTCCGCATCCTCCAACTGGTCAACTCTCCTCATTCTCGTCATATTATCACTGAAATGTCATTGTGTCTCCAGCATCTCTATGCAGCCTCTTAGTTGCTGATTTCACGACTGCTGTTGTACGGATCCTAGAGTGCCGTCCATCCCATGGTTATTTATTTTTATGAAGGCGAAATGATGGTGGAGTGCCGGCGGGCAAGTAACATAATGTTAATCAATGTATGCTGTACCAGTGTGTAAAATCGGGAACATAGTTACTGTGGCAAGCCTTCAACCAGGTTACATTGTCATCTCGTGTCTGCTATGAGCTGCCTGTCACACACTCTCACACTGTCTAGAGTCTGTTAGCAGCATAAATCTAGAGCAGAAATATATTCAAATTGTAAACTTTGTTTTTTAATTGTATATGTGATAAAATGTAAATGTTTAGGTTCAAAACCAACCTACATGACAAAAGAAACTAAAAAAACAAACAAACTGTAAACTTACATATTTGTTTATCACAAGTTATATTGTCATCGCAATATTCAGTGCTATTATTGCATTCTGCATACTTTATTGTGCAGCCCTAGAGCCTACTGAAGTCCCTCTCCATGGCTTTTCTGATGTCCTCCCACACTCGCTGCTTTGCCTCAGTTGACGGCAGAAGCCACCATCCTCTGAGCCCATCAGTGCCTTGTAACTGCCTTCAGAGTCCTCCAGGATTATCCAGGAAGGACTCCTTCTTCAGTCAAATGGCTTCCCAGGCCACCGGTGTCCAACACAATGTTTGAGGCACTTATTGACCCTGAGGCCACAGCTCTCTGCTGCAGCTTCAGCAATGGAAGATCTGAACATCGACCACTCTGGTTCCATGCCCCCAACCTCCACAGGGATGCCAGAGAAGCTCCGCCAGAGGTGGGAGTTGAAGGCCTCCTGGACAGGAGCTTCCTTCAGACATTCCAAGTTCACCTTCATTACATGTTTGGGTTTACCAGGTCTGTCCAGATGCTTCCCCCACCATCTGACCCAACTCATATGTCATCTTCATCCAAGTGTCCAAAACATGTGGCCTGAGATCAGATGATACGATAACAAAATTGATCATCGACCTTTGGGCTAAGGTGCTCTGGTACCAGGTACACTTATGAGCATCCTTATGTTCAAACATCGTGTTTGCTATGGACAATTTATTACTACCACAGAAGTCCAACAACAAAACATCACTCGTGTTCAGATCTCCCAATCATGTTCCTCCAAGTGTCTCCATCATTGCCCATGTGCATGTTGAAATTTCCCAGTATGATGATGGAGTCCCTAACAGGAGCCCCATGCAGGACTCCATTCAGTTTTCCCCCATAACCCTAAGGTGTAGTGAGGCAACCCTCTTGTCCACTGTGGGAAACTCCAACATAGTAGTGCCTCATACCGTGGGCAACTCCGCAGAAGAACAGAGTCCAGCCTTTATCCAAGAGTTTGGTTCCAGTGCAAATGCTGTGCATGAAAGTGAGCTCCAACTTCTGCACAAACTCCGGCTCCTTCCCCTCCAGCGAGGTGACATTCCATGTCCCTGAAGCCAGCCTCTGCCAACTGGGTCCAGTCTATCGACACTCTCCGCTTTCGCTGCCACCTTTTCTGGCAGCATACCCAACCCCTGTGGTTCTTTCCATGGGTGATGGACCTGCAGGGTGGAGAAGTGGCCAACTTCTTTAAAATGTGTCAAGCCAGGCTCCGTGGCAAACCAGCTACCAGGTGCTTACTTATCAGCCCTCCTTCTGACTTGGCTCCAGATGAGGGCCCCGAGCTTCCTCTGGACAGGGTCACTCTACTTCTGCCTTGATTTTTCATGGGGTCTTTTGAACTATTCTTAGTCTGGCCTGGTCTGGCTATTTCAAACTTTTAGACAGTTATTTGTGCATTTATATAACTTTCACATACATAACTTCATCAGTTCTGAATTGTGACCCTATGAGCTTAAAATATTGCTCATTTTATTTTATTACTGTCTGTCCCATAATAATACATTGCATATGTACATTGTGAAGACATAGTCACAGCGTATTATATGGAAGTCATAATTCTGAGAAAAGCCAGAATTAATACCATGTTTTAAATAGTGATAGAACTTCCCCTCAAATTCCATCCTAATTTCCATCACTGAAATATTTAAAATATTTAAACAAATACATGAGAAAATACACAGTAATGTAGAAGATGTACAAATGTTCAAAATAGCCAAGCTTTTAATAATACATTCAAAATAAACAACAACAACAACAACAAGAAACTAAAATAAATGATTAAAATTTTCTCATCATTCACTGCAGAAGTTGTGAAAAACAGTGGACATAACAAAAACAGCAGAAATGTAAATGAAAGCAAATGGAATGTAGCCTAACAAAACCAAAATCATATGAAATGAGATTTAATCTCGGAAAGTTGAGAGATGGCATGAAATGAGAAGAGAGAAAAATGGGGAGTAACAGCAACAATTGCCCTGAGTAGTACTCAGACTGGAATGTGTTATGGTTCAAAGAAAGAACTAATTTCTTTTTTCACTATTTTATGCAAACCTGGCTTCTGTGAACTGTAGAAACCACTAAACGTTATTGGAGGTTACTGTGTTGGGGACTTAGTTTAAAAGCAGCTAAGACCCTTATGGCAACAAAGGTTTCAGTATTGGTGCAGTATAGTATTGGAGCCATTTCTAGATCAAATACAGCGAGGCTGGTTGAATTTTGTTTCTGAAAAATCCTGCCTTCAAGGTGTGAAGCATGGTTTCTGTGTTTTTCACTGTGCAATTTTTTTGACAAATTTTCAATTGAGTAGCAAATTCGCTAGCAAGCACACACAACACGACAAAAATGAAAAATTGGAATGGTTAGCATTGAAGTGCATTATTGCCACTTTTGGCTAACCATTTCTCAGCTAAGAGCTAAAAATATCTTGGACCATGTAATTAATGAATTAAATAGCATTTCATCATGTACTATGTAACCCTGATTTTAAGCAATCAATTTCAAAACACATCTGTTTCTTGTAATTAGGATGTAATGAGATGTAAACAAACAAACAAAAAGACCATTTAGGATATGCAAAGAAGTTTCCATGAGAATGCGTCAGTGAAAAAGTGATGTATGATCACTCTTACCAGTTTGCTTTGACTTTCATCTGAACAGAACCTTTTATAGTGATCAGAAATAAAACCTTACAGATATCCTGCATAATTGAAATCTTGAAAACTGTCCAAAAGGAGTATCATTAATGCAACTGGCAAGACTTTTAATAACATTAAGTGCGAAGGGAGAACATCACCGCCACAGCAAAGCAGTTGCCATCCACACAAACAGACTGAGAGAATAAAGCCTTAATTTTAAAGCCTAATGTGCACATTGCAGAAAAACATTAAGCCAACATTAACTGACACAAAAACAAACAAACAAAAAAACCCCACTTGATGACGGTGAAAAAAATGTTGATGTGTTGGTGTCTCTCTCTAGCCTACCGACTAAACCAGAAAAAACACTGTACATACTCTGGCTCTAACATAGCAGCATTGGGCATAAATAAATCAGGCCACATTTGGGGAAATGCAGCGCCACAGAAATACTCTTCCACTCTACTCAGCTGGCAGGAGTACCTGTGTAAAATTTTAAAGTTTCTGAGAAAAAATGTTCTTCACATGGTTATTTACCATCATGTCCTTTACTTTTGATGTTAGTATGCTCAGCTCATTGCTCAGCAAAGTCAGCCAGATCAGATACTTTTAATGGCACACTACTGCTACTGGTTAGACTGGTACTTTATTGGAGAGCTACATTTGACAGATTATGCAAATGCTGTACATGCATTGCCACTTGCCTGTTTGCAGTTTTGGCCATCTTCTTAGTTTTTATGGTTACAAAAAACATTAAGTAAAAGTAAAGCACAGTGTGCCAGACTTTCTCAGACAAAGGGTTCTTTTGAGGGAGGCAATGGACCAAGGCTGTTGCATTCAGGCAGAAAGGTCATTTAAACAAAAACAAAAACACAAATTAAAAAAAAGCAGATTATCAAATTTATCCAAATTATTTAAACTACTTTCTTTGAGACAAGTTCAAAGTCAAAAGTGTTCTTACTGCATTGCTTAAAAAGTTCTGGAGACTTTTTCCCTCTTAAATGCGCTGTGGAAGCACATTAAGTTAAGACAGAAATCCTGTCCGTCAATAATGCCTCAATGCACATAAAAACAAAAAAGGCTTGTGTACTTCAACTGGTGTGATCAGCTGGCTGCTTGCGTTTGCTTGTGCTTTGGTTTTTCTGTAGCCAAAAGGCAACAGTGATGCCAGTGTTCTCACACACCTAACGCTTCCACATCATTGCAGCAAAGTGAAAAGTTTGACAACTCAACTAACTTTGTGCTGGTAGTGAAAATACTTGACAGAGGTTGAAATGGCAACACATCTAAAAGAATGAAATGGACTGGATAAATACGTGTAATGTATATCACACCAATATCATGTATCAATATATTATTAACTGTGTTGCACTTTAATGCATTGCATCAGACAACAATATAAGTTGTGCAAAACAAAAAAACTAATTGTTAGTTTTTAATAAAACATTTTGAGAAATGAAAACAATACAATCATATAATATACTCAGGAAACAACACAACTGAAAGTGTTTTTTTTTCTATTTTCCATGTGTAATTGTTTTATTGTACAAACCTTGGTTCATTTCCAATGTGGTGTAATAGACCTAGAGAGTTGTTCTTGATCATTAAACAGCCAGAAGCAACTTAGAAACTCACTTTTTATGGTCTCTTAATGTCGAAAAAGTCATTAGTCCTTTTGTAGAAAATAACAGCCACAACTCAGTATTCACAAATATGCTTCGTGTCCTTGAAACAAGTGAGACCTTTTATTTGAAATTCTCATTTTAATGTGGAAAGTAGTGCATTAAGCTAAATGGGACTTTAAAAAAAATGTCCCTATTCCTTGTGAGCACATTTTTCTGCAAAGGGAGAATAACTAGTAACAGTAATAGAGAGATTTTGTAATTTTTAAGTCAGAGATGGAAAAAAAAAAAGAAAACAAAAACTGACCAGGTCGTCATTTGAGCTTTTCATTGCCTAACAAACACCCTGATTGGGTGAGCCACCCTGAAAACAATTTCAGCTGGACTTACCAGCAATGTGGAGGGGTTTCTGTATTTGGCCAACAGAGAAGCTTGTTTTCAAGGGCTACACATTCATCTACTACACACAGTAGTTACATACGTGAACTCCATTAATGCAGCTTGACATTTGGCAAAATGGAACAAGGCAAAACTCACATTCACAAGACAAACTCACATTCAAACAACTCAAACAAATAAGCAATAAAAGTATTGAGTGGAACAGTTACAACAGACAGATCAGTGACTGCTTCCGAGTAGGTTCTATGAACTGTTGGGTCAGTTTAGTACATTCCTACTTCTCTCTGTCAAACTGTCAAACTACAGCACTGGATCTCCTTGTGAGTTAACAGCACCACCATAAATGATACCATTCAGTCGATCTTCTATTTTCAGTCTTTGAATCAAGTGCAAAAACAATCTCTACGAGTTGTGCAGAGCCCCCTTCTTCCTCCCTCAAACCCCAGAGTCTGTGTACATGCCGTTGATCAGGTAGTCCACCTGAGTGTAGTCCTTTCTCCTGTAACTTTCATAGGCCTGTATGACAAACACAGCCACTGTGACTACGAAGAAGAGCAAGCCAAAGAGCAGGATGGCCAGTAGAGATGCTGAATCCACCAGCTGTCTGGTCAGAGCAGCCCTTGTTGCTGAGGCATCCAGCTTATCCTGATTTGCCGGGGTTTTGGTACTGCTAACAGTTATGGTAGCAGGCTGTGTGGAAAAAGGAGTGGCAAGAACTGATGGCAACCCAGTAGTTGAGGCATTTGGCTGTGTTGTTGCAGCCGATGATGGAGGAGGTAACTTCTTTATACTATTGGTTATAGTGACAGTGATGGTTGTGGTCATACCTGTGACCGTTGCCTTTACAGTTGTTACAGGGTGCGGTGCTGCTGCAGCTGCTGTAGATATTGCAGATGTTGTTGTTGTAGCAGTAGACATTGGTGGTAGTGTGGTTGTAGAGGTCATCAGTACAGGGATTGTCTGCACATTTGTTACTGTCCTTGTAGTTGTGGCTGTAATAGTACCAGTGCTGTTAATAGATCCAATATGAGCAGGTGGTGTGGTCGAACCTGCAGTGGTAGAGGGAAGAATGGCCGCTAATTGATTCTTTGTCTCTGGTGATATTGGCTGTTCACTGAATGGTGAAACTGTGGATGAATGGTTGTTCAGGATTAACAATGGTTCAGTGTCATTTAATTTGTAGCTGACTGAGTTTAAATTCTTCGGTTGAGGTAAAGTTGCCCCGTGAGTGGAACTGGCCTCTGACAAATTCTTTAGCGTTGCTTTGTCACTGACATCACCACCGGCACCTGGACAAAAATCCATAAATTAATTAATTCTAAAACATATTAAAACATAACATAAAACACAGATATCTAAGACATTTTCAAGCATACTTTTAGGCCATAAATCTTACCTCTAAATTTAACTATTCAACAAAATAAACTGACAAACAGCACATTGGTGCACGGCATAAAACCGGTAGCACGCATAATAGAGCCACCAATCTATCTGCACTGACTGAATACAGAAAAAGTCGGCACATGGAGGAGCTTATGGTGGTTGAACAAATCAAACCCCACACTGTCACACAGGATATCAAGGTACAAATTCCATATGAAACTAGAACCAACAACATTTTTTTCCCTAATTAAAATAACTTATTAAGTGGAGTTTAGAGTTGCATTTTAGTTAAAGTTAGGCACCAACACGACTTGATTAGGTTCTTAAAACAACACCCTGGGTTTAAAAAGAATTCCGGCAAAGGACCAAGGTGCAATTAGAAAACATGTGACCAGTGACTTAAAAATCAAAAAACAAAAGGCATTAACATAAAAAATATAGTATCTGTGTTCAGCCTTATGTCACACCAACACATTTATTTACTGCATTGTTTATAGGGGTGTAACAATTATTAAACAGAGACCAAAATCGCAGTACAAAAATCCATGGTCTCAAACTGTGCTCCCATCTTGTCTAAATCCATGGTCTCAAACTGTGCTCCCATCTTGTCTAACTACAACCCTCTCAGCCCTGACTCTGCCAGACTGAGATAACCTTATTACTTAATTTCTTTTTGTTATTTCCTCACAAGTTCCAGACAAGAAGACACCATTGTTTCAACTGTGCTTGCAGCAACAAGGAAGAGATGGGCAGAGCTTACCCACTGCTAAGTTATCTTAGCTTAAATAGTGGTGGTCAGAGGGAAGTGCTAGCTTGCCTTTGCCTAAAGTCACCAGATAAACTTTTCCAACAACTCGTCCTGGATGCTTGTTGTGACTTTTTTTTTTATTTTTTTTAGATTATTTATTTATTTAACATCTAACATTAAAACAATAAACACAAGACACCAACATATTACCAATACATCCCAAGCCATCAACATAAAACAAACATATTTCACAAAAACATGAAAAAAAGAGACAAGAGCACTATTACTAAAAAATGAACAAAAACACAATTCATCATGCTCAGTCTTCTAAACATGGTCTTAATGTATTCCATTTTCTTTCATGATCCTTGATCGTTCCCTATTTGTGATAATACCCTCTAACCTAAAATAATGTTTCAAAAAGGAGAGAAGGTTAGGGAATGTCAAAAGTTCTTTTCCTTTCCGTTCAAAAATGAATCTCTTACCCAGTAAAATTATTGTAATTAAACATTTGTGCATCCACTTTTTAATTCACCAAAGATTATTGTTTGAGGGAACACTGTCAACAGTAGGAAGTTAAAGGCTAACCATTTTTTCAGGGTCATCCAAAACATGGTCACATGTGGACAAACCAGAGAAGAATGCAACATGTCTTCAATTTCAGTTTTACAGAAACTATAGTTTTGATCCTCTTCTAACCCCTAAATGAAAAGCATTTTTCTTGTGGGCAAGATTTTATATAGAATTTTAAGTTGAAAATATTGTGATTTAGTATCTATAATAGAATAATAAGTTAGGTTGTACACCTGTTGTCATGGCAAAGGGGTCTCAAATATTCCCTCTCAACAAGACAGAAATTTATCTGGCTCCTTATTCAAATTATATGCCCTCAAGAAAAAATTGTACAAAAAAGAATTTAGCTTTTCCCTTTTAAGCTACAGGCACTTTTTTTATAAAACGTTTACACACCAACAGTTTTTATTTAGCGTTTTTTACTGTTTTCCCTCCATACCAAGGGGACTGCAGCTACTAACTGATGGTATCTAAATTCTGAACACAATTTTCCAAATAATTCACAAACTGTTTTATATGAATAGATATTACCATTCAAATCAGTTATATCATTTATAATAATATTGCCTTTCTCAACAAACTGCTCCCACAAAACTGGTAGTCTGTTAATCATTATATTAGAATTAAACCATATGATTTGTTGCAAAATGGCATCAACAGACTCGGGTGGAAAATAGTGGAAATGTAACCATGCCTGTTATCACATCTTTAAAAAAGGGTGATAGGTTTGGAAAAATCATTTGAAGACACTGAAAATGGGTTTTTGAAATCTTGACAAAAATAAATTATGCTTGAATACTGGATGTATATTGCAAAAAAGTGTAAGGAGCTCCAAATGGGATTGCAATATATTTTCTGTAAGCAAGACGCTTTTAAGGACAGATTCAGTGCCTTGAGATTGACACCTCCTTCATCCAGTGAATTATATAATATTTTCTCTTGATCTTTTCTGATTTATTGTTCCATATAAAGTTTGAGACTAATTCCTCATACTTTTTATAAAAAATCTTGTCAGGGGATGGAGGAGACATCAACAAAAAAGTAAACTGAGAAGTATACAATGAATTAACAAGGGTGAGTTTCCCAAATAAAGATAATGATATTGACTTTCATTGACATAAAACTTTTTACATTTTTTGAAGCTTGTTATCAATGTTAATTTTTACCCGTTCATCGCCAAGTATATCTATTGGTCCATCTGATCACATCAGTGTTGTAGAGAGCCTAATCGCAAAATAGTACTTTTATCATAGTTTGGCTACAGACCAAAGAGCTCTGCAAAATTGTCCAAATCTTTGGTAGGGCATTCAAATAGTTTTCTTTGGGTGATAAAAAGAAATTTGTATCATCTGCGTATAATGAAATCTTTGATTCTGATCCATAATTACTTAAACCTTTAACATACTGTTCCTAATTTTTATCGCTAATGTTTCTATTACTAACAAGAACAAATATGGGGATAATGGACAACCCTGTCTAACTTCTCTAGATAATGAGAAACTCTGTGATAAATATCCATTTTATAGCACTCTAACCCAACTTATTAAAGAAATACCAAAAATAAAGAATTCTAAACATTTAAAAATGTACTCCCATTTCACTGTATCAAAAGCTTTTTCAAAATCAACCACAAAGATTAAACCAGATTTCTTGTCTCTCATAAAGTTCGAATATTTCCAAGACATGTCTCATACTATTGCCAAAAGATCTACCCTCAATAAATCCATTCTGATCTTTATTAATAATTCCATAAAGAACCTTTTTAATTCTAGAGGCAATGCATTTTATCAATATTCTGTTAAAACAACACAATAGAGTTAAGGGTCTCCATTTTTTTAATTTAATTGGATCTTTGTATTGACCATTTGCCTCTTGTTTTAGGAGGAGAGAGATAGTCCCTCTTGTTGAGTTCCAGACAATCTACCAACCTCAAAGGAAAAATTAAAGCATGCTAGAATGGGGTCCTCTCTATAATCAAAGAATATTTTATAAAATTCAATCGGAATCCCATCTAGTCCAGGTGATTTGCCTGATTTAAAGGAATTAATTGCTTGACAAAGCTCATCCTTATAGATCATACCTTCAAAATCTTGCTTCTGTAGGTCTGACAATTTTTTGGGATAAGAAGTGGGGAGAAAAGAATTGGTAGAGGTCTGGAGGCAGACAACTCTGTTCTACTCGAGTGTAAATATTTTGAAAAGAGGATTTTTCTTCCTCTAAGATATCTGTCGGTGATGATAACACAGACCCATTTTCAGTCTCCAGTTGAGTAACATTTTTCCTTGTTTGATTTCTATGTTGTTTAAAAAAAATGGTCAGTACATTTCTCACCCTTCTCCATCCATATAGCTCTGGAATTAATTATAATACCACTAGCTTTTTTTATGAGGAAGTATCTCTAACTCTGTTTTCCAAAGTCATATATATATTTGAGAAAGCTTCACTGTCTTCATCAATTTCTTCATTTAACTTTTTAATCTCTTGAATTAATTCATTTTCATAATGTGTATTCAAATTATGTTTCCAAGAATATTTAATTCAGTGTCCCCTGAAGGAACATTTAAATGAATCCCATACAATATGAGGGTTAGTACTGCCAATATTAAGCTTAAAAAATTCTAAAATTAAAGGGGTTTGTATTTTCAACAGACAAATCATCCTGTAGTAAGTAGTAAGTAAGACTAATTAAATTTCCAGAAACCTAAGCCTCTTTGAAATCATCAGTTGTCACCTGGAGGGTTATAAGTGAGTGATCTGAACGCAAAAGTTCACTTATATCAGTCATAGATATCTTTGAACACAGTGAAAAAGATACAAGAAAATATGCAATCCGACTGGCCTGTTTTTTTCCGCAATGTATATCTAAGTTTTTAAAAAGATTTTAAAGTTGCCATATATCAATTAAATTGAGGGAGGACATCAGGGTCTAAATAGCCCCAAGTGCATGTGGATGGTAATTATCTGAAGAATTTCCAGTCCTATCCATCATGGAATCCAACACTGTATTGAAATCTCCTGTAAAAATAATATCGGACCTGCAACCCTTTAAATTCTGAACAGACTCTTGAATACATTCAAAAAAATGTGGCATCCTTGTTTGGTGCATATAAATTAACTAAGCATACTTGTAGAGATTTAATTGTAAAGTCTACAATAATCCATCTTCCCTCTGTACCTTGTAGAACTGTATGAATTACATATTCGGTATTTTTCTCAATGAGGATTGATACCCCCCTTTTATTCAGATTCAGAAACCTGAATCATGCTCGATCCATGACAAAAAAAAAAATTACATCTCCCCATTCGCTCATCCATTTCTTTTCATCCTTTTAGAGTGTGTTTCTTGTAAACATATGTCAAATGTACATTTATCTTTAAGCCATTTCAAAACCTCATTTCTTTTTGTATTATTAGCTAATCCATTACAATTATAACTCCCTATGACCAACCTATTTTTGTCCATAGGATGTTTTTTTTTCTTTGTAGGTTATAAAATAAATAAGGAACACTTAAATTTGGTTGGTTCTTGAGATCAAAAGGGTATTCCATTTACATGATAAAGCTAAACCATCACATATAAAACAAATACACACAGGGATAGTAATAAACCTCAAATGATCCAAACAAAAAACTAGTAAAGACATAAACAAGACATAAACACACAACACAAAATAAAATAAAATATGAGTGGTCAGCAAAAGCAAAGCCACCTTAAGAACACAAGCGTGTGGGGGGCCATCATTAAACAAACATGAGTTCAAATATCTCACTCAATGATATGACAAGCAAATCAAATCCGTCTTCTTCTCTTGCTATGGTCTTGTATTATTTTCCTCTTTGTCTATGAATAGCCTAAACTTCTCGGTTTCCTGTCATGGTAGCATTCTCCACTTTCCCCTGCAGCTGCACGCAGCCCATTCATAAACAAGAAATTGTCATCCTGACTATATCCAAGACCACCACAGTGGCATAAGTAACAAGTCATTCAAATATCCTAAGATTGTCTTTTTTCTCCTTTTCTTTTTTTCAATGTATGTGTGGGTGGTCTAATTAAGGGCCAAACAGCCAGGGTGTAATTTCTTTATCCTTGAACATTCTACTGTTTATGTAAATTTTATCTACAATGAGTCTTACTGCATCTTTCTTCTCATGATGCTCTTTTAATTTGGGGATCAACTTTCCCCTTGCCACAATTTCTGGTGGAAATTGGTCATTCAAACCATACAGCTTACCCGCCAGGTGTTTGCTGAAACTTTTGAAAAGAACTTTATCCTTGAAGCGTTCAAACTTCACTACCAATAAGCGGGGCTTTCCTTGGCTTTCTCTGTTGTGTATGAGTCTATGTACACGGTCAAACTGGATTTTTTTTCCCACCATCTCCACATCCATCTGCAACACATCCATCTGCAACACTCACACTGAACTGTTTCAGCATTTTCTCCGCATCTTCAGCTGGGGTTTCTGTGATTCCGGAAAAAGTCTAATTATCCCTCATAGATCTAGCCATCAGCTCCAGCATTTTTTCCTTCAACTGGCCATTTTCAGCTTTCATCTCTTTCATCGTTGTTTCTGGTTTGGTGACTGTGGTTCCCAGTATGTCAGTTTTCTTCTTATACTCATCCAGCGTTGCGCATTTGAAATCAGAGGTCTGCGTCAAGTCTTGGATATCTTACCGCAGCTCATCCAATATGTCTAACTTTCGGAGTCTTGCGTCAATAGAGGCCAACAGCTGGTGATTTACCTGGGCAGAAGGTGGACTATCAGGTGAGTTTGCCTCCGACCAAGATCCAGGTTTGTATGGTTTAGTAGCGGACTTCTTTCCTTTGTCAGAGATGACAAGGGTTTCAGGCTCGCCGACCATCTCGGTCCCCTTGTTGTCAGTCATCGTGAGCGATATTTACAACTTTGATGAAAAGTTATGTTCCGCTTGAATTTTAAAGGAGCATTATCGCAAATTACAATTCTTTGTTCAGCCACTAGATGGGGCTGGTTGTGCGGTGTATCTGAAGTAAACATCCTACACAGCATGCCGTTCAGGAGGAGGGGCTGAGCGCCAGGCCGGCTTGTCTCATAACAAAAAG
>JAPZDX010016504.1:0-17621 GCA_029783625.1 Naso annulatus | reverse complement strand
GGTGATTGCTTTCCCTCTTGCATTATCCAAAAGAAACTCTTTCGGCAAAGAAGCTTCTTTTAGTGTATGTTGTGATTTTTGTTGTTGTTGGTTTTGTCTGGTTTTGCCTCAACTTGAAACTTAACGATGTTCCAACAGACGGTAAAGAACTTCACGATAAATTTCAACGCTTTAAATCAGCTGAGTAGTTTCACCAGTGGCGACCTGATCACGGGACAAATCTCCTTCGAGCTCACAAAGGAGACGAAGGTTACGTCGATAACAATGGAACTGAGAGGAAAGGCGAAGGTCCACTGGTCCACCGGCGGAGGAGGGAAGAAAAAACGTCGCAGACACCACCATGCAAAACTGGATTTCTTCCACTTGAAAAGCGTCATCCTGCAAGAAAACTCCGGTATGCGCGCACACATGCCGTTTGGGTGCATTCCAACTTTGCAAGCAGTTAATCTATGTTGAGTGACGTGACTCAGCTCTGTTCCCTTTGCAGCTGTTGGTGGGACTCCACAACTCCAGCCTGGCACGCATGTGTATCCGTTTTCATGTCAGATTCCACAGGGGTGTGTATGAGCACTTTACATTTTTGTTACGCTGCTTGTTGTTGTTTTGTGTCGTTCAGATATTAATGTAAACAAAGTTGTAGCAATGTTCGAGGATTTACACTTTTACATTTTACAATGATGTAAACAACATGTAGGCTCTTTAAAATCAACACTGATGACTAAACCGAGAGTTAAATTTACATGTTTTCATTCCACCATGATGAGAGGCTAGGCCACGCCCCTTCCGGTGGACTCACTGGGAGAAACAGTTTAAAGTCGTTCGAATGTTCGTCGTGTTCCGCAGTTTTGCGTGCGCACTCAATGCTAAACCGAAAAATACCCAAATAGGAATAAAGTCAGTGGAACTTCAGTTTTGCTCGTGACTGTAAAGTTTATTGAACGCTTCTCACTCACGTCACGTGCAACCGACAGCATCTCTCATTGGCTGTCATTGTTGTCCATCATACATTACCTGCTTGAATTGAGAGTTAGCCTAGCAACATAAAAAAAAGGCAATTTTTTTTTAATAATCCAGAGCAAATTTTACATATTGTACAAACCAATATGGCAAAAATACATGTCACGGATATTTTTGCAAATAAATTTCACAGTTTGTTTTAAAATATTAAAGTTTCACATATTTTATTTACTAAGTTGGTAAGTTTAACTTTTTCTTTATTGTAGAATATTAAGTTAAGCAAGTAGAGGAAAAAAACACACAATTTACCAAACTTAACTCAGTTGCTGAAGCTACAGAGCTTTAAACTAAATTAGAAACAAGCTTCAGCACGCCTAATCAGTGCAAAAATCATTTTAATGCAAGCCTGCAGTTGGAGACCATCTTTAAGGCTTAAGCAGGCAGCCAGAGGTCGCTGTGGTACAGAGGTTAAAAGAACAGCACTTGAGTTGAGTAGCCTTAATGCAGAACACTTGCGTCAGTCAGTTGAACCTGTGTGACTAAACATCAAGGGAAGTGTAGTCCATAGTATAGTGGACTACGATTTCAAGACACAGTGTCTACAGAGACAGTGAAAAAACACAGTTCACAATATAGCCTACGCCATAAGAATATCAATCAATCAATCAATCAAATTTATTTTTGTGTAGTCCAAAATCACAAATCACAAAATCAAATCATTACAATTTTTCTCAGAGGGCTTCACAAACTGCATGCATGTGACATCCTCTGTCCTTAGACCCTCTCACTGGGTGAGGAAAAACTTAAAAAACTCTGAATCGATGGAAAGAATCAGGAAAAAAAAAGAGAAACCTCAGAGAGAGCCGCAGAGGAGGGATCCCTCTCCCTAGGACGGACAGACGTGCAATAGATGTCACATGTACAGAACACAACAACAAAACAATCACACTGAAGCTGCTACATCTCGGATTATGAGAGTCTATAGATCCAGAAGGAAGTGGAGTTGACAAGTCCAGGAGCTCAGTCTAAAGGTCAGATATGTGATCTATTGATCAAGAAGGTAGTGCAGTCCACAGAACCAGAGGCATGCACAGTCTGTGAATCGTGACAGTCTTGGGTAGTCCGGACGAGGATCCCAGGCCACAAAGTCTCCCACTCTCTAAAGAACATGGCAACTGGAGACCCCAACCAGGATCCTGAGCTGCAACCATGGAGAAAATTCTTTGTAAAACAAGCCTCGGCCATCGCTTAGCATGGACATACAGTCCATTTTAGTTTATACATATTAAAACACTCATGACAAAATCTTAGTTGAGGCTCAATGGCTGCAGTGCTTCTAAAGTGTGGATCCAAAAAGCTGAAAAGTAAAACAAAAGATTAGAAAGTGAAAGACTGTGAAACCGCTCAGTGAATTATGTCACTCTCGCAATTTAAACGGGATCCAAAAAAATGCAGCCTTTTATTGACTACTGTACATGTTATTTCTCTTCCACTGGAAGGGAATCATTGACTGGGTTTACATGGGCTGTAACAATCTCACTATTGACATTATTCTAAATTAAGCAATATTTGGATTGAGATGTTGGGACTTCTTTTTAACGGTGTTGTCAGTCATCTTTTCTTTTGAAGCTAGCTGTAAACTTGCTGCCATAAACTAGAGTATGAGTCGTCAAGCAGTTTGACTGCCATAAACTATGTGTTGCTGTCAGTAAAAGCTGCGAAAACTCTGAAAGGACAGCATAGCGCGATTAAGGTGTATACATGTGTACAGTAATGCGAGTACAGCTGTATACACCTTGTCTTAATTTGATTATTGCTTGTTCGTAGTGAGGTAATCCGAAAATGCAGTTCACATGGCATCGTCTTATTTAGAGTATTGTCTTAATCAGGTTAATGTTGGAATATTGGTGTTAATGTAAACTCTGTGGCAGCTGGTTTGAATTCAGCAAGGACCAGCTGATGTATGAACTCGTAGCTTGAGAGGTTTGAAGTTCACATCAGCAAACGTGCCCTTGAGCAGGGCACATAACCCCTAACTGCTCGAGGCACTGTGCCATGAGACGACCACTCTTACATCTCTCCACATTGATTTCATGTATAGATTTCTCTGTGTGTGCTCAAACCTGTGTGTCTATGTGTGAATTTTACTAACAGAGTGAAAGAATGAATTTCCCCAAGGGCACTAATAAAGTTTCTGTCATTATATAATCACAGAGTCAGAAGATACTTGAATAATTTTCTCTAACATCTCTTCTCTGAAATCCACATCTGCTTCTTATTATTTCTACTTTTATATTACTTTGTGACAATGCAGAGACTTCCCACCCAGCTTCTCCGGCGTTCATGGGAAAGTAGTGTACACTATGAAGGTGGGCATCAACAGGCCGTGGCATTTGTCCAAGGACTTTGAGACAGAGTTCCTCTATAGGAACCACATCGATGTCACCCGGCCAGATCTTCGGGTAAGTGACCCATGGCTTTGTTAAGCTGCCAGCTGCTGCAGCTGGGCCCTGATTAACCTCATGCTCTTCCCTCTCTCTGTGTTGTATACAGTTTATATACATGAACTAGTTGGCGCCAGTTTTACTGTAATTTGATTGAAAGCATTCATGCAGAAACATGCAGCCTGTAAGCATAAAACTGAGGCAGTCTTCAGCCTGATTTTGACCCAAAGACTTTTTAAAGACATGATCCTGAATAAGTGTGTTGTTAATGAGCACGATTGTCCTACAACAGCATGAAAAAACAAAATGTAATAAAATGCAAGTTGCATTCAGAACTGCCTTTTTTATATAAAATGTGGACGAGGAGAAGATTGCTTTAGAAAAATTTAAGAAAAAACAAATATCTGTTATTAGATGTTTGGAAGAAGATTTAGTTTTAATGTGTAAAGTTCACTTCTCATTGTTTTTCTAAATGTACAGATTAATTAAACTTCATTGGTCAAATTCCACACATATTGTACAATCCTGTCAGTATAGTGGGTAAAGTAAACATCAAGCTCCTGTACTTAACACAGTTTGTTGGCACACATACTATTAACAGTAACAGTGGAGCTTCAAGGTCTCTTAAGGTCTACATCAGTTACCTTATCCCTCATTTTTAGTGTATGACAGCCATTTGTTTAGGTAAGATATAAACATTAAATTTGAGATTATTCATGCTAAATTATGTCCGCTTTTTATTTATTATGTTGTACCACTGTCTCTCTTGTTTTTCTGCAGGTTCCTCTGTCAGGATCCAACAGCAAGACACTGTGCTGCCTGTGGTGCGCCTCAGGTCCCGTCGAAATGACAGCCAGCATAGAGAAAAAAGCCTTCATCCCTGGTACTCCATCCATCCATCCATCCATCCTATTAGTAACGTTTGATCATTTCGATTACAACAACCACACCCAACCATGGTGTCTGTTTCTCTTCTGCAGGTGAAACTGTAAAAATAATTTGCGACATTAGCAACGCTTCATCTCGAGCAGCAACTCCGAGGGTGAAGCTGGTACAAAAACAGACGTTCTACACCCACAACAAAGTCAGCAGAAGGATCGTTCCCCAGTACCTGGCATCTGTGACTGGAGAGATCGTCGGCCCTCACACCTCTCACATGCACACTGAGATGTCACTGCTCATACCTGCATTTGCGCCGGATACCATCTCAAACTGCAGCATCATTGTAGTCGAATACTACATTGAGGTTTGTGCCACAACAGACTGTTTACCTGACAGTGCAGAGCTACAAGTTACTGAAAGAAATAATTTATTCACTTGTTCATAGAATTCATCATTCATTCATCATCATCATCATCATTCATCAGAATTTGGATTATTAACTTGTTCTGGTGCATCTTGTTTTCTTGTCTCTCTCACAGGCTAGCCTGAGCTTAAGAGCTACCTCTGATCTCACAGTGTTATTTCCCATCATCCTGTGTGATACCCCCGTGAGCCCTGACCCCCCACCTTATTTTAAGTAGATATGGGAGTACCCTAAATTGTTTTAAATGCATCTGTTTGACTTTGTACTGTTGTCTCTCAGTCTGACTTGTTACAGGAGAGGTTTTTGTTTCTCAGGGTCTCAGTATCAAATTCACCTGAGGGTGACTTTTGCCACTAAGCACTTAATGTTTACAGGTCAATATACAGTTTGTCTTAAAACTACACTTTTGTAATTTATATATATATATATATTTTAATGTTTTGTTATTTTTTTAAAAAATACATCTTGTCCTGCTTTGCTGTCTTTGACTATTAAGTTACGCAATCTTAGCCTGGCATTTTAGCCCATACTATGTTAGCAAACTAGTCCAGTGTCTCACACTTGATTTTCAAGTGTGAAACCAACTAGAGCATGAAATGTGACCTCTAAGTAGCGCTATAGGTCGGTCGGTTGGTCAGTTGGTTGGTCCACAAATAAATTCCTCACTCTTAGGGCAGCAGTTTTTGCTCTAGAAGGCTGAAATGAGCATGGAGGTCAAGTGTGTGTGTGTGTTTGTGCCAGTCCAGTCTTGAAGTCTGACCCAACACCCTTTCAAAATACCATATCCAGGTGCAAGCCCCTCTTTTCGGTATGCCGCAGTGCCGTGTCCCGTGTTGTATAAACGTGAGAAAAAAAAAGATCAAACTTTTGCCAAAATTTTGCCACTTTTCTAGGGATGAGAAAGACAAGAGATCTTACCTGCTCTAAAACATAAAATTCATTAAGAGCTGTTCTTTAGTATCATTTTATGGTTACAGACTTCTTGATACTCGTAATTTGGTATAATTTATTTTTGCCAAAAAGAGAGAAAAAACACCCTAAAAGTAGGTTAAAGGTGAATATAACTGGTAAGTATTGATGAGTGCTCAGTAGTTTTTTGTAACTGGTAAAAAATATCATTAGGCTACTAAAGTTTGCAGTGAAAATTTGATATAGTAACAGTTCAACCTCTGACCAACCGGAGCATTGAATCTTGTGGCGTCAAAATCTGTCAGGTGTGTTGAAATCTGCCTGAGTGGAGGAGGGGGCGGGGCTCTTTAAACCAGGTGCTCCACAGATTGGTATGTTGCTTTTTTCTTTTTTCTTTTTTTTTGTTCCTGTGCACCACATGATGTTTTATTATTTGTCTCTAGGCAATAACCACTCATGCCTTTCTTTATTTTATTATTTTACCTTCAACAGTGTAAACGGTTCGGTTTTTACTGTTACGAAGAACCAAGTTATAGTTTAAACAAGCATAAGTTAATCATTTTTTTTTTCATGACAGTTGTCTGTTTAGAAGACTGAAGTTGTGTTTATTAAAATTGAACAGAATGTCATGTTAGTTTATACTTTACATACACTGTTGTGCTTTGTTGTTGATACAAGTGAAACCTGAGTGTAAATATAAATCAAACACTCAGCGTTTGCTTTGATGAAACTTTATTATAGCATCATATTATTCAGAATTTACTGTGTGGGTGGGTTTTAGCTTTTTCATAATCCATTATTGTAGACATCTCCAGAAAATTTATAATGTTTCAGGGAACATTTGAATAGACTGAACCATGGGAGGAGGAAATGTGTTGTACTTTGAATGTTGTTACACAAAATCAAACGTTTTAATATCAACATGGATTTCCAGTTTCCACTTAGCATGCAAATAAAAATCCTCTGATATTAAATGTCGATTCTCACCTCAGCCGCAGCTTGTTCACCCTGCTGCCACCCGCCAAGCCATGCAGAAGCATCCACTGCCGACTGCAGGGCAGCTTCTACCTTCAGAATGTCACATCTCAATTCATCCTCAGTGCTCCTTATTTGTATGACTATGTATTTCTTCTCCATTTATTTTTATTTCATAGTTTGTTTTTTTGGTGACGTAAATGAATTGTTAAACAAATGAAACTTGCAAGTTCTTGCGTAAATAGAATAAATATTGCATTATGTTAAGTCCTCTTCATCTCATATAATCCTGGAAAATATATGAAGAACCTGACATATTGCAAATGTGATTGCAAAAATGACTTAAAATGTCTTACAGGAAGTATATGAGAAGTTTTGCACACGGTGAGGGTGAATGTGCTCTGTGCTATCAATCCTTGGTTGTCAAAGTGGCCATGTGCTTAAAACTGAAAATATGATTTTATACATTGAGATATGGAACATTTTACACTAAAATGTCTGAAAAAAAAGACTATATCTTTGTAATATATTTTGTTGAGTTGTGTATTTCTATTATCCAAAATGTTTCCAACAATTTTAAAACAACAGTGTATGATGACAGCTGTAAAAATTTTGAAGAACTCCTGGTAAAATAAAACTCCTCAGTATAAGGCAGCATACGTAAAGTACACATTTAATACTGCACACTGTCATTTGCTGCTGCAGTATTGTTTTTTAAAGACTTCTGCAAAAGTGTTTTCTCATCCACAATCTAACGCTTTATGGCAGAAGTCGGGATGGAAAAGTTTTGGAATCCTGCTCTAGATGATGATGATGAAGACGATGACAAAACCTAGCATGCAAACAGCCGAGTGCTCTGCTGAACTAATTTAATACAATATGGCAAATTGTTTTTTGGCCCCTGCCGCAGAGAAAATTTTTCAAGTACCATGTAAACTAATTCAACTCATTTTAGGCTCATTATGATTCAGTGTGAACACCATCAGCTAATCTGAAGGAGTTTCCTCTTTTTTGCTTTGCAATCGACATTCACATTAAGTGAGTATGTCAGTATCCACTCACGCAGCTCTGCACAGGCATTTGTAAGTGTCATAATTTGATTCAAATTTGGGTTATTATTATTATCACTGCTTAGTGGAAATGAATGGAAACATTTTTTTCCTGTATGTCACATATTACATAATTCAATTTTTTATTCACACATTTACAGCCATGGCATGGAATTTCCCTTCAAATCATGTGCTAGGTATGTAGGTAATATATAGCCTTACTTATCTGTAATACAGCAAAATGGGTTATGCTTTATAGAGCACTGGCACAACATTAAAAAAAAAAAAAAATCATCTTTAACTAACAAGCTAAATGAGGAAGCACTTCAGCTACCATAATTACAGGTGAAGATAGAATTGCCGCCAGCTCTTTGAAGCACTAACAGACGTGTAAGTTTTTATTATCATCAACTTTCTTTCCCGAAAGTTGCAATAAATGTTCTGAGAGGTCACAGTTCAGCATCAACCATTCCGGTTCTAACCCTTCTTCAAGATCTACTGCGATATTGTGGCTTAATTATTACCAAAATCACAAACACAGACACACCTCTCAGCATATAAATGGTCCATCGTCGCGGTTACCTGTCACCTCTCTCTCTTGTTTTACTTCAAGTTTTGCTTGGTGGTTCTACAATAGGCCCACATCATGTCAAAAGCGGTTACGATCCTTTTAGTGAAATTTAATCCCATAGGCCAAGGTCAGTTTTTCACCAGTGGTGATTATCTTACAGGACAAATAACTTTGGCACTGGCGAAAGACTGCAAAATAGATTCACTCCGCGTAAGGCTGAACGGAGAGGGTGAAGTTAAGTTAGATCCAGAAAACAGCATCAAAGAGAATTACTTAAGCATTCAGAAAAATATCATTCTGAGGAGGAAGGGTAAGTACAACACTTCTGTCATTCAATTTAGAAACAGCCTGTCTTAATTAGATTTTTTTTTTCCATAATGTGTAACTGTATTGTTTTAATCCTGCATTAAATGTAGTTGCATGCACAAAATAACAGTATGGTAACATTTTTTTCAATTTTCACTGGTGAGATTAAAGGGTCTGCAAAAGGTTAAATAAATCCAATAGTCTGGATTTAAATCAATTTAAAAAAAACATACAGCAGGATTTAGGAAAATCATTATCCTAACTGACCTGATGTTTGTCTTTGTGACCTCACACTGACAGCAAACACGGGTTAAAACAGGAAGTTTGTTCTAAATTTTTCTCCCACTGGTATTTGTCTGATAGAACACTCAACATGTGCAACCATGGTGACATAAGTGTCAAAGATCTAGAAATGCCTTGATTTATGATCTGCTTAGCAACCTTTGTTGTAATCGTGGTGGGATTAAAGCTACAATGAGTAACTTTTTTGCTTTTTTTCCAGAGAATTATTTTGTTGCCAAAGGCTTCCACGTCCTCCCATTTACCTTTCAGATTCCTAAACGGTAAGTTTTTCTTAAAAGTAGTCCAATAAACATTCTAAGATAATTGTTATTAATTATTTTAAAAATAACTTGTGCACATTTAATTGTGTTTTTAATTTAATTTAAATTTTTGGTAAGACTGTGCCGTTAACAGTTTCACCAGCAGCCAGAGCAATGGTTGCCCTGCCTGTGGTATCACTAAAGCTATGCAGGTGTGGCCTTGGTTAGTACTTGGATAGGAGACCTCCTGGAAAAAACATTAAGTTGCTGCTGGAAGTGATCTTGTTTGTGGTCAGCAGGTGGTGCTGTTTCCTCTTTTCCAAAAAATCTAGCCTATTGCTCAGTGCAGTGACAGGGACACTGTGCTGTGGGAGATGCAGTCCTTTGGATGAGACATTAACCCGAGTTCCTGACTCACCATGGTCATAAAAGACCCACATCACAACTGTTTTACTGTCACCACTGTTCATCAATGAGCTTGCTGTAGGCTGTCCACAAGCTGCACTGCCCTTGCAGTTGAGTTCTGCCGCTTTTATTTCGGCATCACATGCCTGGCCATTGATAAGAGGAATTGATAATCTTGGAGGCACGTGATACCGATTCCAATTCAAATTTGTTATCGGTTCTCAACTGGAACTGCTTCCGATTTCCATCCCTAGTGATAAGTGAGATTCCCTCTTCACTGTAGAGCGCTTTGAGTATCTAGAAAAGCATTATATAAATCCAATCAATTATTATTAACAATTTTTTTTTGTCATTATTATCCTAACTGTGTGTGTGACTGTGGAGACGTGTGTAACGTGCACCTCAGAATATCTTATGCATTCATGCCAGGCAAAGTCTCTGCGCCTCCGCTTACACCAGAAAAAACCTGATCTAAACTTTGGCGTACTTTTACCTCTTTGTACCGGCACAAGATAGCAAATGCACCGAGACATGTCTGATGCTCCCTTCACCTTCAGACCTCCCTCCCACAGACACACAGATGCAATGCAAGTGCATTTGCTATCTTACGCACGTGGTGAAATGATATCTGTGCCGGGAGAAAGACAGCAATGACACCTGCAGCAGCAGCGTACTGGCTCTGCGCGGAGTGTAAGATATGGTCCTTAGTCTTAATCCACCCCAAAAGTTAGATTTTTTGAACGTACTCTAGGGCGTTCAAAAACTTTAACAATTGCAGTGGTTTTTGGAGAGACTGTGGTAAGTGTGCTAGCTTAGCCAACAGGCTGATAACTTGCTAACAAGTTATTTCCCTTAATCCAGTTGCTCATGTTGATTGTCAAGAGAGTTTGTACAATTTAAAAGAACTAGAAATGTAGTTCTAACACACTGTGAATCTGAATAATGTTATTTGGCGTAAATGTGGTCGTACATTATTGTCAGATCATCAGTTTGATATGAAATCAGATCACATGATCAGTGCTGATACTGTATGCTAATAGATAAAGATGTGATAGTTCAATCCATACCTTGAATTTCTTAGATATAGTTATGTTGCGCTCTAAGCGGACCGGATGGCATACAGCAAATGACAGAATGCTCATTACAGCCAGAAGAGACTCCCAGACTTAATTCAGACTCATGATCAAAGACTTACGACTTGACTTGGACTTGCAAAATAGATTTGTGAGAATCTTTTCATTGTGTTGTCACC
Source organism: Naso annulatus (assembly GCA_029783625.1). Taxonomy (NCBI): domain Eukaryota; kingdom Metazoa; phylum Chordata; class Actinopteri; order Acanthuriformes; family Acanthuridae; genus Naso; species Naso annulatus. The sequence goes on along the minus strand of JAPZDX010016504.1, from coordinate 6,905 downwards.
TCTTGCAGAAATATGCCGTCCTCCTTCGTTGGTGATTATGGAAAGATTGTTTACTCGCTGGAAGCAAAACTAAGCAGATGTATGAGACCAGCCATCAGAGCCAAAGTGATTTTACCCTTCGTCCACAAAAAGGAACTAAGCAGTGATCTGTCACTGAGGGTACCCACCTAACAACACACACACACACACACATACACACACACACACAGAAAAGTAACAATTACAACAATGTGTTTGTTGTTTGACACTACTGCTGTAAAGAGATGTGACACTATCTTTAACTCATGTGAGGTTTTCCTGTCAGAATCCTCAGCGGAGTATGATTACGAAGACAGTGAGCCTCTTTGGATCTGAAACAGTAGTCATGGATGTCTGTATACAGCGAACAGGCTTCTACCAAGGTAATGTTAGACCGTGTGTGATCTTTGCAGTTTAACCATGTGTAGTTCAAAGTCCCTTTGGTCTTAATAAATGTTTCATGGCCATCTCAGACCAAAACAAATGCAAGTATATACTTATATACTATATACTTAATAAAGTTGGGGGGAGGGGAGTGGAATCAAGATGTTTTTTTCCCTGCATTGCCTGTTTCTCGCCTAATTTTTTTTGTTAGTTTACTGATTTAGCTGTAATTAAAAAAAAAAATTTTGGCCCAGGTTCCGTGTTGAAAATGGACACAGAAGAATGAGAAGGGACTCACATGCGCTCTAGTGTGGCTATGAAAGCAAAGAACGCAAAAGCACAAATTACAGCACAAACAAAGGTTCTAATCTTAGACCAGGAGTCTGCAACCTGTGGCTCTTTTGCCCCTCTGCAGTGGCTCTCTGTGGCTTTGACAAATATAGAAATGAATTAGGATTATATATTGTTTTAACATTATCATTGCTGTAAGGCTAGAGCAGTGATTTTCAACTTGCATTATGTGTCTCCGCTTTCTACTCCAGGACACCTGATTCAAATGCAGGCAGGGAGCACCAAGAAACAGGACGGGAAAACACTGTCCAAGAGTCGTTTTTCCGTTCTTTAACTGTAAAAATGCGGAGTCACGTGGAATAGTATCTGTCATCTTAAATTGTGATTCTTTTTTTTTTCCATAAAGTAAATGAGCGTGAGCTGATATTGTGTGTTATGATCAGGCCTGACAGCTGATTGCTTAATTCAAAATTTTAATTGAAACTAGTTTAATTTTTCTTCTTCTTTCCTTTTTTTTTGCTGTTTTTATGCTACGCAGCTGCGAAATGTTTGATTTTATTATCAAAGTAGGCTACTTTTTATCTTATTCATTTTTACAAGCACAAGAATGACTCAAATTGGTTTGTTCAAAGTTCAAATACCTAGCAAGCAGAAACAGTCCATTGTAAAAAAAGAAAAAAAAAGAATAACAAATGTTCCTTTAAGCCTATATAAAAAATGATCAGCTAATTTAGACTTTTAAAATTGTGCACCTTCATTGTGAGGCTCAAATAAGGAAGGGGGGCAAAATGGCTCTTTTGACAGTAAAGGTTGCTGACCTCTGCCTTAGACTAAAAGAGATATCCCCCCCTTTAAAAAATGAAAAATGAAAAAATACAACCTTTGTGCATTAAAAGCTGCTCTGTTTTGCAGGAGAAGGCATACAGGTTGTGGCCTCCATTCAGAACAAATCATCCCGTGATATTAAGCTCAAGTACTGTCTGTGTGCACAGTACAGTTACTTTGTAAATGGGCGGAGGGAAGTTCGACCTAGAGATATTGTCAGAGAGGTGGGTGACCCCATCCCACCCTCTGCCGGTCAGATTGTCACCAGGATCATCACCATCCCTCCCACCACCTGTGTGTCGATACTAAACTGCAACATCCTCAAAGTAGAGTACATGCTCAGGGTGTGTATCTTTTAACACAAAACCATGTCTAAATGTCTTTATGTCAACTAGGCCACACAATCACTATAAGTTCTGACTGTGTCTCCTCCACAGGTCAATCTGGATGTCAAGCTTGCTTCAAACTCACAGATCAATGTCAAGTTTCCTTCATACTCACCGATCAAGTTCCCCATAGTCATCCTGCCCGCTTTGCAGAGACCTGTGAGCAATCATCTGCCTGCTCATCCTACTCATGGATCTGGAGCATTTGCAAGCCCAAACACGCTCGAAGGGAGCGACTTCCTACAAGACGCAACAACCTCAGACCCCTCTGCTCCTCCTCCATCCTATGAGTCACACAAGCTGTACCCCCTCCTTGAATGATTTCTAAGGAAAATCCTAGAAGTTTCAATATAGCTTTGAAGAGTGCAGCACAACAAGTATCATGATTCTCAGTTACTGTTTATCTTTTGCATAATCAAATGATTGATGCAATGAACCAGGCAAAACTGTAAGAATGATGGTATTTTAAAATATTTGGGATATTTATAATAATCTTAAGAGTGAAAGAAATCATCTAATCAGCTGCTGTATCACTGGATACAATGATTTGATTGCTAGGAAATTCTGTTTCCTCACTCGATCTCATTGTGTGTATAATAAGGAGTACTGACATCTTGCGTGTTGTGTCATGAAGTATATTCATATTATATATTCCTTGCTTTTTAAAAAATGGATAAACAAATACAAAAAGAAAGAAAAGAAAAAAAGCTCTCTTATTTCAGAGACCACATAGCACAATGTAGAGACAAGGCAAATTTGATTCATTCTCATGTGGGACAACAGAATACCTACATGAACTTTTATGTACTTATTTATTTAACTAATAACTCCAATGTTACAAGCATGATTGTTTGAAAAACAACAACAACAACAACAACATTAAACCAAGTCACATGTTGCTGGGAAACTGAGGCACCACTCTTGACCCATAAAATACTTGATCTGCATGCATCTCTGAAATCTGTAAAACATTGATACGTCACAGCCTTCACTAACAATATGTTGTCAGAATCATATTTTCCAAAGGAAAATACAATTTAAATCAGTCACATGCTGATTGTGGTCACAGTAAATAAGAAAATGAACTACTGGCCTTTATGATCAGAGGTGTGAAGGTGCTGATTGTTACAGTGGAAATTTAAGTTGATAAAGTGATTTAATGATTTTCTTTTTTCCTCTTGAGGAACAACTTCGTCACTCTGTGTATCAGTGCTTATGTAAATATTTAAATTGGTAAAAGAGAAAGAGAAAACCTAATTTTACAGTCTTATAAATAAAGAAAAGGCACTGTGACAGTGTGATTTTTTACATTTTTTTTTGTTTATCATAGGGTTAGGGCTTGTCTCTCTTTTTAATTTCTCCTTTTTTTGACAAAACGCCAGAAATTTATCAAACGGGTGCAGAAAACTACCACACGTTTCACATCTTTTCATGATCGTGGAGGAGATGCCCGGGGTTTCTTGTCTTCCTCTCATATGCCTAATATGATGGATTATGTTTTTTTTTGTGTTCATGTAAGAATTAGTTTTAATTTGTGTGTGCTTAAAGAAAAAAACAACAAAAAACACCATCAATGATGCATTTTTTAATTTAGTGTTGTCTCATGTTTAGGGTTGTTTTTAAGACAGCTGTCTGATATCAACAGGCAATCAACTTTCACATTAATTTATCTACTAGATAAAATTTCGGAAAGGTAATATCCCCCCACTCAGCTGTAATATAATAAAATGTGTAGTAGTTTTGATTGGGCACATAAAATAGCTTTAAAGCTAATTACTCCCTTACCAAGAGCTGCTTACCACAATTTACATAAAAATATGATCAGAGATTTTCAGGGCAGCACGGTGGCTTAGTGGTTAGCACTGCTGCCTCACACAAAGGTCCTGGGTTCGAGTCCAGGTCTTTTCGCCTAACATCAAGAGGGCCTTGAGTTTGATACCTGACTTGGGTAGGACCTTTCTGTGTGGAACTTGCATGTTCTTCCTGTGTCTGCGTGGGTTCTGCATGGGTTCTGTCTGGTTATTCCGGACTTTAAATTGCTTAGGTGTGAATGTGAGCATAAATGGTTGTTAGTCTCTATATGTCAGCTCTGTGATGAACTAGCTACTTGTCCAGGGTGTACCCCGCCCTCACCCAGTGTCAGCTGGGATTGGCTCCAGCCCCCTGTTACCCTGCAAAAGGATAAGCAGTTATGAAAAATGAATGAATATACGATTTCCATAAAAATGCACATATTTGCTACTTTCATGGTGCTTGCAAGCAGGCTAATCCCTTGAAGCTTTAGACATCATTTTATCTGATGCCCCTTAATTCCATGTGCTAATGTCTTCCACTGGCATGTTTCGCCCACATGATATTTGCTTGCGAAGTGTTTGACAGGTGTTAGACACGATCACATGAGGAGCTACCCGCTGTTGCAACTGCTGCCACAATGGCTGTCAGAATACATTCAAAGATGTTGATCAACCACTGGATAAATTTACATGCATATAATGTCCTACTTATGCCAGTTTTCATTCCATGACAGTTGCATTTTTCGGTGTCGGCGCTCATAGTTCTTTGATAAGCATCTAATAGTCCAGTGTTAACCTTTGTGTAGGATTTATTGAGGTGCTGTGGTTTAATTATTACCAAAAACAAGACACGCCTCACAGCATATAAAGTCTCACTGTGGTGTGGTATTGCTGAACTTTAAGATTTAGTTGGTGGTTTCTCAGTATATCATGTCCAGTACTGTTAAGAAGTTTTCAGTGGGATATTATCCCATAAACCAATACAATGTTTTCACCAGTGGTGATTATATTAGAGGACAAGTAACACTGGAACTGGCAAAGGACTGCAAAGTATTTTCACTCTATGTAACACTGAAGGGAAAAGCAGAAGTTTCTTGGACGGATTATTACAAGAAAAAACACAAAACGTACAATGACAAGGTGACGTACTTCAAGAAGAGGGAATTTATCATTGAGGAGGACAATAGTAAGTACACTACTTACGTCATTTACTTTAGATTAACCTGTAATTAAATTTGTACGATTCACAGTTCATAGCAGTAGTGTTTTTTTTTCCCTGCACAACATGGTGAACAACAGTTTTCAGAGATTAAAGAGATTAAATCTAACGTTCTGGATTTAAATAACTTTATACAGGGTTATATATTTATCATGACGCTCACTGACTTAACGTTCAAGTTCAGTGTTTGTCTCTGTGACCCACTCACAATGACTTCAAACACAGAAAGTCTCTTCTTAAATTTTCTGCCACTTTTATTTGCCTGAATTATCATTTTGCCCTTTTGTTTTGCCCTGTACTGGCATGAGTAACAAAGATCTAGAAGTGCATTCATGTATGACCTGCTTCACAACTTTTGCTATAATCAGTAATTGAAGATACATTAAATAACTTTATTGCTTCTCAGGCAACAGTGTCATTGATAAGGGCTGCCATGGCTACCAGTTCACCATTCAGATCCCAGAACAGTAAGTTTTTCGTAAATAAGAGTCCAATAAACAATTAGAATATTTCTTCATCACTTTTTTGTTGAAAGAGACCACTTAGCATAAAACCAAAAAGTAACAGGTGCAAAAACAATCAAGTAGATAAAATAAATAACAACCATGATGATGATGAGGATGAAGAAACAAATAAACACATTGCATTAATCTGTATTGGTGGGTGTTGTGTTTGTCACGTCATTAGTTTAGATTGATGATGATGTTCTGATTGAAACTTTGAATTAATCAGTTAGGGATATCGTGGAGGTCGAGCTCTTGTTGCATATGTTCTTGGTTGTTGTTTTTGTTAACCAGCAATATCATAATATAAACTATTTTTATTTTCTATGTGGTGTGAGTAGCTATGTAATGTAGTTTGTCTTGAGTCAATCTAAATGTAAAGCAACAGAAACAGTCGCTGCCACTCATTCAGTCTGTTTTTTGACATTGTGTTGTCACCTCTTGCAGAGACCTGCCGTCCTCCTTCAAGGGCTCGTATGGACAGATTGAGTACTTATTGGAAGCGACTCTGGCCAGATCAATGAGAGCAGCAAGCAAAGCGAAGACGCGGTTCACCCTCCTCCACAAAGGGAACCTCTATGGTGATCCGTCCCTGATGGTATACACCTTACAACATACAAACAAAACACACAAGCTGACGGTTGCACATCAAATGTGTTTGCTGTTTCATCTTGACCCTGCTGCTATAGGGAGATTTGGCACTATCTTTTCATAATGTGTTGTTTTTCATGTCAGACTCCACAGCAGAACATGACTGAGAAGACAATGAACCTCTTTTCATCTGGAAAGGTAGACATGGATGTAAATTTACCAAGAACAGGCTTCCACCAAGGTAATTTTACACCGTGTGTGAGATGTTTTTTTTTTCGGATTATCTCAGCAGTGGGTTGTATTAAAAGATAAACTCTAAGCAGAGCTTTCCTCACTGAAATGTTTTGTGATAAAAAGACAACAACAAATAAGACATGCAACAGAAGTAATGGTAAAGAAATCGTCTCTTTTTTTCCTCTTGTAGAACACAATAGTTTATGGTGGCCAATGTTAGAATCATGATAGAAAATTTGTTGTTATTTGTTACAAAAGAGACCAAGTTTATTTTGTCATGTGACCACAGCTATGTACAGGGTGACCAGAGGACTTCAGTTTTTTGATGTATGAGATAAATTGCATGCATTATGAAATTATTGCTGGGATAGTTTGACAGTTACAACTGCTGTGCATTAAAAGCTGCTCTGTTTTGCAGAGGAGGGCATGCAGGTTGTGGCCTCCATTCAGAACAGATCATCCCGGGATATTAAGCCCAAGTACTGTCTGTATGCAAAGTACAGTTACTTTGCAAAGACGAAACGAAAAGTTCAAACTGAAGATATTCTCAGAAAGGTGGGTGACCCCATCCCGCCGTCTACATCTCAGACTGTCACCAGGATCATCACCATCCCTCCCACCACCTGTGCGTCGATACTAAACTGCAACATCCTCAAAGTAG
>JAPZDX010014119.1:0-17747 GCA_029783625.1 Naso annulatus | reverse complement strand
CTGTTTGTTGATGATGTCAGGATTGACCAAAACCGAACGTGATTTTCACAAATTCTGACAAATTTATTTAGTCTCCATGGCCATAAAATGGAAATGCTTGGATTTTGCCAAACATTGAAACTGTTACTTAAACTCTGATGTTTTATGAAGAGGAAAAGCTGTGGACAGAGTGTGAAAAGCGACTTTTAACAATTTCCCTCTCTTATTCTTATTATCCTTCCAGGCTTCCATACAAACAGACATGTCAGACAATTCTTCCTCCAACTCCCTTACACTGTATTGCAGCACTGCAGGAATTTCCATCTTCACAGCCCTCTTCCTCGCCTACATCCTCCTCCTCCCTCTCTTCTTCCTTGTTCTCTACATTTGCTACCAACGATGGAGGAAGCAGTGTACTGTTGCCATGGCAGCAACAATGAACCACTCTGACATTTTCACCCTGAACATGGTTGTAATGGATTTAATTAGTTTCCTGGGGGCTTGCTTCCTCTGTTACGGGACCTACAGCAATGAAAGGTTTCTACTCGTGGGGTTTCGTGTTTTCTACGTCGCCTCACCTGGACAGACTCTGTTTCACCTCCTCACCTGTGTGGAGCGCTACCTGGCTGTCGTTCATCCCATCACCTACATGAGGATGAGACAGAGGGGCGGGGTCAGAATCAGAAATATCAGCATTGTGTGTGTTTGGCTGCTTTGCTTGGGATACCAATGTATGTTATTTAGTGAGTTGTACATTTTTACATTTTTCATCTTTCCTTTCTTTCTCTTGAGCGTCAGCTTCATAGGCATCTCTTTCTGCAGTCTCTCTGTTCTCTGTGTTTTGATTCGTCCAGGGCCAGGGGAGGCGGGCGTGAACAGGAAGCCGAATGACCAATCGAAACTGAGGGCTTTCCACACTATCATGGCTATAATGGCAGCTCTGTTTTTGAGGTTCTTGAGCCTCCTGGTTTCCACTATTGTGGGTGTTTCAGATCTGTTCAGCCAAATTGATTTATGTGAAATAATATGGTCTGCAGCCTGGTTCTCTCTGCCCAGCAGTCTGGTGTTACCTCTGCTGTTTCTCCAGCAGGCAGGAAAACTGCCAGGCTGTAAACGCAACACTGAGTCAGGCTGAGAGATGCACAAAATTACCTAAAGAAATTTTTCAAAGACCTACAAAATGGTCCATTTCTTGCCTTGAAGCATGCAATCAAAACCTTTTAAAATATATTTTTCCGCCTCATTCATTCTCAGCCTTACCACATTTATCCTAACAGATTCTGTTTTAAAACAATGTTAATTTCTCTTTGATTTTCAAAGACATAACGTGTAAAACCCTGCTTTCAAAAACATACAACAGCACAAAGACAAAGACAATATATTTGAAGTTTGACCTCATCAGCTTCATTGATTTCCGTAAATGTTTGCCTGTTCTGATTATGATGCAGCAACACGTTTCAAACATGATGTGACAGACTGTGAAAGTTATCTAATTCTCCAAAAATATCTGTTTGGAACACAGCAGTAAGAGAAGAGTCAGGAGTATTTGGCGTGTGCAAGGCTTGAACGCAATTTTAAACATGTGAAGGGGAAAAGCGTATCAAGTAGCTAATTAACAGAGTCTCACACATTTTTTATGTAACTTGTTTTAACAGTTTTGTCTCTTCCTTTTTCCCTCTGTTTCCCCGGTCATCAATACAAGTAGAATCTAAATTTTCCTCAAACTTCTCCCTCCATCCTCTACTTGATTGTTGTAGCAGCTTTTAAACAACATGAGCAAGTCAACATTAACACTGAGAGAACAAACAGGTGCTCTGGGTCTCACCATCTAATTTGAATAAACAGCAGATTGTATTCACAGCTCATTTAAATCCAGTCAAACATACAAGTCAATGGACATGAATGTTATTTAATATAATACTATATAATATTACTTGGAATATTTATATATAAATGGATGAGATTATTTTTTTCCACATATTTAATCATGTATCTATATTAGCCCTACAGGTATGCATTAGTTATTTCTGTATTGGTTATTTAGCTAATGAGCTCTTTTTCAGAAGTTGTAAAATAGAGTGGTATAAATACTGGGAAAAATTAATGTATGAATCTGAAATTGAATCTTAAAAAAGTTGTCACTTGTTGTAGTGTTAAAGCCTTTACACACCGGATGCATTTTTGTGCTGCTGATTGGGCATGAGCAGGCTACTATCACACAGTGCAAATATCACGCTGCGAAAAAGGGACCCTTTTATTTTTCAGGTCAAGGTCGATGGCTGGTAAGCTCATTATAAGCGCTGTTAAAGAAAATGATCTTAAAGACAACATATAGCAGAGCAAATTATAAGTAATGTAAGCTTATGTAGTTTACTCTTGGATGAGGTAACATAAGCTAATGGGGGGCATGTTAACTTTTCACCTATCTATATGGCTTACGCCCACTTGCTGTTAATGCCTGTGACGTGTGGTGTCATACTTTTATTCTGTGTTTGATGGTTGACAAGTTATGCTGTGTTTTAATATTGTATTTTGTAACATGTGAGTACAATTTTCTCTCTTCAGAGAGAGCTGTCAAAACTCTTTTGCAAATTCATATTCTTGTGTTACTGCCACAAATTCGTGACACTGCTAGTGTGAAGAGTTTTGATCTGAACAATTAAAATCTGAACAATTTGCATTTTTGTGTCATTTATTCATAACACACACAGTGTGTTAAGGCTTTTAATCTGAAGGAAATGTATTTAAGCAGCCTTGAATAGCAGAGAATAGCTGATGTCAGTTAGATGTTAGCCTGATGTTTTAAGCCACAGTCCATGTTCTAAGCTAGGCTAAACATGTCACACAGCTAAAAAAATTTTGCACAACTTCACACACCGAATGTCTTTTTATCATACGATAACTTGCACTTGAATAATATCTTTCAAGCTGCTTACTGGGCGTGAGTATTTTCACAAAGAACGCAACTATAATGCTGCAAAAAAAAAAAAAGGGACCCTTAATTTTTCAAATCGAGGTTGATTTTTTTCGCACAGCAAAGGCATCAACTATGAAGAGCGCAAGTTTAGTTTTTCTAGATCATGTTACCGCTAACATGCTAACATGGTTACAATAACATGCTGAAGTTAGATTTACTGTGTTCACTATCTCTATCTCTCTTTGTTAGCATGCTAACATTTGGTAATTAGCACAGCTGTGAGTGACAGGAATGTTTAAACTTTTGAAAGTCTTTGGTCTTAAAGTATTGGATGCATTTTTACCTCACAGGGTGGATTGGACGAAGTGAAGAAAAATAAATGATCCAAAATGACAATAAAGTTTAATATTGAGCGTCTGCTGACATTTGATAAACAAAATCAAAAAAATCGCCAAAGCCATAGGGATTTATTCTTTAGGGGAAGATAAATGTCTATAGCAAATTGGAAACTTGTTATTGGCTAAAAATTACATCTATGTAGGTTACTATTTAGTATTAGTGAGCACATTTTATGTAATGTAGTCCTAATTACAATAGGGAAAGACTGTAGTCTATACATTGAAGGTTTTTGCCAAACTTTGGTCAAGAGACATGAATTTATTTTACTTGCAAAACACCACCTGCTTTGCTCTGTCACTCTGAGACATGAATGTTGTTTCTAATACACACACGTACGACATAAGCATCACTGTATATTTAAAGCAGAAAACAGTAAACGGCAGTCAGTGACGGCGGAGACGTAGGAGAAGGACGACCACAAACAAACACTGCTGACAAGGTGGGAAAATTCATATTGCTCCATATTATTATCCTGAACAAACAGTTTAATTCAGTCTCATTTCGTGAGAAAAATGTTTTAAAAATATTTAAAAAATATTCTCAGGGTACCTGTAAAAACATTAATGTGAGACACATAAGAGCCCTACAGTCAGTCTCAGTATCACTTCCAAATGAACTCAGAAACGAAAAGTATACGACGTATAAAAGGTAAAAACATAACAGAGTGATCTCTCAATAATGTCCTAGTGATGGTGCTGCCATGATCTGACGTTTGGTTTTTCTTTGGGTTTCCAAATATTGATGTGGAATCAGTGATAAGAAGTTCAGGTAAATTCTTCCCTCTTGACGTTCACCCAGTTTCTTCAGCAATTTGTACCAATAACTCATAACATGTTTTGACAGCTTTTCTTTATTTCTCTTTGTTGTTCTTTATCCTTCTAGGCCTCCATACAAATGGACATGTCAGTCAATACTTCATCAAACTCTTCCCTCCAGCCTTTACAATATGAATGCCTTTTCTCAAGAATAAACTTTTATGTTCTTGTAGCCTTTGACGTCGTTTACAGCATCTTTCTCCTTCCTCTCATCTTCCTCGTCCTCTACATTGGCTACAAACGATGGAGGAAGCAGGACTCTGTTGCCACGGCAGCCATGACGAGCCACTCTGACGTCTTCACCTATAATATGGTTGTTGTGGACCTGATCGGTGTCTTAGGGTGTTTTGTCTACTCCTACGGCACTTACAGAGTTCAACAAAGTGCACTGACGGTGGGAACACACATGGTCTCCATCAACTCACCTGCACAGACTCTGTTTCACCTCCTCACCTGTGTGGAGCGCTACCTGGCTGTTGTTCATCCCATCGTCTACCTGAGGCTACGACAGAGGGGCGGAGCCAGAATCAGAAATATCAGCATTGTGTGTGTTTGGCTGCTTTCCGTTGGAATATGTGGATTTCCAACATTCACAAAATATTTTATTGTCATCAACAGTTTCTTCCTTTTAGGCTTTGCCTCTATTGTCGTCTTATTTTGCAGCCTTTCTGTTCTCTGCGTTCTGATTCGTCCAGGGCCAGGCGAATTGGGGGGGGGCAGGGAACGGGTAGACCAATCAAAGCTGAGGGCCTTTCACATCATCATAGCAATCATGGGAGCTCTGTTGTTGAGGTTTTTGAGCACGCTAGTTACCCATGTGATGCTTTATTTAGCTGTGCTTAGCAAACATGATCTTTGTATATTTCTGATGTGTATTTGGTGGTTCTCTCTGCCCAGCAGTCTGGTGTTACCTCTGCTGTTTCTCCAGCGGGCGGGAAAACTGCCAGGCTGTAAACGCAACACTGAGTCAGGGTGAGATTTGGACAAAAGTACCTAAAGAAAATCGCCAAACACCTTTGAAATGAACTCAGCTTTTTGAGATTTCAGATTGTAAAAAGGGATAATTAAACATTAATTATTTGGAATTTGTGAGAAAATGTCAGAATTTTCACAGCATTAAAAACTTTCTATTAGTAATGATTGAACATCATTATAAATCAGGAACTGTAATGCTAATTAGTAATAAAATTAGATAATTTTTTTTTGTTTGTTTTAAATTCTGTAACAGTTTGGTTGTAAGAAAGTTACTTGCTGCTTGTAAAGGTGTCTCACAGACGCTTTACAGGTGGCTGCAAGAGTGTCAGATGGTTCATGGGCATTTAAGGTGTTTTTTTGTGTTTGCGGTAGTTTTTTGGATGTTTGTAGGTGGTGACGACATTATAGGCTGCTGTGACAGTTTGAATATGTGCTCATTTTACCATGGTTTGGCTGCTGCTTGGACATTACACTCATAACCGTTGCAGTACTCTCTAGTTTCTAGATGTTGTTGCTGGTAATCATCTACACGGCAGCTGTGGGGTTAAGAGTCGCTTCTTGTTCTAATTGATTTTAATGGTTTTCTGGCTTGCTTTTTGTGTGTTACTTTGTAATTTCTAGAATGTTTGAGGTGATTTCTGGGCTTTTCAGTGGTTATATTACAATTATATGACAATTTCTTTAATATTTTAGGATTTATCGGGTAAGAGCATGTAGTGTGACATGTCTCACAACATGGCACAAATTTTGACACAGCGAACATTTTAACAGACAAAAATATCCTGTAGTCTGACCCCGACATAAAACTTTACAAGAACATATTTAGCAGTCTTTTGTTAGTCTCTTTTGTCTTGTCTTGAATTTATTTTGCTGTTGCTTGCTGACCACAGTACACATTTAAGCACTGGATTCAGTTCGTCTCCATTTGCATTCTTTAAGGCGTTTTTGGGACTCAAATAGTTGTTACAGAAGGACAGAATTTTTTTTTTGGTGTTGACTTTAGTGTTGACAAGGATCTTGATTCTTTTTCTGGCCCAAATCTAGACTTCTTTGCTTTAACAATTTTTAGGGGCTTTAGAGGTCATCGTGTTGTAACGTGTTCCACAGTTTATGGTCGCAGAGCTGTTTTTGTAATGCTGACACATTATGCATTTCACATCAATTTTATTGTAACAAAAACAGTTCTAAAATAAATTTCAGCCAGATCACTTGAGCTGCTTTGTTACAATTTCTCCAATTATCAGGATGAAATAACTGTTAAAACGAGATTATTTTGTTTTACATCTGAATGATGATCTTGTGACACTCTTTGAGAAATAATTAACAACACATCGCCATTAATTATGTAATATCTTTGTGTTTGATTGATGTAAAGATATTCTGATAGGTGGAAATTCATTCTGATACAACTATCTGGTATCAGATACTGTTTTTAGATCAAGAGTTTGTCTGGTTTGTGTGAACAGACAGGAGACAGGGACAAATGTAAAATGTAAGTAATGTGTTTTTTAGCAGCTAGTGGTCATGCAGATGACTGAATAAAGAATAAACTGTGGGTCTTTGGTTTAGTTTGTGAGCAGGTATGACTCTGGGAAGTTCAGTGGGGGAACAACAAAACACAGTAGCCTGTTATTCTTGAATTTGCTGGTGCTTTATTCTGTAACTTAACTTTTTAAGACTCTCAGATTCCAGAACTATTCTTTCAGACTAGGCCACAGAAACAGTCGCTAATAACATAGGATTAGACCGAGACAACAAACAGGTGTCCTGCATCACCTTATCTGATTTTAATAAACAGCAGATTTAATTCACAGCTACATCCAGTCAATTGTCCAATTTCATGGGCAACTAAAGTAAAGCAGCCAAAGTTAATGTAAGCGCTGCTTCAAATACTAAAACCACAATATTCGAGCTAAAAAAGAACAAACTGAAGAAAACTTTGATTTTGATTAGTTTTTCCTACATATATGGGGGTGGATAAGGTGAATAGCCCTACATAGCCCTATGTATTAGCTCTGTAGGCTATTTGTTACTGAGCTAACAGCTAGCTCTTTCTAGTAAGTTGGGATAAATAATGTTTTCTGAAAGTGAATGTGAGTCTGAAACTTAAAAAAATGTTGTTAGTTTGTCTAATGAAAAAGTTCCATTTTAGCAGCCTTGAATAGCAGAAAATAACCAATGTTAGCTAAACATTAGCCTGGAGTTTCCAGCTGCTTCTAATACAATTGCTAAGCTAGGCTGAGAATTAAATTTTCAAAAAACATCAAAGAGAAAATCCAACAATGTCTCATTTAAAAAAATTCTAGATAAAGTTAGTGGTATGCTAACAATGTCACGGTGACCAAGTTAGCATACTCGTGTTTGGTATAATTAGGAATACAGCTAACAGTGATGAGAATGTTACAACTGGCAAAGATATACACTGAAGTATGATGAAGTTTAACTTTAGGCAGCTGGTGACAGCTGATGATAGTCAAAAAATTACCAGTCATTGGGATAATAGTGCCTAAGACTAAAAATTTCATTTAGATAGTATTTAGTATGAGCAAGTGCATTTTTAGGTAATGTAATTACAGTAAAGGGCAGATTGTAGTCACAAGTTCAGCCACTCTTGGTCCACAGTCATCAAGATTTTGTTTGACATGATATGCAAAACACCACCTGCTTTCATCAGTCACTCTAATACATGAACATCACTGCTAACAAACACACACACAAACAAGTATTTATGTAGATTCGGAGAAGGAACCAGTGAACAGCAGTCGGTGAGTGTGGAGACACAGGAAAAGGACGATCACGATCGCAAACAAACACTGACAAGGTGAGAAAATTCATGATGCTCCATTAATTATTATGCTGAACATGCATCAATCAGTTTAATCTATTTTAATTCACAATATTGCTTAAGGGTTTTTTCAGTATACCTGTAAAAACACAAATGTCAAACACGTCACTTCCAATTACAGGAGCTTAAAAAGTTCAGGAAAGGTATTTAAAGTATTTAAGGTCCAAACATAACTGTGTGATCTCTTTATAAATGTCCTAATAGTGATGTCATGACTTGATGTTGCAATGATAAAACATTTGGTTTGTCTTATGTTTTCTCACACATTTTTCCTGTAACTTATATTGACAGAAGTTTCCTGTTTTTCTCTCTTGTTCTTCATCTGTCTGCCATCCAGTCATCAAAACAGACAGACATGTCGGTCAATTCATCCTCCAACACCTCCCTCAATCCTTCACGTCATCATTGCCACAAAATGAGCTTTACCATCTTCAAAGCCTTCTTCATCAACTACATCCTCCTCCTCCCTCTCTTCAGCCTCGTCCCCTACATTGGCCTCAAACAATGGAGGAAGCAGCGCTCTGTTGCCACGGCAGCCATCATTAGCCACTCTGATGTCTTCACCTTTAACGTGGTTGTCCTGGAGCTGATCGGTGTCTTGGGGTGTTGCCTCTATTGTAGTGCTGTCTACAGTGATGATGAATTTCTAATATTAGCTGGGATGAACATTTTCTCTGACATCTCACCTGGAGAAAATCTGTTTCACCTCCTCACCTGTGTGGAGCGCTACCTGGCTGTTGTTCGTCCCATCACCTACATGAGGATGAGACAGAGGGGCGGAGTCAGAATTAGAAATATCAGCATTGTGTGTGTTTGGCTGCTTTGCTTTGGAATAGCGGGTCTTTCATTTTCCAATAATAATTTTAACGTCATCAGTTCTTTCCTGCTCTTTGGCTTTTGCTTTATTGTTGTCTCTTTCTGCAGCCTCTCTGTTCTATGTGTTCTGATTCGTCCAGGGCCAGGGGAAGTGGGCGGAAACAAGAAGCGGGTTGACCAATCAAAGCTGAGGGCTTTCTACACCATCATGGCTATAATGGCAGCTCTGATAATGAGGTTTTTGAGTGCCCTGATTTCCAATCTATCACTCTATTCCTCTCTGGTCGGCGACAAAGATTTCTGTTCCATGACATGGTCTGCAGCCTGGTTCTCTCTGCCCAGCAGTCTGGTGTTACCTCTGCTGTTTCTGCACCGAGCAGGAAAACTGCCAGGCTGCAAATGCAACACTGAGTCAGGCTGAGAATTGGATATAATTACATAACCTTCAAAATAAACTCAAATTTTTTGGATATCAGATTGTTAAAAGAACCTAATAAATGTTTAGTCATTATAATTTCTTAGTATGTTACAAAATGTAAGAATTTTAACATGTGATCATCTTCTATTGGTTCTGACTGAACATCATAAATTAAAAAAAAAACATTTTTAGCAGAATCCGAATAATAATGCTGATCAGATCAGTTCGTGTGTACTATAGTCAGTGGGTCTGTGCACTGTACTAAACATCTTAAAACGAATTTCTGTGATATTGTTGATTGTAAGAAAGTTACTCTTTGCTTGCAGACGCGTTCCACAGCATTGACGGTGCCTTTACAGGTAATTAGAGTGTCAGATGGTCCATGAGCATTTCTGTGTTTCTGGTAGTTCTTTTTGAGTGACAGACATTGTAGGCTGCTGTGAAAGTTTGAATATTCTCCATGATTTTGTTGCTGCTTGGACCTTGCAGTTATAACTATTGCTGTTGCTTGGAGATTCTACGCAGCAGCTGTGATGTCAAGAATTGCTTCATCGTTGTAATTGATTTTACTTTGACTTTTTGAAGGTTTTCAGGTTTGCTGATTGTGTGTTACAAATGCTGCATTCACATGAAATCAGGCAGATGGTAGAGGGCAAAGCAGATGCCATTTAGGAGGATGAGAGCAGGACGGTAAAATTTGATGAGGCCAGCAGAGAATGCCGGCAGTGTTAATGGCAGATGGCATTGCTGTAAAAAGTAAAATTATTTTAACTTTTTGAAGTCCTCCCCAACAGAATTTACAAGCAGATGTTACTTAACTCCTCAAATGCCTCGTGCAAGGAGAAAAAACTTCCAATTTTGACGACGAGAGGGTGATTTTTTTTTTGGTTTAATAATGCTGGAGTTGTATTAACCACGGCATGAAAACCTACAGTGATGTTACACAAAATGCTGTTACACAGAAGGCAATCAGAACAAAGCTGACTGCCCTCAAAAAACATAATGTTTTAGAGGGAATTTAACTTTTATTTTTAAGTTTGCAATTGAAAATTTAAGAGGAAGCTATATTTGACAGCCTAGTCAAGAAATAATGTCATTAAATATGTTTTACTCCATTCTTTGTAAACAATATGAAATCACCCTATAGCAACACATCATCATGGGTGTTTCATTTTGCCCTCCTTCCATTCCATTCAACTATTTTTCCCTGATTGTTCCTGATTCCATGTGAATGCAGCATAAGACCAGTAATTTCTAGAATGTTTGAGGTGGTGTGTAAACTGTTTAGCGGTTATATTATTACAATTATGATACAATTTCTTCAATAATTTAGGACAAAGGAAGTGTATAAACATGATTGAATTGTATCATTTATGGCTGATGAACTTGTTACACTCTGAGAGACATTAAACAATAAATCACCATAAATGATTTAACATCCTTGTGTTTGATTAACTGTGAAATTTATTCTGACATGTCGAGGTTCATTCTGACGCAGCTTTAAATGATAAAATCCTGTTTTTTTTTTGACAAAGAGATTAATTTGTTTGTGTGAACGGGAGTCAAATCAGCACGATCATGAGACTGTATCGGAGCAATCAGAGACAGGAACAAATGCAAAATGTTAAGGAATGTGTTTTCAGTAGCTGGCGGTCATGCAAATAACTGGATAAAAAATAAATCACAGGTCTTTGGTTTAGTTTCTGAGCTGTCATGACTCCAGGACTTTGTGTGAGGGTACAACAGAGCACAGTTTTTTCTCACTTTACTTAAGTTTTATTCTGCTACTAGCCTTTAACACCCTCAGAACTGTTCATTCAGACTTTGCCATGGGTAACAGTTGCTATAACATATGGCTAGACTGAGAAGAAATAGGTGCTCTGGTCACATTGTCTCAATTCACAGCTTATTTGAATCCTTTCAAGCACCAAATTTAATGGACAATTGAAATAAAGCAGCAAAAGTTGATGTCAGTGCTGCTCCACATACTTAAACCTACGCACAAGAGTTTAAAAAATAAATAACTCAAATTAAATTTGTTTCATAATAGTTTTTTTTCCCACATTTTTGAGAGTAGATAAGGTAAATTGCATCTTTTTTAGCCCTACTGCTATGAATTAACTCTGTCAGTATCGGTTATTTAGCTAACTAGCTCTTTTTCATAAGTTGTAAAATAAAATGATATACTGGGATATATAATGTCTGAAACTGAATCTAAAATGGGGGAAAAAGGTTATTTGTTGTATAGTTTATCTGACTGTATTTAATTTAAGCAGTATCACCCAATGTGAGTAGCACGTCGACATGAGCTGATTCCAGCCTTATATTTTTGTAAGGATTACAAGGTGAGTTAGTGAAAAGGTTTGTTGTAAACTGGACATTAACCGTTGGCCAGTAATTAATTTGCCAGCTAAAGTAGGTTTAGCGGCTACACTAGCGTCTTTGCTGTGCACTAGCTAGCCACCACAAGTTGAAATTGACAACACAGGCCATTGCAAGTGCTAGCCATGAAACCCGGGCTAGCATAGCTCACATCAATACTAGCCATACCCGAGCAGGTAAAAGATTGTAGTCTTTACATTAAAGGTTTCAGCCACCTTAGGTCAAGAGTCATCATGCGTTTGTTTTACAACATGCACAACACCACCTGCTCCGTCACTCTGACACATGAACATCAATAACAACACACACACAAACACACACACACACTGTAAGCATGAATGTATATTTGGAGCAACAACCAGTGAACAGCAGTCAGCGCGTGTGGAGATGCAAGAGAAAGACCATCACAAACTCTGCTGACAATGTAAAAAAAAATCCGTGTTGCTCCAATATATTATCCTAAACAAAAATCAGTCAATTCAATTTGATCTAATTTCATTGTTGATTATGCTTGAAAATATTTTTAGTATACTTGTAAAAACAAAAATGTGAGACAAAAAAGAGAGCTCTTCAGTCGATCTTAGTATCACCTCCAAATGTAGAAACTCACAAAGTTCAAGAAAAGTACAGAGAGTATTTAAGGTCAAACCATAGGGTAACCTCTTATAAAGATGTCTTGACATTGCAACGATCTAATATTTGATTTGTCTTATGAGGGGTGTAGCGCGTAGGTAGGTAGAGGAGGTTGTCTACCAATCTGAGGGTTGGTGATTTGACCCTTGGCTCCTCTGCTCTTCATGTTGAGTTGTCTATATACTGAACGCTTGTAAAAGAGCTTTTAGCAGTTGAAAGACAAAAGAAAAAAAAAAGCCATATGAATATAGTCTATTTACCAGAGACAGACTACACGATATCAGTACGAAAATAGCTAGACTGGGAAGACGTAGGCCTTTGGGTGGGCTTAGAAAGAGTCAATGAGCATCGGGTGTAATTTTCGTTTTTGTCTTGCATAGTAAGTCATAATGGACAATATCTGATGCCTAAGACGCTGTGAGGTGCAGGGAGGGATTACTAGGCAGTTCTTTCGTTTCAAAAATACATTTCTTTTATTGACTACAAAAGGTTAAAAACTTTGGGGAAAGAGGAAAGGGGAGAAAAGTCTATGAGTCCCTGGAGTGAGTGGCCGAGTCCACAGCCCGGCTTTAATTGCTGGGAAAAACCCCCCACTTGAGTGACGTCATGCGCCCAGGTGAAGGAGATTCCCTCATCAGCTGCTGGTGGAATCTACAGACGCCTCATGACATCCTAACAGAAACAGGTCGTGAACTGTGAACTATGATTGATCAGGAATTTACGACTCTTTAATCACCTACTCTGACACAGTGAACATTCTAACTGACAAAAATACCTTGTAGTCTAACCCTAACATTATGTTTTCTTCGACAGTAAAAATATTGTTCTAGAATCTTTAAACTGACTCTGATGAGTTCAGTTTAATGCTTCCCTCTTGATGTTCACACAGTTAGTTTGCAGGGTTACAGCAGTTTGGTGATAGCCCTGCTAACTCCCATCTCATATGATGCCTCTTTGGGTCATACTTTGGCAGTTTACAGAATCTACAGCCCTCCTCAGCGGTCAGATCTGTCAGAACTGTTTGCTGTTGGGCAATGTTTAAGAATTGCCAAATTTATTTAGTGTCTGTAGGCATATCCACTGATCAAAGCTAGCTCTAGCTCCAACAGCTAGCTCTTTCTTTGTAAAATAAGATAATGAGGCTACTGGGATAAATAAAATATCTGAATGTGAATCTAATTGATTTCCCCCACTCACTTTACTTGTGTAGTTTGTCTGATGACAAGGTTCCATGCATGCAGCTTTGAATAGCAGACAATCGCTGATGTTTGCTAGATGTTAGCCTGGAGCTTTTCAGCTGTTTCCTGTCTGTGTGCTAAGCTAGGCTAAACATGTCACAGAACTAAATATTCACAGATGAGCAAGGAGGAAAGCAACTATGTCTAAGTTGTAAAACATAAGAAGTTAATGGTAATAGGCAAACAGGGTTGCAGTGACACTCAACACATTTACATGTACAGTTAAGTCGAGCTATGATTATAGTTCGTTTAGGCCATATAATTGGACTACTGTCCTTGTCCTAGTATACAAGCTCTGAGGGAGAACTTTTTTCAGTTCAAGCCACCCTCGATCCAGAGCCATTTGTTTTACAACATGCAAAACACTACCGGCTGCATTTGTCAGACTGACACATAAACATTACTAATAACACACACACACATACACACAGACAGACACACACACACACACACACAAACACACACAAAATCAGGCTAAGGTATATGTGGAGCAGGTACCAGAGACCCATAGTCATTAAGTGTAGAGACAAAGGAGAAGGACAATAAAACAAATACTGCTGACAAGATGAGAAAATTTACATTACTCCATTATGATCTTATACAAATAAAAAATGTGTGAGAGACGCGAGAGCTCTTCAGTGGGTCTTAGGATCACTCCCAAATGCAGGAACTCAAAAGTTCAGAAGTATAGAAAGTATTCTAGGTCAAAAGACAACACAGTGACTTTTTAATAATGTCTTAGTGATGATGTCATAGCATGTTGTTGCAGTGATCTGACATTTGGTTTGTCTTATGGTTTCTTCATCTGTCCAAATATTGTGATGAGTTAACCTTCTTTATCAACAATTTATTATGATTTTTTCTGTAACTTGCATGTAACAGTGTTTTTCTCTTTCTCTTTGTTGTTCTTCAGTCATCCAAACAGACATGTCAATCAATTCTTCCTCCAGCTCCCCCCTCAACCTTCTGCAATTGAACTGCTTCATATACAGAAGCAGTTTTTCTGTCTATGCAGCCTACCTTGTCAGCTACTACATCCTCCTCCTCCCTCTCATCTTCTTCGTCCTCTATGTTGGCTACAAATGATGGAGGAAGCAGCGTTCTGTTACCACGGCAGCCATGACGAGCCACTCTGACATCTTCACCTTTAACACGGTCGTCGTGGAGGTGATCGGTATTTTGGGTCGTTGTGTGTACACTTATGGCGCCCACATTAATGAACAAAGAGTATTATTAGTGGGGTTGCATGTCTTTTCCATTGTCTCACCTGCACAGAATCTGTTTCACCTCCTCACCTGCGTGGCGCGCTACCTGAATGTTGTTCATCCCATCACCTACATGAGGATGAGAAAGAGGGGCGGAGTCAGGATCAGAAATATCAGCATTGTGTGTGTTTGGCTGCTTTGCTTTGGAATAGTGGGTCTATCAAACAGCTTCAGTGTTTACATCATCATTGACGGTTTGTTGCTGATGGGCATCTCATGTATCATCGTCTCATTTTGCAGCCTTCTGTTGTCTATGTTCTGACTTGTCCAGGGCCAGGGGAGGAGGGCGGGAACAGGAAACAAGCTGACAAATCAAAAATGTACAAACAGGATTTAATTGTTTGTTCTGATGACCTTGTTATCCAATAGGCTAAACAACAAACTGCCATTAATTATTTCCCATAAATTAATTTGATTGATTATGAAATTGATACCGATACGTCACAGTTCATTCTCATACAAATCCTAAGCATCAGTTTCTGTTTTTAACCAAGAATTTGACTTGTTTGTCTGATCTGGAGTCGACTTAACACAACCCTGTGACTGTTTCATACACTCAGCAGCCAGACACAGAACACATAAACACAATGTGTTTCTAGCAGCTAATGTTCATGTAACTGACTAAATAAAGAATAAATCACAAGTCTTTGATTTAGTTTTCTGAGCTGTCACGAATGGTTATCCTTGTGTTTAACACAATTTTAGCAGTGTGCAGATGCTTTATTCTGCTACTAGACTTAACACCAAAACTAATAGTTTAATCTTTACCACAGTCAATAGTTGCCAATGACATATATTGGTGTCACTGATGCCTCTTTCTTGTTCTTATCCACAGCAACAGAAACTCAGTTTTTCTGGGTTACATCATCTGATCTGAATAAGCAGCAGATTTCATTCACAGCTCATTTGAATCCAGCCAAACACCCAATTTAATGGACAATTACATAAACCGAAAAGCCAACCTCACTGCTGTTTGACATGCTAAAACCTCAGCAAGAGTTTCTTCCATAGCCCTACAGCTAGTCTATGGCTGTGTTCGGAATCGCCTACTAATGTACTACTTACGACATACTCACACTTTTCATACTACACACTGCATACACAACAACAGTATACAGACCGTTTACACTGTAGTATATAGCCGAGTATCCCAGAATGCACTTTGCGCCAACTGAGCCGAAATCAGCAGGCTGAAGCTAATTGACTTTTAGCTGTAGCACTGTAAATATACCACTTTATTAATATTTAATTTGTTTTCAGGCGAGAAAGTAACCATGTAGATCCCCAACATGTCATTGATTTGTCCAAATAACGGCTGTTTTGAAATTCGTTCTGACATTTTCGGAGTGCCGCACAATTTCAGTTAACCGTCGTGAGAAATGAACATACTTCGTGATGTTTTCAAAAATAAAACTCCCATTAAATAATAATACAAAGAAAACCATAAAGAAAGAATGGTGCTTTTGTTTTGAAACAGGGTGTTAATACCATGTTGGCATATTAATGATAATATGCCAACATGGTATTGGTAACCATGGTAATGTTTCGTTTACAGGTTTTACTATCTGTTAGCATGCTAACACTCGGTATTAGCACTGAATGCAGCTGTGAGTGATGAGAATGTTGAAACTTTTGTAAGTATTTGACCATTCACTAAAGTATTACACACATTTTACTTGATTATGTCACTAGATGAACAGTCAGTGAAGAATAAGAGCCTACACGTCTGTAACAAAATGAGAGTTAAGTTTAACTTTGTGCAGCTGGTGGGATTTTGAAGTTCACCAAACTCAGGGTTACTGAGCAAGTTTAAATTACTACCGGCCTACTTCAAACCACAGCTACAGCTGATCTAATGTCTTCTAACTAAAAAAATTTTCTTATCATTTTAAGTGATGTAATATCAGTTAGAGAGAAGTTTTTGTTTTGATTGTACCTTTGAAAATGTCAGCAACCCTTGAGAGTCATTATGATTTTTTGTTTTCTAACATGCAAAACACCACCTGCTTCGATCTGTCACTATGACACATGAACATTACACACACATACACACACACACACACACACACACACCATTAATCATTAGGCTAATATATATCAAGAGCAGGAACCAGTGAACAGCAGTCAGTGAGTGTGGAGACGCAGGAGAAGGACGATCACAAACAAACACTGTTGACAAGGTGAGAAAACTCATGTTGCTGCATTATTATTGTCCTGAAAAATGATAATCAGTTTAATTTGGTCTCATTTCATTGTTGATATTTTCAGTATACCTGTAAAAACAATGTGAAACGCTTCAGTCAGTCTCAGTATCACTTCCAAAAGTGGAAAATCAAAAAGTTCAGGACAAGTATTAAAAGTATTTAAGTTCAAAACATAACAGTGCGACCTCTTATTTATGTCCTAAAAATGATGTCATGACATGCTGTGGCAGTGATCAGAATCATTTGGTTAGTCAAATGGATTTTTTAACAGTCCAAATATTATGAAAAGTTAACTTTCTTTTTCACAAGTTCTAACACATTTTTCCTGTGACTTGCATTAACAATGTTTTTCTTTCTCTTTGTTGTTGTTCATCCACCTGTCATCTCATCATACAAACAAACAGACATGTCTGTCAATTCTTCCTCCAGTTCCTCTCTCAACCCCCTGCAACGTAACTGTTTCAACATTACAAGCAGTGTTTCTGCCCAAGCAGTGTACATTGTCACCTACTACATCCTCCTCCTGCCTCTCATCTTCCTCGTCCTCTGCATTGGCTATGAACGATGGAGGAAGCAGCGTTCTGTTACCACAGCAGCCTTGACAAGCCACTCTGACATCTTCACCTTTAACATGGTTGTTGTGGAGCTGATTGGTATGCTGGGGTGTTGTGCCACTTGTGTTGGGGTCATTACCAATGAGCCTATTGCAATACAAGTGGGGTCGCATGTCTTTTCCATCACCCCACCTGCACAGTCTCTGTTTCACCTCCTCACCTGTGTGGACCGCTACCTGGCTGTTGTTCATCCCATCACCTACATGAGGATGAGACAGAGGGGCGGAGTCAGGATCAGAAATATCAG
>JAPZDX010010101.1:0-17960 GCA_029783625.1 Naso annulatus | reverse complement strand
TTACTGTTATTCTGTAAGTTTTAAAATGATAGCGTGCAGAATGACAGAGGGATGAAAAATGAGCAGAAACAGCATAATCAAGTCCCAGCACACATACTCTGGAATTTGCTGCTAAGTTTCACTTTTAATTTCTGGGATCTGCAGGGACAGGCCTACAGGTCATTCTAAAAATATCAGTGCATGAATGCACTGTTGAAAATTTGTTTTGTATTGTAGTGCAACTTGTATTGTTCTAACCGTCATGCCTTACAGCAGCACAGCAGACAGAGAGATGGGACGGGGTGTATTGCTCTGGTTTGAGGGGTTGCGCTTTTATCAGAAACACACACATTTTGTAACACTAGATGTCTGCCACCGTTGCATGTTTATCTTGGATTCCCTTCATGCATTGCAGGCATATCATATTGACTAACACTTCACAGTTTATAATGCAGTTAGCTAGACTGTGACAACGTGTCTCACATGCACTCTCAAATTTTCTGCAAAAGCTCTGATGCTGCAAAGTTTCACTTTTGACTTCAGGGGTCTGCAGAGATACTAGAAACTTAAAATTTCAATGAAAGCTGTAGTTGGTAGTATTTGGAAATCAAGCTAGCTGTAGCATGAGATTCTTTTGCTTTCGTTTGTTGACGCTCTCTCTTTTAAGTCCAGTTTGCACCCAAGATTCATGACAGGGACAAAGAGTAGCAGGGAAAGTTGCAGTGGAGTAAACTGGTCCGTCTCAGCTCGACTCAAGCACTCAAAGCTGACGTTGTCGCTTGCAGACGCTGTTGTCGACAGAGGCGAGTTTCAGAGCGAAAGGCACGTCACTGTATTCAACGTCCACTTAGCTTGTAGTGATGTCACCTGTCGCTAAGAAGCACAACGTAACGTACCAAACAGGACAGAAAGTCGGAGAGTGGCACTGACTGGCCAAAAATAACGGGAGCGTTACAATTTTTATCCTGCATTCATGTGTTGTTGGAATGATCATAGTAACGAGTTTCCCTCGGGGAAAATTGACATGAACAACCTCTTATCTCAGAAAAACAGTTCAGCAACAGACAATTTTGTAACACAAGTTGCCTACTTGACGTCATAAGTGCATAAACATGGTGGCAGAGGTCAATGTTTGGTCAATGCTGGGAAACTTTTTCTTATACATAAACATTAAAGCAATATTTCACCGATGAGTAATTAATACACAAAATATAGTTTTGCCGTGAAGTATTACTCAAATATCAATTTTTGATCACATGTAATGTGTTATTTGATATTGATGTTAACTCCTGTACATAAAAAGGGACTAAGACTAGTTAGTTAAAAAAACACCCTTTGTACATTGTCCAAAATAAACTGGAAACAGCTGTTAAACTCTTTTATTCTTTTATCTCTTTAAACGCTCTGAGCATTAAAATGGAACAAATCTTCTTTGTAGCGTCCATGTTATTCCCACTTTACGACCTCAAAGCTCGTAAACACAACAAACTCGGAAACTCTGATTATTCCGACGTCACATGAATTTGCAGCATTAGACTTCTGAATACAGAGGCATGGGAAAACAGATCTCTCGTGATCCTCTCAGACCATGTGACTGACTAATAGCTGTCTGTGGGTATTATGACATTTTTCTCAATTAGAACACAAAAAGTTGTTGATGTTTACCCAAAAGTTGCCAACTACAGCTTTAATCAGTGTTTAGCAGATCTGCAATTTGTACAGTTTTAATGTCCACGCCTGGGAACAGCCTCACACACACACACACACACACACAGATATTAGTGGACAAACAAGACCTGTGTCTGTCTGTCTGTGTGGGTGTGTCTTCATTTGCGGCGTTTGGCCAGTAAACCGAAACTTTCGCATCCCTGAGAAGTTCTGATCATGCTGACTCTTTGTCTTACTTCACCTGTCCATTAGCAGGATGTGTCTTGTCTGAGAAACAGGAACAGGAACAGGATTGTTGTTTGGCTGTGATAACATTTAATCAGTTGCAGACTGTTTGTGTGTGCGTATGTGTGTTTTTCACTCACATTGCTGTGACTGGCTGTCATACCCCATTATATTTCCAGCATTTGTTATTTACTTTGACCACGTTCATCTCCCATTGTTGTAATGTTGTATCATGTTTTCTTGGGCGTTTTCCATGTGGTGTCATTCAGATTGTCCTCATTTGGATAGTCAGTGGATTTACAGTAAATGCAGCATCCAGTCCCATCCCCCCTCCACATGCAGTCATCAGACCTTGCTCCATAGAAGAATATACTTTCAATATGACAACAACTTGAAAATGCTGAACAAAATTCACAGAAACATTTTCGTTGCACAGCGAGTGTTATCTTCTATACTTTCAGTTGCCTTACTTTCACTTCCGATATTGTACATTTGGATGGATGGAAAAGTCCTCTGTCACTGGACAGTGATAAAGATAAGGCATGAATGGCGGCCATTGAAAGGATAGTAACCCTCAGAAAAGCTGTATAACCTTTATTGCTTTAATTGTTATGGGTGTGTGTGTGTTCAATTTGTGTGACCAGTTTATGATTAATAAACAATAAATGAAGAGTACTGAAAGTTTCTTGAAAGGGTTATGATTTGTTTTGGTTGCTTGCTTGTTCCCCTTTAAAAATGAAAAAAGAAAAAACAAGCTACTGCAGATGGGTAAAGGCATTGCTGCTTTTGCCCATACCTGTAAGTGAATACTTTGCCAAAGATCATAAAAAGGCTATTCATTTTTCTTTTTGGCAAGCAGAACACCAACAAAAAAGAAAGCGGTCCTTGAAAGTGCCTGACTAAGTTACAAATCCAGTTTACTTGATCCAGTAGTTCCTACTTTCAGCTGTCAAAACATACCGTATTTGAGTTCTGATAAAATGGAAATACAGCTGCCGTGAAGTTTGAAGCTGTATTTCTGTAACTCTTTCCTGATTATAGTAAGGAAGTGATTTTGCTTTCTAATTCACTTAGCAGGAAAAACAGGCATTCAAACTTCCCATATCTGCTGTGCAACTTAGATGACATGATAAAAAGTGTCCTAAGGAGCTAATTCTGCTGAATGTGAAAGTACAGATGTTTTCCTTTAACTCCTTGTGCTTATAAGAAACGCTGCACAACTGCAGGACAATAAAATACATGAAGTTCAAAGACTTCCCAGAGCTGCCTGATGCCGATCAAGCTCATGTGAGTAGCCACAAAAAATGCATGTAAAATGTTAACAGGAAAACTTCAGCTCTGCTCATTTGCTCTTCAAAGTCTTTTCGATTTGTGATTTTCCCCTCAGACTCCTTTAGCGTATGTATTTGAGAGGATATTCATCCTGCAACATGAGAGCAAGAAAACGAAAGAATAATGCCCAAAGGATTCAAAACTTCGCAGATATGTTATGTCAAGGCTACAGATTTCAGTCGTCCTTGTGTCCTCATTTTTTTTCTGCTTCTCATTCAGTAACTGAAGGGTTTTTGTTTCCTCTGTACTCTGAAAGAACAATGCCATAGTATTGTTTGTCCCACTCAAATAGTGGGCTGCAGAATCATGCAAAGTTGTTGTCCTGAACGAGACATCTTCAGGACTGAAGTCACAACACATTTCAACCATTAATCCACTCCAGCATTCTTACACACTAAACCCTGAGTACCGTGTTATTTCTGTTAAAGGTGCAATGTGTTAAAGGAGAAGTTTGGGGTTTTTTTGCACATTAAGCCTTATAATGAGGATATTTACGATCATATACAATGTTCTACAGTGTAGATCATTGTATGTGATCGTAAATATTGTTATTATAAGGCTCAATGTGCAAAAAACGAACTTCTCCTTTAAACAGGGGGCAGCGTATCACCAGAATGACCCATTCTGCTGCTTACCATACTTTTTCAGTAACTCTCTTTTGGTTCTGGCTCAGCTGCAGCCTCCCAGCGAACACAGCCAGACAAGGCCTGAACACAGCCTTAAAGACTGACTGAGGCCATGAATTATATCGTAGTGCTGATGTGTGCAGCAACTCTCACCAGGAGTCCGACTCCAAGGACTACGAAGACAAGAGAGGCATAAGGAAGGAGAGACGAGAGAGGACCGTTGAGCATCGGCAGTGGGGATTTTCACATCTAACTCAGCAAATAAGAGTTAACTTCTACATAACCGGAGTTGGAGATCACTGGAACACAGGGGCGTGTTCAGGGAAAGGCCATTAGCCACCGCAGGTGCCACCGTGTTTGATTGGTTATCTGCCCAGTCAGAGGCAGGCCTGTTTGAACTGTTTGGCAGTAAAATCACATTATAATTTTTGCACAGTTTTGTAAAATAAACATTTTAACCATTTGTTATTTATTACTGTGTTGTCCTTATTTGTTTGATCAGCTAGGCTTCTGAATTTTTATTTCATAGGCACTTTACAATGTGATTGTATCTTCATTTGTATTCAGTCCATCTTTTTAAAGTGCATTTCTCAAAAGAATAATTGATGAAAGCCTTATATTACATTCGTATGATCCCGCTCTGTGTTGTGATTGGCAGGTCTATTTAACTTTAAAATTAAACTTTAAACACTGTAATGGCAGTAAATGTAAGTAGACACGGGTAGTGGAGACAAATGTAGTATTTGGATGCTTGTTTGTGCATGTGCATACATGTTGGTAATTCAAGCCACCATGCTAGGGTGATTAACATATTGCCAAATCCGACATGGCAGCCTTGTACAAATCAGGGCCATTCCTCGACTACCCCAGATAAAACAAAAAGTCTGGACACGTCTTTGCTGGAACAGTTGATGATAATCCAAGATCATATTGGTGAGTTGTATTTTTTCTCGTCCTGTCACATTTGAATTTAATGTATTTTAGGTTGAGCTAACAAGGAATTTGAACTTGAGACAGGGTGGGCTAACTGGGTAGCATGCTAACCTCAGTAAGTATCTCTGCCACACATAACATAAGTCTTTGACATAACATAAGAACTGTTACTCTCCCGCATTCTGCTGAAAATGTCATATAAACTCCATTAAACAGTTCCCCTTCAGAATGACGGGTCATTCTGCAAGTGAAACAATCTTAGTAAGAGAGTCACAGCAAGTGAATCAGGAGGTTTAAGCTATTTGAAAGGTCAGACTGGCTCCAAGAAACCAGTCTGACGGCAGTACTGACAAATTCTCCCCCATGGTGACATGAAGCTTCTGGGGAAATGTTTTCTGGATCAGTTAGAGGAAGAAGTTAATTTCTTACTAATGCTAACGCAGAACTAAAGAAACCAACACATATCTGTCTACAGCCTAATGATGTTTATCAGACTATACTGGAAGTGAAAATGAAAATGCTGGGACCATGACAAGATACATAATGTTCAAGTAGTCACTGAGCTGTTTTGACCTGTGGATTGTGTACAATGTCTGCAGGGTCAGGTCAGGATTATCGTAACTTGTTGGGTTTAGGAGAAGGGTGGAGCCTGGGTGGAGTGTGCAGGAGACATGACGTGTTTTGTTTGCCACACAACAGCCAGCTGAGTTAAAGTGAAACAACTGATATGCTCCTTTGTGTTTACACGCACAGTTTGGGAAGTATTTGTCCACAAAATATAAGCTGAGATGTGCAAATGTTAGAGGGAATTCAGACTCTCTGCTACTTTGGGCTGGGCAATAAATTCATTTTAATGATTAATTGGAATTTTTTTGGTTAAGGAAGTTTCTTTAAAAATGAAAATCAAGAAAATCGATGGCCTCTCTCTTGGCTTGTGTTTGGTTCCAGAAGTCTCAAAATTATATTGTTTTGATCTATGATGATAGAAGAATTACATGTTAGTATGTTTTCTCAAATTACCACAGACTTCATTGTAATTGGAAACAACTTCCCATCCCCTGAAACTACACAGTGCACTTCTTAAGACAAGATTGCAGCTTGTACTTCAACCCCAAAAGAGAAATTTAGTTTACTTTTGTTGCTTTTATTGTAAAAAATAAAAGCAAAACTTGTTGAAAAAATCAAAATATGACTCTGGAAGGTCATTCTGAGGATCCAAGAGTCCAAAGGCTTATCAAATTCCAAAACATCATTCTATTCTCTCCTAGCTGCTTTTGTGTTGAGACAAAGCCTTGTGGCACTCCCTGTTCGTGGGTCATGTTTCCGATTAAACTAATTCTGCTATTCAGCTGCTGTGCAGCAAGTTGAGGATCACCTTTCCCCTTCACTCCAGTCAATTACCAAAGAAACTTCTTTTTTTTTGCTTCATTTTTGCATTTGGGATTATTCTGGGGAAGTTTGCTGCAAAGGTCCTAAATTCACAGCAAGTGTTACAGCTTAATGCACCAGAAAATTTGCGTGTTGTTGAGTCTCATTTCCAGAATGTCAAATACGCTACTGACATTTGGGTCGGTGAAGTGTCCTGAGCTCAGCCAAAAAGGCAAAATCGCTAAAACTAAAGTAATGAGCCTGTTTTATAAATGTAAGGAGTGGAAAGTATAGATATTTGTGTTCAGATATTCAGAGTAAAAGTAAAAAGTTGTCAGAAAAAATAAATATTCAAGTGAAATACAGACACCTGAGAAATACGCTTAAGTACAGTAGCAAAGTACTTGTACTTCATCACTTCCCACCTCTGTTAAGTGTAATTTATCACGTGGATTTGGTGTATGGACAAAAAAGTTTTCCGACATTTCGCAACAGTGAATTCCTAAATGTTGTCATGCTTTGTTGTAAGGAAGCAGATTTTTTTTTTTTCGACTGTACAGGCATGAATCCAGAAGTCTCTCTGCCATACTGTTTGCACTGCGTGTGAAAGGCCTGTCAGCTCCACCACATTCAAAGTAATCCCAGCTCATTTGTCTCTGGTTAGTTGTGCAGTGATACGTGCTAACATCGGATACCAAATGATAATGTCAGTGATTCAACTGATACTGTTTTCCTGTGCCTTCAGCCTCATGTCGAATGTTGGTTCTGTACTGTTGGTTTAAACTTTGACTTCCTGCTTCTATACACTGGACACACAAGCTGGCGTCATGGGACAAATCCAGCAGACGCGTCAGAGATGTTCAATCCTTTTGTTGATAAGGTGTTAAATTGTGAAGAATCCACTCAGATCAGCGTGCCAGCTGGGATGAGTTAGAATGAAACTGAAAACTAACTGCCTCACTGGTTCAGGGAATAATGCTATTACAGTATTTGAGTGCTGTTGAGTTATCATTTCCTGTGTCCGCCTTTTTCTACGAAAAGGACCAGTGATGTGTAGAAGTACTGGGAGTATTTTATGTCAACAACCCTCTGACGATTTATTAGTGTAAACATGCAAACATTTTGTGATGCATGGACAGACCTAAAAGTTATCATCCAGCTGCACACACACTCTTAACAACCTATGCACACACTGACACACTGTTTCTACCGTGTCTTTTAAACAAATCTGCAGGTAATAATAATCAAAATTATATGTAGTCCAAACAAGTTCATCCTGTCTCCACTTGGAACGTATACATGATGGTTCTTTTTATCATGTTATCATTATCATCATTATCATATTGTTATTATTACAATCCACTTGTCCGATGATAAGAACTGTAATATATATAAAATTATATGTATATATGCATTCACACACATGCACGCACAGTACATGTTTTTTTTTACTGCATAAGTTTGCACATACACGCTTTGTGTCTTTGTTTCACTACACGTCTAAAAGTCTGTGCGTGCATCCGTGCCTGCAACCGTGCGTGCGTGCGTGCATAGTTCTCTCGTAACGGTTTATGGTGTCCATCACGGCATTTCAAGAAACGCTCCCCTGTTCTGGGAACTCGAAAGTGAAAGCATTCACTTTTGCACTCGTGTGCAGTCGCCCTGCGCGGGCCTCATATGGCAACTGATAATGCAACAACGCCTTTAAAATTCCTGATTGGTTGTCACGGTGATGCCTTCACGGAGTGTCGGAAAAATGAAAGATAGGTAGATTTTGTACACAAACGCATCCAAAACTTTTTTTTATGTGTGTGTGTATTTGTGAAGACCTGTTAATAATAAGTTCAGATACTACTGAGAGTGTAATGCACGCCTATTTATTTCGCCCATGCAGCCATGTTGATTTTGTAACTATATTTGCTTCTTGATTTATAGGCTACACGTTTTTCTGACGTTTTTCTGGAATCATGAACTTGCAAACAGGAGTTTTATTAATGCATAAAAAAAGAGAGCTATTACTCAAAGGGAGATAACACTGGGAAGATTCTTTGATTTCTTTTTGCTTTCCATGAAATAGAGTGTTGATTCTGAGGGAGTTGTGGGGGGATTTATCATGTCAGGGAAAGGTGAAAGAGTAACAGACAAGGTGATATTTCAGCTTCCTTAAAAAAGTTTTCCTGAAACCACCAGACAAGGCAAAAGCAGTTATGTTATTCCCACATTTGTTATTCCACACTACTGACTTCTGAATTCATGCTGTAAAAAGATCTCCAACAAAGATCTTTTTACTCAATGGTATCACAAGGCTCCTTTCCTGTAGGCCATTAAATCTAATTTCTAGGGGGGGAAAACAATAGAGGGTATCATTAAGTATCTGGAAAAAGATTTATTATCTAGTCTTTCTCCTTTTATTTCTCTTTGACATAAGGATTGCAGTAATAGAGCAGTATTTCTGGTGCTACATAACCTAAACCTTTGAGCACACGCACACTCACACACAGACACACACACAGACACACACACTATCTTCTAAACCTTTAAATATATCTGCTTCACACTTTATAGCTGCTGAAGAAAGAGAAAGCAAAAGCGACGGTCAAATTACATGTTAAAATAAAAGTCCGAAGGTATTTGGCGCCAAATCGAATTCGCCTACACGGCTTGTCCCTCTAAAATTATAAACATTTCTAAGTCTACATCATTTTGTTTTCATTTTGTTTATTGCTGACAACAGTGCAACATTCTGCTCAGGCAAAAGGAGCATCAGTGCTTTTATTGCTTTATTTGAATGATGGTAACATAATGAACTTGCAGGATAAGTCACAATGTTGTTTCCTGTTCTGCTTGTCACATACACGCAAACCCACAACCACACAGGCCTTTTTTAGTGACTCCCTCTCTCGCTTTGGATCTAATCTAGAGGTCACTTAAGTACAAAAAACAGAACAAAAGAGCTTTGGCTGTGTTAGGGAGTAAGCACGCCCACACTGTTTTGCTTTTTTCCCCAAACAAGTGTCAACTTCTTTGTTTGATTCATTAAGATTCTCTAAGTGGAAACAAAAGCAACTTAAAGTAGATTTGCCTGAGGCTTTCTTACTGGTTTGAAAACTCATCAGTCCGGTGGGGGTGGAAATGCTAACGGCACTGCGGTCAAACAAAACCTGACCTCAGATTCTGTTAATTTAACTGACCTGGAATGACTGGTCTTTGGCATCATTTCCCGGGGTATCTGCTGCCTATCCAGTGTCAACTCCCGTTTACTCAAACACATCCTGCTTTGCTTTTGGATTAAAGTAAATATTACATTAGATTAAATACTCCTCACTTTTCCTCTTCTGTCGTTCTCCTTGAGTTGCCACATTTCATTGCTGGTCTGTGTCAAAAAAACTTCTGTGACCTACTGTGAAGTACTGTGTATGTCCAAGGTAGAGTCTTCTTAATATAAAGTGTGGTATCTGAACAGCTTTGGAGTCTGACCTCACTACTTTATGACCTTAAAACTTAGATGAGGGGAAGTTCTGTAGTAGGGGCAATTAGATATTTCGGGGGCAATTTAGATAAGATAAGTTTAGACAGCTGACACTCATTGATCTTGTTGTATAAGTTGCAGGGGGATGTTCTTTGGCATTTCTATTGCCCTAACTCTGACAGTATTTAAGTCAAGACAACCTCACTGTCTAAGGAGAACTCTTTGCAGAGGTCTTCTCTCCATGCTGCATGTTATTAAAGGATCTGATTCATCACACTGTGATTCATAATTCGTGTAAACTTAGCAACTCATGAGTTCAACAGAGAAAATTTCCCTGACAAAAGTTCAACTACAGACAGAAAAATTCACATTTTCTAATCATGAGGAATACTAGTACTGTACTGCTATATGCTCATATACTACATTTACTGTTTTTACTAATAGTTCAGGGGCAGACTCAGGCAGTCCAGCGGGCGGTCAGATTTGGCGTGGCATGACCCTGATTCACAGTGTACACTGTCGCTGACTCTCCTTGGTGCATCAAGTCCGCCGATAAACTGTTTCTGCTTAAGACATCTTCTGGTCTCCTGACCTCCTCGGCTCACCTCTGATCAGATTTTCCTTCACAGGCAGGCAGGGAAAATAAAAAGGGGCACCAGCTGGTACCAACATGCAGTGATGGGATACATTTATATATTTCAAAACTCTTTTACATAAGATTAAAATTCGATGGCAGACCAAGATTCAAAGCATAACTACTACACATCTGTAGTAAAAATAGACCAGGAACTATTTACTATTAAGAGGCAATTAATGACTAATTAATGTTCTTGCATGTAGGTCACCTTAAGAGGCAGCTGCAGGCAGACAGGCAGCCATTAGTAGAGTAAGTTTCGTGCATGTAAACACAATTATCAGTAGAAAACTCTTTATCTCAGTTATTACTCTTATTATTATTACTATTATGACAAGAGTTGCCGTCTGTTATTCTCAATCTACTAAAAGACTTCCTGTCAATAGAGTTGCCATAACTACAGTGCCTCTACTGATAACTTATCCTCGTTGCAGCATCAGTATCTTGGCTCCACCTTTGCTTATGTGACAACAAAACGAATGATTTACAAGAACAAGCATACACCTACTGATCTTTCCATCAAACACAGCCTCAGACATAAGTTAACTGTCAACAAACACACATACAAATATACCTACTTAACACACAGACACACAGACACACACACACACACCAGCACACCACAGGTCTGTGGTTGCCCCAGACTTCATATTATAAGTCATGTGACCTCCTGTCAGTGTGGTGAAATTTGGTCCCTTTTTTTAAAGCAATTGGTAACACACATTTCTCTGAACTGAGTTCACGTTCTCCAAACCGGTCAGACTTTACCAACACGGCAGCTCAAAACAAAAGTTCATGCCCCGTCCAAAACGCTCTTGTGTAAGACCATTTAGAAATTTGTATCCCAGCAGTAACACTGTCATTCATTACATAACAACAGGTAACATTACAGTGCATGTATATGCATATATGGTACTTACCTGCAATACACCTCATGAAAGAATTTCTTTGCATGTCTTTGCATCCATACCTGACAATCTTGTGCAGGCGTGCCTAGACAAAAGGAATGTCCTCATGTGGCTGGTGTTGCTGAACTTTTCACCTCTGTGGAAACAGAAAAAGTTTCTATTTACATGTTGGGGAATGGAGAGCAAGGTGAAGGGTAGTTGACACCATCCTGGGACGGACTGCTAACCACCACGTGACTGGAAGAGAGCAATGGAGTGCCACATCTTCCCAAACATTTCTAATTTGTTGTTGTTTCTGCCTCACCTGCCTCCTTTCCTCACCTGACACAAGTCTTTTAACGAGGTCAGCAAGTCATAAAAGAGAGGCCTTCAACGACCCCGTTACAAGTTGATTCATTTTTTTTTTTTTTTTAAATTCCTTTCTCAATATAAACGTAGCAAAATGTAGCAGGCTGTTAAGTCACAGAACTTCTGCATTTTATTTCCTAGTAGATATATGTGTATTATAGGAATACCACACAAGACCGTTAAGAGTTGTTTGAAAGTTTATCTAATGACTGCAGGCTGTGGCAAGCTAGCACTTCCCATTGTTTAGCAGTACTTGAGCTAAGCTAATTAGCGGTGGGCAAGCTCTCACCATCTCTTCCTCTTTACTGCACACAAAATCGAAAGAATGGCATCTATCTAGTTGTCTTGAACTTGGGAGTAAGGCAAATAAACTAAAAAAAAAACCCAACAATGTTGGCGCATCCCTTTAAAATGGACTGTAAAATACTCAAAGTTCAGTGGATGAGTATGACTGAAAAAAATAGTTCATGAAGTTTGAAAGATGTGCTCATCGAATGCATTTTGTGTAAAAGCAGTTGATGGAAAGTGATCCACAGTTAATTTTGACATTGACCTCTGTTGTGTAGTGTTTACACAGTGAACAAGACGACCACATCAGTTTGTGTGTGTATGTGAGTAACACACAGGCTACATGTATACAGTAACACCTTTTAAAGGAAACACACACACACAGCGTGCCAAGCTTGAATCATGGATTTTTTTTTTTGGTTTGCCTCTGATGCGGCTTATCTCATCTTTTCAAGCGTCATCACCGCCTGCTGCCTGCGGGTTGGATTTATTTTAATAGCAGAGTCAGAGCTGAAACCCTCTTTGGGCTTTGTCATGCAGTTTACTTGATGTCATGTGGTAAAAACAGAGTCTGCACAGAAAGAGCATGTTTGATCCTCCACAAATTATTCAGTCGGTTTTTTTTTTTTTTTTTTTTTTTTTTTGAATTTTGAAATTTTTTTTTTGTGTCTTTCACTTTCTAAGAAATGAAATGATGAATTGAAAGTGATGTCAGCGTCATACTGAATGTCATTAAATGTAAAAGGGAATCGACTATTACTGTAACTAAAACAATGAGGCGTTTGGTGGTTAAATATTTGCTGCCATATTTGTCCATATGCATGTTTGAGCTTGTTTGGGTGCATGAAGCCATAGAAAGAGTGAAATGGCACTTCTCTATAGTATTTTAGCATTTCAGCAGAAGAGGATCTATGAAAACCATTTACAGTAAGTACACACACACAAATAGAAACTTTGATTTAAATATCTGCCAACTGAAGGAAACTTGACCTTTACCAAACAATATATTTGCTTGTTCTTTAAAGGCAACAACAGTGTTTAGACAGAGAGGTCATGGCTCATTAAGAAGGTGTGTTTGCGATTTGAGATGAGATTAAACTCTGGATTGGCTAATAGTGCACCAGTAGTCCGCAGTATTACTCAATGCTGAGATATGATGTTGGGGAACTGCCCAAACAAAACATAACAATAATCATAAGATTTCATTATGCAACATTGTCTGAAACAAGTTAGAAAAGTCCTGGGCTGTGTGTGTTTATAAGACACTGACCGTGAACTTGAGCTTGAGCTTTACGCTCTGTTTCAGGCTATGTGCTTTCACAGGAGGAAAAACACAGGTGTAACTCATAACATGAGTGATGGCTTCATTCCATTTAGCTGCTACAGTTTCCTGGTATTGTTCAAGTTGGTTCAATGTCCCACTTTCATAATTGACTGGTACATTTCTACAGAGCAGAGTCTTCATAAACGATGTCAGTAACACCTGTTCCTTCGTATGGCATGTCATAAGATTTGCTTTGACTAATCACAACCCTGGTTTTGTTTTAGTAGGTGTGAAAGTTCCAAGAAAAACATGAACACCTGGATTTCTTTGTTTTTGTGGATATTCATTCATTCATTGTCCATGACCAAATATCCTCTGCAGGGTCTCGGGGGGGCTGGAGCCAATCCCAGCTGGCATTGGGCCAGAGCAAGGTTTACCCTGGAGTCGCCAGTTCATCACAGGACTGACACATAGAGACAAACAACGGTCCATGCTCACATCCGCACCAACAGCCAATTTGGAGTCACCAATCAACCTGCATGTCTTTGGACTGTGGGAGGAAGCCAGAGTATGCAGAGGGAATGTACATGGAAAACATGCAAACTCCACATGGAAAGGTCCTCCACCATCCGGGTGTCAAACCCAGGAACCTCTTCATGTTAGACAAAAGGACCTGGAATCAAACCCAGGACCTTCTTGCCATGAGGCAACAGTGCTAACCACTAAGCCACAGTCTTAGGAAAGGAGTTATGATTAACCTAATAAGGTACTTCTGATTGAAATTTCAGAGGAATAGTTTAATATTTTGTGACGTACTTTTGCTTTCTTGCAAAGAATTAGATAAGTGGTGCAGCCGTAGCTAGCTGTCCAAGATGGCGGACCTCTTCGGGTATGCGTGACTCACATCGACGCTGGACTCACACTGTGTACTGACAGAGCCAGACTATTAGCTTAGCTTGGCTTAGCTTATCTTAGTTTAGCTTAGCTTAGCACACACACTGAAGTCATAACCACGGCTCTGCTCATAGATAACAAAACCTGCTTACCAGCCCCTCTACAGTGTTGTCTGTCCCAAAAGTTATGTGCACAAGCAGGGAGACAGGGATACTTCTTGGTGAAGACCAGTTGCCAGGCAACTAGAGACTCCTTCAATTTAATGACTAAGGCCAAAAAATAAGTCGTTATCAATTATCAATTCAGTGCTTTAGCCTTTCATATCCATTGCAGGGTGGAACAATTTCCAAGAAAACAAATCAGCATATTTCCCAAAATGTTGAACCATTCCTTTTGTTCTCACTGTTTATGTGATCACAGTGAAACTAACCTTACAACTGTGACATCTGCTGACAGAGGGCTTTTATATGGTGACTGACATGAAACCAGTCATGGAAACCAGAGTAAGTCATGGATTGTCAGATGATATTATGAGTGTTAAGAGGAGCTCCAGGCGCGTCATTTTTTGTCACGTTACAAATTCAGACTGAACTTACTCGGAATGAGTATGGATAGCCTGACGTTTAGGAAGAGGAATTTATGCATAATTGCCTGGGAGAAAAGTTTTTGTGGGTCATAGATTCACAAAACAATAATACTTCTTTCATTGGGACTGAACATTATCTGTGTGAAAATGAACTACTTTTGATTAAACACTGTCTCATATTCATAATTTCAGCATTATTTGAACATAGTAGCCTACAATACCCAGCTGATAGATGATCCCGCATTGTTTGTACTGTAGTTTCTTTTTGGGACTGGGGAATTAAGTGAGCTGTCAGCACAAAGGCTGCAATTATCATCAGGATCAGATTGTCTGTCTGTGGTCCATGTGTGGTCACATGGTCATGCTATTGTTCATCATACAAAAGCTTCGTCTCTGTGAAACTGGGCCCGTTTCACAAATGTCAGCAAAGTCCTCTAAAAAGGAAAACTTGTTTGGTTGCCTGTTTGAATATCATTTAGATGAAGTACTGGAGTTTTTTTAACTGGTCTGCACAGTAAAAGAAAGAACAAGAGCTTACCTGTTTACTTGGGGGGAAATCCTGTTGCATTAAGGTTAATAATAGTCAGAAGTACATTGAGCTGAAGTAAAGAAATGAGGAATCCCAAACGTAAATAGACAAACACGCAGCACCAGTGGTGACTGGATGGAGGAAAATACACTGTTAAAATAAATATCTGTAAGACTTACTGGAGATGTGCACTTCAATTCCCACTGGTTCGGGTGAAGCTTCTTTGAAATGTGTCAGACTGGTTTTTCTGGTATTGTTAAGAAACGGGCCCAATTTAAAAGTTCAGCTGAACAACAAAACATCACAAGGCAAAACTCCCCATTTAAGTAGCTTGTCGATCACATGGACAAGGGTCAAGGAATCAAACAAGTCTTTACCACTAATGTAGAGATTTTGTTTAATGATACTAATGGTTATCGTCCAAGTAAATAAAGAAACAAGACAAGCAACAGATCAGGTACTGTACACTGTAACTAAATAACTGACTAAATAAAATAAATTCTATTGCTAGTAAATGTTAAAGTTTGCTTTGCTAGTATAAAAAAGTCCTGAGACCCAGTCTGAATAATAAGAGACCCTTTGTGTGGCCACAACCTCTTGGTCAACTTTTCATTTTGTCACTTCAGTGAGCAGTGTCAGTCAATGGTACAGCATCTGAAATGCAAAAAATATGTAGCTATGTCGCCCTCTAGTGGCAGGTTGGAATATAGACAACGATATCTGTCTATCTATCTATCTATCTATCTATCTTTTTTAATTTCCTTAATAAGTTGATTATTTGATGCAATTTAGGTAAATACATACATAAAAACATAAACAAAGTAAATTAATAAACCTCCACATACAGGGTGTTTATATAATTATTTGCTCATTCTATCATGTTTATGGCAGATTAAAACTTTTTTCCTGGTGGAGAATTTTGCAGTCAAACTGTTTCCTGCAGTGCTTCACAGGTTTTGTTCTGGAGCTGAATGATGAGTTTGTGGTGCGCAGGCATGTACAAGGGCCTAAGGCTTTCAGGGGCCCATTAAGGATGCTGATTAGTGTCAGTCATTGTTTGTCATACAGCCTTTAAAGCGACCTTTCAATGACAGCATTAAGAACTACTTCATCATGAATGTGAGCAAGAATGTCCCACTTTCACATTCTGTGCATTAATTACCCTCAAGGTTTTGGATGTTTTGCATGTCAGTTTGTATGTGTATGAGTGTCTTTTTGTGCTTGCAATGAGAGGATGGCCCCAAGAAAATTCCTGCGCTAGTAGTAATCCCAAGTAAACTACGCCGCTGGTGCAACTGTGGAGAGAGGCCACAAGGTTTTGGATAAGATAAGATAAAAGTTGCACAGTAAACTTTGAAACCAAGGAAATAAACAGAGAAGACAGAACTTAGTGCGAAGCAGGTGGAAAAGCATTAAAAGCTGAAAAATATGAGAAATTTTTAAAAGGTAGGGGGGGATTACTGTATATCAGCCCGACACTACAAGTTTAGGCCACTGGAGGGCACCGTTCTGTCATTGTGGATCAATCACTGGAGCTGGAGGGAGACACACAGAGAGTGAGAGAGAGAGAGGTCATCGTAAGGTGCTGTGTAGGTGTGTTTTGCTAGATGAGAGA
The DNA here is from genome assembly GCA_029783625.1 of Naso annulatus. NCBI lineage: Eukaryota > Metazoa > Chordata > Actinopteri > Acanthuriformes > Acanthuridae > Naso > Naso annulatus. Next base: position 1,294 of record JAPZDX010010101.1, on the reverse strand, counting down.
TGGAGATCACCACCGGGCAGGAGGTAGAAAGTCTCACACTATTTTCTCCCTCTCTCTCTCTCTTTATTTACCTCCATGTAGATCTCTCTCTTGTTCTCCCTCTCCCACAAGGTCCAGTCTTTCATGTATAAATAGCAGTACTGTACATAGTGTAACGAGTCCTTGTTTCTTCGAAGCAGCAATTATTGTGAGTGTGCGTGTTTGTTCTTTGGTGGGCAGAGGATTCACGTTCCACCACTTTCACCTCCTATGACAACTGGAAAATAAGCAGCATGCGAGTATCTACTACAATGTGATCGTGTGCATGGAAATTCATTCAATTTGATCATGTAAAATATATGGAAAACTTAAATATCCAAATGTGCAAATGCTCATGAGTGGTCACTGCTTCCAGAAATCAGTTCAAAAAGGAGAGACAAGTGAATGAATTTATTATAACTGATGATATGTGATAAACAAGTCCTGTCGAAAAGTCTTTGGTGCTTAGACTCGGTGGAGGGGCGTCTGCCCTGAGAAGCAGCAAAATAATTTCCACCATGAAGTCCGGACACTGGTGGTGGTGGCTAATCACTCTGCTGCAACTGGAAGACTGATGAAATAATAAGACTGAAGAATCTGCGAAGACTGGCAGTGATGGGAAGGAGGACAACAGCAACATGAACTAAAGGTTAAAGGAGAAATTCATATTTAAAAAGAGTGCAGCAAGATGAGAGGCTAACAACGTAGGGGTGTCACTGTGACCAGCTAGTGAGAACAGCTGAGAAGACCCAAGACCATGACAGTGAGGGAATATGAGCGGGCATGTGTGGGAGGAGTGAATGGCAGGTGGTTAAAGAAATATCTATAGGTCCGAGTACGCAAGAGGAGTCTTCCTGACCGAACTTTTGCTGGAGGTTCTTTAAAGTCACCATGAGAAACTTTTAGCTGGTTACGATTTAGTCTAAATTTAATACTGATGCGTCACATCTTACCAACATCAACAAATGAGACCATCGGCGAGGAGATTGCAGACTACTATCCTGTCTTTTACAATGCCTTCCACTGGTTTGCTCAGTCGGCAGAAACGCTACAAAATGCTTTAGGACACACAAACACACAAAGAGAAGATTTGTTGTTCCCTAGCATGATCGACCCGCTGTTCTCTTTCAACTATCTACGGTTGGAAGCCGGAGGATATTTTTCTTTAGATAGTTTCAAAATTTTGTGTTTATGGCCGAACTGATTTTGTGCAAATAAGTGGTGTTGCTTTTACTGTCTCCAAAAACAAATGCTCGCGCTAGACAAGATCTTAATG
>JAPZDX010009834.1:0-17972 GCA_029783625.1 Naso annulatus | reverse complement strand
AAACTCAGAATTTTGGAGTTTAAAGTCCCAAATTTACAACAAAAAAAACCCCTTGAATATTCTCTGACATTATTAAGTGACAAATTATCAGGTTTAGGAATATATACAAAGAAACAGGGAAATACTTGTTACTTTAGCCCAGTATGATGACTGTGGAGCTCAGAGATTCACTGGTTTGGCTTGAACAACTGTTATTAAACCTTATTCCTGAATTCCAAATGTAGGGAAATTAACACAGTTAAGGTGTGTGGTTCTGGATCACTCACACACACATCAGAAGGGAGAAGGAAAAGGCGTTAATTGTCCATGCTGAATCAGGCAATGTGCATGTCCAGGTACACCGACATTCGTGTCAATCAGCTGAGGACGCTCTAAGGGCTTTTGTACACCCAGAAGCACCAAATCATCGTAAGCATCCAGAAGAGCTTGATGCTCTGACTGAGCAGGATGAAGCTTTAAGTCAAGCTTTTAAAGCTGACAAGATACATCAAAAGAAGAGCTCCAACGTTTTCTGAATTTACAGGCTCCACCAGGGCGCTTTACTGAATTTTGAGCCTTCAGTGAGACACTCGTCCCAAGTATACTGCATTAAGTGAACATTAAGAAAAGTTAAAGAAACATTTCATGTCGGTGCTCACCTTGAATCAATGACAATAAATTCTACTAACCTTTCTAACACGTAGAAAAACATGTTCATCCCTCGTTTGACTTTACTTAAAGTAACACTGCGGTTTTGCACTGGAGTGTGTGGAACTACTGTTGCAGACCTGCGTCTCAGTGAACCCATAAATATTCAAATTTAAAAATATAAGAGAAATATTACCTGTTCCATCAGGAGTGGAGCGCACAAATGTGGGCAGCATCTTGACAGCAGCTGTGGGGTTGGTGTCTCTGCACAGACCTTTGTCCATCTCTCGTCGAAATCTCACTGACACGTCCATCAGAGTCTCATGAGACAGCTGAAGATCATGCAGGTACTTGTCCACCTAAGCCATTGCAGAGAGCAGAGACTAAGTACATTTGAGCTGGACTAAGATAGTGACGCACTGTTACTCAATTTAACAAAAAAAAAACCCAAAACTTATTCAACTTAGACAGCTCTGCATTTAGAGGGACGACTCCTACAGTTTGCTTAGAGTCCTATCAAGTTAAAGATGGACAACATGACGGATCCTCAAAAGTGAAACCAAAACATCTCAGCTGCCCCCTGGTGTCCGGCTGCAGAACAGCTCATAAATTTAATGTTTAAAGATAGAACTTGGCCAAAGCAAACAAAAAAAACAAAAAAAACAAACAAAGTGCAATTCAAAGACGGTTTCTCTCATTTCAGATCGTTCTTATCATGCTGATGTATTTTCATGTGTTCACCTTCCAGATAGGGATGAAAAAAATGATCATTTTTATCATTAATCGTGGTAAAAACTCTCACAATAATTTAATTGCAGTGAATTTCAATTAATCCCGAATTAAAGTGTCTGTTATTAATAACCTAATGTAATCCTCACTATTCTTGCTAGTGAATAGTCCACGCTACAATGCAAGTTTGACTTTATACAACAGAGTAGACTTACTCATACGTTTTTTTTAATTTATTTATACTTTATTTATACCGGGATAACTTCTAATTTATCATTATTCCTTTTTTCTTTTTTTTTAACAAGATGTGTCCCCTATGAACATGATTCAATAAAGGCTGTAAGGTAAAGTGATTACAGTATGTTTTATTTCCATTTTCTCTTTTTCCCAATTGTTTGTTTTCATAATATATCGATATAATTTAAGAATTTTTTTAACATTTTTATATTTTTTTTTTAATTTTTTTTTTTTTATATAAATTATTGCGATAATATGATGTATTGCAACTATTGTGGCCACAATAATCATGACATGAAATTGTCTGATCATCCCACCCCTATTTCTGGATAATTTTTTTTTTTTTTTTTTAGTTGATCTGAATGAAGGTGGGTTTCATGTCATGATTGACAGCTAACGCCAACACATTGAGATGGGTGGCCATAAATGCCATTAACTACTGTGCAAACTCCACCTCCAAATGATGTCACCAGCAAAAAAAGATGCTCTCATAAGGTGCTACACAGAATGATGTACAACAGAGTTAAATGTCAGTGACATGATCTCTTGATAACCAAACAGGCGTAACTCACCACAAAATGATTTTGGATTGAATCCAGAATTCACTCGAAACCGACTGAATAATAATTTGAATAATGTTTAATGGGGTAATAAAATTGTCAAATAACTTGGGAGACGCTTCTTACTCTTTCTTAGGTAATCAATAAACCTTTAAGAACAATACTGAGTAGCATTAGGTAGCTACTGTAAGAGAGCCACATCGGTGTATTTGCAGAGTTTAGCCAGAAATACCAAACAAAATGAGGTAAGAAGACCTTTTCTGCATTAAACATGAAAACCAGATGTTTTCATATTCAAAACAGGCCCTGTCTACTGCTGATATATGTTTGTTGGACACAGCAAGTAAGCCAGAGGTTAGGAGTGAGTAGAAGAATACAAATGTTCCAGCCAATCATCAAAGGAACACAGGCAATAGCAATGCTTTGTAACACTTTATTGCTGTCACTTGACCTTGCACCGTTTCCTTGTGTGTAGATGAACAGCCATCTCTTCTTTTTTTTCTGCTCAGCGCCTGCCTGTATTGGTACTGGAAATGTGAGCATTTGTCAACTTTTACTGTCTGATAGGAGAAATTCTCAGTAGTACTGCACATGAGCTATAATTTTTGTCAAGAATGGCATTGCCGTATGAAGGGAAAGGCTTTTTCACATAAATTTGTAGTTGCAGTATGCTTCTTGTGTTTGTTACAAAACACAAGAAGAAAAGCAAAAGGTATTAACAGTACAAAAGACTTTGTTCCTTTCAAGTCTCCCAGTAAGACAGCATGGACAATACCATCACCAAACGTTCCCTGTGGATGCCAGTCCACAAAATGAAGTAACAATATGTGGCGAAAAAAGACCCGGCAGCAGAGGCTACCAGATAATATCTTCATCATTCTGTTGTGCTTGTTTTGGCTGACACAGTGGTGTGCTCCCTGTAGTAGCTCCACTTCATTGACATGAGTCACTGCCAATCAAGTTTTAGTCTCTGCATACAAAATAACAAGACAGGTGAACACCTAGTATATGGCAGGACACTGTATCTGGGTAAGGTGATAAACGTGTATATATATATATATATACGTATACTGCTACCCTAACACCAGCATGAGCTGAGATCAAGAGTGAGTGACAGTGAGACAGAGATTGCTGCAGAGGAGAGAGAGCATGAAGAGTTTTAATGCATGAAACAATATTTTTGATTGTTTCACAGCAGATTTAAAGCCTGTGCTTGAATACCGTGCAGACAGGCACTCTTAATTTCAGTTTCATTTTCCTTCCGATTTAACTAAATTTAATTATTTACAGTATATAAGTGGTGGATGTATCGCTGAGGAGCAGCTTCAGGGCTCTGTTGAGCAGAGCAGATTGTTTGTCTCATACCACAATGCATGGTGGGTCAGAATCTCAATCACAACACAATAAAACAACATCTATGTGATTATTTAACAGCTTGTGGAGACGTTTCTGGCTTTCAGTTGTCTTGCTTAGCGAGACTGCTCCAAAGCGCATGTAAGCCCCCCCCAGTGACGTATAATCGTTCGCATGGATTTATTTTGACAGGGCAACAACAAACAGTAAGGACAAAGTCATGACGTTCTCACCAATCCTGAAATTTGGTTGCCTAACTCGCTCGCTCGCTCACTTACTCAGCGACAGACGTGTCAGACTGCCAGCCTCCATCTCCTCGAAATGTTCAGACATTAAATCAAAACATACTTGTGGTTAGTTGAGCTTAAGCTCCACCAACAACAACAGCAAAATCCTGCTTTCAGACTTTTTTTGCATACTAGTCTACTGATAAAAAATATAATGACAGACACAGGGGATTTTTTTCCGCATTGAGTACTTCTACTTAAATACTTTAAGTACATTTTCTCCATACTTACAAACTTAAACTTAAGTGACATTTTCAATGCAGGACTTGTACTTGTAATACAGGATTTTTTACATTGGGTACTTTGATTTAAGTAAAAACTGAAAAGAGTGAAGGAGAGGCAGAGAGACAAGGAAGACAAGTAAAGAAAAGTGAGAGGAAATACTTGAGAGAGTATGAGTGACACAAGAGGAGTGTAGAGGAGCAGACAGGAGGTACAACGGATCTATAAAATAAATAAATAAAAATTGGGGTCTGACCATTTTCTGCAGTGTTCCATAGTTTACAGTGGCTTCATTCACCACAGTGCTGCAAGATGATTTTTCACACATTGTTCAAGTTAATTGGATAGACAGTATCCCATTTTCACCTGCACCGCAGTTTAATACAGGTCAGCAGCTACTGTGGTGAAAATACATAAAACCAGAATTGCCCGTATTATTTATTTCATACACAGATAATCACATTTATGTTTTAATAACTAGTAATTACACAAACATGACACCCTAAAGCCAGTGGTGAGTAGTAACAAAGTAAATGTACTTAAGCACATTTTTTGAGTATCTGTGCTTTACTTGAGTATTTGCTTTAATGGATACTTACTTTCACTCCACTACATTTCAAAGACAAATATTTTACTTTTAAGGCCACTACATTTGTAGGAAGGCTGTGAAGTACTCATTACTTCTAGGTCAGCTGTTTTTTTTTCTAAAATGCACTTGGCCACACACTGTGCTCTTCACAGAGGGAAACCAACCATTGGAGGGATTTCAATCGCTTTCCACAGACAAGGATAAATATCGGGCAAATGTGTGCTATGTGTTATGTTCCTGCGTAGACAGTCAAGTGGTTCAACAACGGCGAGTTCTTGAAAGCAGACGTAATTTGTTTGCGGTAAAAGATTGTAAAGTGAAACCCTGCTTCCCTCAGTGAGGGGGGAGGAGGAGATGGGGTGTTTAAATTAAAAAAATGACAATGACAATGTCTGTCCTTATTGTTGATTCAATTGCATTTCTATGTTTTTATAAGTGTTTCTATAGGCTTTGTACAGCAGAGTGGCTCTACAAGCAAGTCAGTGTATGCAAGGTGGTTTCAGAGAGTAACAAGGTTCTATAAATGCACTGTGAAAACATTACAGCAATGCTTTGATATGAAAAATAAAATGCACTTTTACTTGTACTTTTGAATACTTGTACTTTTAAAAACACGTGTATTTTTTTAAAGCAATTACCCTTGTACTTTAACTCAAGTAAAATTTTGACTGAGCAGCGTTTACTTATAGTAGAGAGTTATTTGACCAGGAGTATCTGTACTTTGACTCAAGTACTGGGGTTGAGTACTACTGCCCAAAGTTTTAAACCATCTAGGATACACTGAGTTTTAAGCCATTAGTGACTAATTACTTCCACCTCTGACTTTCCTGCTTTGACGTTTCAAAATGTCTTCTGCCTTTTTAATGGTTTCATGGACATCCAGTCTGAAAACTATGGACAGACACACCAGGAATGACTTTTTTAAAACTATAAGTACGTACTTTCTGGACTGAAATGAGGCTCACATTTTTGTCATTTGACAGCATTGCGGTTCCATATTCACTGCTAACAAGAAGTGAAGTCATCACTGCGTCCATACTGTACATGCTAGGAGCCGGGCTAAGTTACCTGCATGACCCTGCTTTCACTTTCTCACACAAGGGCAACACATTCAGATATCCTGCCATGAAAAGCGAAATGTCAGCAAACAAACCCAGAGGAGTACTCACTTTCTGCGTTTGTTCATCATGGAGCTCGGTGCAGTAATTACCCGGCAGACTCGAGGCTAACATCTTCGGGCCCTGACACAGCAGACCGACGAAACGTTAGTGATGTGTAGCGACTTTGTGTGCAGCTCGTCCTTCTTCGGCTGAAGAGTTGTTCAAAGTTCATCTACAGAGACGGTTTCTATAAATAAAAACACAAAAACAATGATGCCTAAAGACGCCGCTCAGTTTCTTCTCTAAAATACGAGATTTAAAGTGTAATTTAAATTAAAACACGTCGTACTAAGAAACTTCCAACTTCCTGGAGTTGGGAGCTTGCTTACGTCATCCCATATCGAAGGCGCTGATTGGCTGCAGAGTAGGCGCGGCGTGATCTCGAATTCACTGTTATCCAATAATACATCCGTGGCTGAAATGCGGTCCACAGATGAACAGTGAGTGAGCTGGACAAAATAATATGAATACCTGTGTAAGAAGAGCTTTGCAGCTACTGGCATTTCGGTCTTAAATGTTCGTTTTAATCGATATTTTACATTTACATTAAACTGTCTGGTAAAGTGTTTGTTTAACTTTAATTTTACAGTCATTAAGCACTATCCCTATTCAGTATTCTGAGGCACTCTTACTTCAATATTGCAGTTTAATGCTACTTTGTACGAAAGCCCAGAGCAGCCATGGTGGCTGGCTACTATCTTTTTTCATTCTGTTATCTCGAGTTCACAAAAAAAAAAATAATTTCATTATCAAAGGATAATGGCTCGCATTCCGGTGATAACGGAATTTTTTAGAGTCCGTTGTTTCATTTTTTCTAATAATTTTTTTATCAGAGATCTGGAGTGCCACTAGCACCAGCATGTAGATGGCTCACCTGATAAATTATCCTGTTATCACAGGAAAAGGAGCCTTGTTGTCCCATGATAACGCATTAATTTATCCTGTTATCACATAATGTTAAAAGAAAGTAGCCACCATGGCCGTCTCAGCTTCCATAACTTTACACACCAGGCATGCATGTCTCAGATGCTGAGCAGCTAAAGACCTGTGTGTTTAATTTTGTTTTGTTTTTTTTTGCTTTAATGGTTTAATTCTAAGGGGGAAAACCCAGTTTAAGAGAAGTGTAATTAAGATTACTGCCTGCTCCATGAAAACATTTCTAAAACTTAACCTGACAATTAAGACTCGAAAAAGTTCTACAAATATCCCTGTATCTGTATTTGTGTTGTATTCTTTGAGTCAGTATGAGTGCCTCACAGGCTAGAGATGCGAGAAGAAAAATCTTGAATATTTCTATTGTTCCCTATCTTGTGTGTGCAAAGTAAACCGGTTCTATCTGGTAATATCGTATAAAAAGGGCAGCTGAAGAAAAAAATAAAGACTGGATTACTTTATAGTTTTGTACACCTGTGTCCATGTATACATGCTGTGTTAAAAACTTGTTAGATACACAAGTAACCATTTTATCTTTTTGGTCGTCAAGTTAACTAGAAGTAAAAGTTTTTTTCATCAATCATTTCAATATACGGATTTGCTGGAAGTGTAGCAGGTTTACAAAAAATGACACAGCAACTGAGATGACTTCCAAAAAAAATGTTTTTAAATAATTTTAAAATTTGATATTTAACCAATTATTGTACAACTTCTGGCTATGTTCTTTCTTATATTCTTTCTTATCTTACTTCAAAATGCTAAAGCTGTCGGACTGTTGTTATTTTTTTTCGTTGTGTTCATGCCCGTGTTTGCAGAGGCCTGATAGTGTGTGTGTGTGCGGCTGTGCACAACGTTAAATGCCACCTCCGGGGTCAATGGGGGTCAACAATCTCTAGCACCATTATTTTAGGGATCGTGCCGCGAAAAGTTTGGGAACCACATGCTCTAAACAGACCACAGTGTATGTATGTAAGTCTATGCACTACTGCATGTTCCAGGAAAAGCCAAGCAAACTCTTAACTGCTGATGAGACTGAGGCCTTTTGGAGTCACAGTGGCACAGTGGCATCAGCCATCTTCTGTGGAGTGGTCTGCTGGGCTATAGCAACATATCGGCTGCAGACAGGAAGAGACTGGAAAAACTGATCAGAAAGGCCAGCACTGCAGCGCCAGTGGAGAGGGCGCCCCATGCGCACGGGCTTTCCCCTGTTTCCTGTCCACTCTTCAGCTGTCCTATCATACAAATAAAGGCACAAAAAGCCCCAAAATACCTTTAAAAAAAGGCAGAAAAGAAAAGAAGGCCAGCTCTGTCCTGATATGCCCCCTCAACATACTGGAGGTGGTGGGAGAGAGGAGAATGATGAACCAGCTGTCATCTCCGATGGAGATTTGACTCAAACCCCATCCAGGACAAAGTGACAGCGCTGAAGAGCTCCTTCAGTAACAGACTGTGTCATCTGAAGTGTGTAAGGATCATTATTCAGAGGTTTTTTGTGGATGGCTGTGGCTCAATAGGTAGAGTGAGTCATCTACTAATCAGAAGGTTGGCAGTTTGATCCCCTGCTCTCTACAAGTGTCCTTGGGCAAAATACTGAGTCCCAGATTACTTCCGATGGCTGTTCCATCGGTGTGTGAGTGGGTGAATGCTGACTTGTGTTGTAAAAGCACTTTGAGTAGCTGAAAGACTAGTAAAGCGCTACATAAATACAGCCCATTTACCATATGTCCTTTCAGCTGTCAGACTGTATATTGCACCTGTAAAACTAAATTGCATTTGATTGTGCAATATTAGATGCTGTGGTGTAAATTCCGCACTGTTGGGTTAGCCTTTTATTTGTACTGTATACATATTGTATACAGCACATGTTTTTGTAGCTTGATCATTTATTTAAAATTCATCTTTTTTTTTTTTTTTTTTTAACTTTTTACTATCCACTTCGCTGCTGTGACACAGTAAACTTCCCTGTTGGGGACTTTTGAGGATTATTTTATCTTCTCTGATCTTAGAAAGGAAAAAGTAGTCAGGAAATAGGCTGAACGTTGCGAATGATTCTTTGATTCTCAGATACACTCTATGGTGAAATTTCACTATGTGATATAATCCATCGGGTGTTTCATGTCTGTCAACATCAGACACTTTTGCTCAAGCAACCCAGCCAGGCTGGAGCAGAGCCTCAAGACTTGTGTCCCCACAGTGCACCTCCCCCGCTCATTCCCTCTGATTCAGAGCCATTGGCAAGATCTTTCAGCAACCTCTGTGATGTACTTGATATTTCTCCTCTGCCACCTTGTGATGGCAGAAGGTCATCAAATCCTGATCATTTTTTGTTGTTGTTGTTGTTTGTTTATTTGAAAGGGACAGCGCAAGTTAATGAACATCACCAGACAGTGATGTAAACAAGCCAAATTTTAGCCATCGGCTAATTTCCATCTGTTGTCCCTGGTAGATGTTCCCTGGATAAAAAAGAAGCGACTGAAATCATATGATCAACATTACATTCAAATGTACAGTACATAAACAAAAATACACAGTTCAAATAAGCAGTACCATAAAAGCAATAACTATATATTCTGTATTAATTTACAAATACTCTAAGCTGAAGAAATACATAATCATGCACAATAGAAATATATATTCATGTGTGGAGATACACAAAATAAACAATACCCCATAAACAATAAAATACATTCTGCTTTCAAAAAAAACAAAATAACATTTTTAGTGTTAAAAAGTCTGTCTAAGACATGACAGATCTGCAACAAGAGCAATATTAGAGAAATATATTCTGTCCTTCAACTTTTTAAAACAAATTTACTTCTTGTTGATATTCTCCAAGGACAGTTAGGGACTACAGCTTCCTTCAGCAGCATTTTGTACCCTAAACCGCTAAAACAAAAATTAACCGCCCACTGTGTTTTCATTAAGGGTTCATAAACAGCACAGAGAACATCATCCTCTCTGCAGTGACGTAACCGGCTCATTCTCCACATTTAGTTCAAATTATTGTTGCTCTAAAATTTACGAACAGACGGCAGACTCGTTAAGATCGTGCAGCTAACACAGACCAGGTGATGCTCTGCAGTGCAGCTCTGTGACATGATGCTTTATTTCATACATGTGCTCTCCTGCTGTTAATGCTGTTTGTGTGCGTGTTCATCGGCATGTCTCAGCTTTGTATAACATGTTTATGGTTTTGTGGTTGTTTATAGTAACGAGTGCAGGGGAAGTTGAGCATAAAAACAGCTCTCAGCCCCTGTTTACTTCACTCACTGGCAAATTGAATGCACGCTCATTGGCAAATGAAATGTGACGCATCAATGTAAATATGGTAAACAAATGAGACAAGAAGGAGATGTTTGAAAAATATTACATGTAAACCACATTTACCACTAATCTGTTGTTTCCATTTGCTAAGTGAATGTTACTGCAGCACTGCAACGGCTGACAGTGATAGGAGAAAAATCTACTTTAACGGTAGTGTAATGTAGTAGTGTAAAATATGTGTTTTAGCTTCTGCTTTGATAGGTTGTTGATTCAAAATAGAAAATTCAAGAGGTGTGGACTCAAGTCACATGACTTGGACTCAAGCCGGACTCATGTCACAAATTTGATAACTTCAGACTTGACTGGACAATATCATAAAAGACTTACAACTCGACTTGGACTTTGACACCAACGACTGGAGCCTTCTGACTTAAAAATTCTTAAGATTTATAAGTCTTGGAAAATCTTTGATGCATCTGACAACATCCAGTCAAGTTTACAAAGAAACCATGAAGAAGTGGGTCATGCTGTCTTCATGTCTTAAAGTCATTTAAAAGTTATTATTTAGTAAATAGAAATTTAAAAAGTGTTCACGATTTGTGTAAATGTCATAGATTAGAAGAGTGCTAATGACTTTCCCTGTCTTGACTTTGGACTTGACCTGTCACTCGCTAAACAATGACTTTGTTCCACCTCTGGAAAATTCAAAAATATTCGCTCTCTCCTTCCATATAACTGTGGATTTTTGATCTTTTTTGTGTTGTGTTCCTCTGACATGATAGGTAGGACACTTAATCATTTATTTGTTACATCCTCTCCACAGCCTAATAAAATCTTTGTGGGTCCGTCAGACTCCAGCAACTTCGGCCAACATTTCCTTTAATCCTCTTGGAGCATCGTATCAGTTGGAGTGGAGGAAATTTCAGCAATTCTACTCATGACTCCTCATCGGGGTCAACAGGCCCTCGCGATCAATCACAGCTGCAAATATCTGAATGTTTTTTTTAATGCTAATGGGAGCCAGAGGTTCCTGCAAGTCTGTAGAAGGAATGTTTAGACATCGAAAAGAGGCTGTTTGAATGTAAAGAAAGGAGCGTGAGCTATGATGCAACACAGAGGGAATTACACGCAGAAAAAGGCTAAGTGTGGGTGTCGCCTCTCAGTACTGAAGATTTTCATCAGAAATCCCTCATCATGAAGAATAAAAGGCTCTTCTGGATGCAAACACTTTGAGCTCTTAAGTTTTTTTGAAAATTCAAGTCTAAATATCCTGAAAACTATTTCCAAATAACAGGGCGCTGAGTTTTTCTTTCTGTTTACATGAGAAAAACATCATGACGTGCAGGTGGGCGATTGCGTGTGCCTACATGCTTGTGTTTTTCAGGCAATGACATTTATAAACATCCCATAATTGTCACTGATTGCCCTAGAGACCCATTGAAGCCCTGTCACATTTACAGCCTCACCACAATCGACTCCCCATGGAAATAATTAACTGTGCTGATGTGGATTTGTTTACATGAAGCGACTCTTGTTTGTCTCATTTCAATGTGTCTGTTTTCTACCCAGAACTTTCTTTTCTACTGATAAGGCTGATGTGCTACGTTTGTTATACTAAATGATACCAGTGATGTAATGTAACTTAATGGGTAATCTTAAAGATTTACATGTAGTCAATGTCTGTTGAGTCAGTATCTATCACAGTGAGGTAAAACATTGTTGACTGAGTCTGTGGTCCACTGATGAAAGCACTTGTATTTGCATTCTTTTTTTTTTTGCATTTGTATCTAGGTGTCTGCGGCGACATTCCCTCGCTAAATCAATAACAGCGCAGTTAGTGACACCTTTTACGTTGGTCGGCCGGGAGGGTGGGTGGAGCCAAAGCCACAGGCTCGCTCTTAGTTGTGTCTGACCGGCATAGGTACTTTTTATTCCCTGTGAGTTACAATCAACACACGAAGAAAATACAGAATCCAGGTGACGACAGTTCAAGTATGAGCACAGGTCCAAAAAAAAAGAAGACTCAGTGTTTTGAAGAGGTGAAACATACGATTTACCGGCGACATACAGTCAGCGCTGTTTGGTTTCGACATGAGCTCCAGGAGATGAGCTTAAAAAGTGTGCCTGCAAATCTAGCTTATCTCGAAGGTGTGGTTAGAAACAATGTATCTCAAATCTTCGAGAATATCACTTTAAATACATTTACTCGAGTACTCTATTTGAAACACACAACTTGAGTATTTCCATTTTATGTGTTTTTTTAATTTCTACTCCATTACATCTCAGAGGCAAATATTGTACTTTTGCCTCCACCACATTTGTCTGACTAACCCTAACCCCAGTCAAACCCATGAATCAACAGATTTGGTGATTGGTTTCCATGGTGTGTTTTCTAGGTAAGAGTTTTGCAGCTACACAACATTCATGGATTTAAAAGTCCTAATAAAGAATTAAAATTTATTGTGTATGTGGTTTTAGTTTTACTGTCATATCTTTTATAATAGAACTATGGGGGAAAGACTTGAGTTAATAAATCCACCATTTTTCTGCTCCACATGTGCAAATGAACCCCGTGAAAACTCATAAGTGAGTAAGCTCATGCACACGTGTGTGTCTCTGCTCATGTTTATGTTGAGTGTGTAGGAAGGGCAGGATTGCAGTATGGAGAAACAGATGTATGGAGCTCAGTTGCATAACAGTGAGGAGCGGTTATTTAAATTTTTAATGGCCAACATCCCTCCTCTGGCAGAGCTGCTGCGCTGGATAAACGAGGCTCCACTTCCCCTGAAATAAAACAGAGTGGGGAGCAGAGCAAAGTGTCTGAAAGCAGCAGTTTCCATTTAGAGCAGCTGCACCTCTGTTATTCTAAACACTGGGAGGGAAATGAAGGGAGGATTTTTCACTGCAGCTCCCCCCAAGAACACTGGATGAGGGTGAACCATCGGTCTGACTCTGTGTCTGTACAGGGTCATGTGTTTTTGTTTTTTTTTTCTTTTACTGGATGGAGACAGTAAAGAGGCAGAGCAAAACCAGCAGGGAGGGAGAGGTATCACATGCAACAAAGGTCCCTGTTTGAATCAAAGTGGGTGCAGCAGTGCAGCCATGCAGCATGTGCTGTCAACATTGAGCTACTAAGGAACAATGTGGGCAGATTTTAAAGAGACATGCTACAGTATGTTTAAGGTTCACTTACACATTATGTGATATGTTACCGAGGGATATGATGTGCAGGTTAGCATACACTGATTGAAATTCACCATTATCCAAAACAGTCCTCATTACTGTTTATAATTACAGAGTTGTTTTTTTTTCCTTTACCAGAATTTTGCTTTTTCCTGTCTTTAAGTTGTTGCTCACTTAAAATAAATCTGCTGATCGGCACATAACATTTTCTTGCTGATGGCTTTGTTGCATTTCTGCATATCCAGCACATACATGGCAACATTTGCATTTATGTATCATTTATGTTAGCATTTATGTAATAAATGTAAGTCCAGCATTCTTGCTCGTTGGAGCTCTGCTCTGATTTCCACGTATCTGGCTCTTTGGCAGTTTAAATGCTCTGCTGCTCACCATTTCGTTGTATGTTTTTCTGTACATCGTGCAACTTTTTAATGAGAGCTTTTTTCTTAAAAGGTCTGCCTGCCATTAAAAATAAGGTTGCAGAGAGCAGAAAAACACAAAGAAAACAGATACAGTACGGTTCTTTAAGCCAAACTAATGAGCTGAAAGATGCTAAACGCCCTGTAGGGCTGAGGGGAACCTCACAGTAGTTCTTTGACCTACTGCTAGTATATATATGATATACATAACCCTAACTACTAATTGTGTTTCCCAAAGATATAATTTGACTTCAGCAGCTCAGGATGCAGCTTCATCTGTTGGAAATCTCTGTTTTTTAAGCAACAGACTTATAATCTGAAGTGACTGAGTCAAATAACAGGACTTGAGAGGGTTTTTTTTTTTTAAGTGACAGAAGTTGGCTATTTTGTGTCTAAGCTCAGAAGTTTTATAGAGGATGACAAAGAAGAAAAGAAATACTTTTTTATTCCAACAACCAAATGACTTGTTCCTAATGTTGAGTAACTGTCATGGCTCGTCCTCTCGGTTACCTCGGCTATCTGCCATGTGGGCCTTGCATGACTCCTGCACAACTTGGCCCATTTTACCAAACAAGAAAACCAATGGGAGAAAACCCACCAACCCACGACTAGACCACCATGCTAAACTGTAATGACCATATCCAGGATCCAGAGCTTGAGCAATTTCATTTAAATTGGTTGTTTTGAAAAGCTGGAAAACAAAGAATGTCAAATGTGATTCATAAACAAAACATCTTACATTGCAAAAGAGGAGATCAGACAGTTTACACCTTGATTTAGTTTTTTAAGTGAAAGCTTCAAATGTTGGGCTGTTTATTTTAATATTTGTGGAAAACATTACAAATTAAAAACTAAGAAAATAGCCTATCTCTTTTAAATGCATTATTTCATTTGAAAATGTGGTCATTTGTTCTCTTTCATAAAACAGACATTTTTATTTGGAATAATAAGTGGCCTGCTCGGGTTGTGTTAGATTCTGATTTATGCTTCTGAGGTAATGCTCATTAGGATTTCTCGGTAGCCTTTTGTAGCTGGGACGAAGCATTTTATTAGAATTAGCTTCAATAAAATAGAATTAAAAGGGAACCAGTTCATATGACAACTTCTGTTGCCAATGTGCAACACGCGAAAACAATGTGCCAAAAATAAATCCACCACTGTTCTCCAACTGACGACTGTAGGATAATTCCTCATTCGGCTGCAGCTTTGGGCCAACTTCAGCACACGTGGCTATAATAATACAAGACTTCATCTTTTTCTCTGTTTGCTTGCAAAGCAAACAAACATATAATACTTTAATTAGTCTCTGTATTAAATGTTAACTTACTTGACTTAAGAGTGGAGGAAGCTGTTTTGCAGGAGAATAATTTTTCCGTTACTGGAGGAAAACTGACTCGCAGACTGGCTCAGCAGTCGGGCTGCTGCTCAATGTAAACAGGTGTGTGATGTGAAAATTGCAAGTCAGTATTTTCAGGTGTATTATATACAAAGTTTTTGTGCATTAATGTTGGTTTTGCTCTAACCAGTTCACCATGTGTTGACACCATCTTTCCACTTAGATGCACAAATTTTCACTATATATGGAAGTCTCGGTAAAACAGCCAATCTGGCAAAAGTAAACAGACTCGACCAAAGCAGCAGATCTCGAGCAGGGAAGCATCCCACAAAAGAGGTTTCAGTGTTATGAGGATTGTGGCAGCAGGCCATTGAACACTGGTGATCCTTGCGGTTGCTTCGCTTCACTACTCAGAGAAAATGTGTTGTTTAAATAAAGTTTTAGACCCCATTTACACTTCATGCATCTTGGACAGATTGAGGAGTCCTCCAGTCTTGAGGAAGATAGGTGTTAATGCATACAAAGAGCTTTAAGCATGGACTAAAATGCTTTTGTTTTTACTTGGGAAAGGGACAAAGGCAGGGATCAGACTGTTCCTTCATTGCCTGTTGCGACTCTGCAGATGCTTTAAACAAACCCTCAGCCCTCCCACCCTTGCTGCAGTCACTGCCAACAGAAACAGTGTCTCAAGCTGGATGACTCAAGGGATTCAAAAGGTCTGTCCAGGCCGCTTTTTTAAGTTAGAGTCTTGAAGCTGCAATAAGGAAACAGTAACATCAGTGTGCACCTGCACCCTCAACTATCCAGTGCTCCGTACTTCTGTCAGTCTGTGCAGTACAGGTTTTTTCTTTTGTGTGTTTTAATCATAGGTCCAATTCATAAATCTACTTTTACTGTTACTTGCTGACTCACTGCTCACACAGCAGCAGGTGTGATCCTCATCCTTCATTTTGTTCATGCACACACACACACACACACACACACATATATATATATATAGAACAATGGGAGCCAGACTAAAATGCCAAGAGTGTTTTTACAGCTGTCTATTTAATGAGCTCTTTGGGGGCCTGTCAAGTCAACGGTTAGCTAACGTCTCAAATTGTGTGTGTTTTTGTGCATATGCATATGTGTAATTGTGTGTGTGTGTGTGTGTGTGTGTGTGTGTGTGTGTGCTGGTACAGGTTAGGTAATGTCTCCCTGTGCCACCTTCCACTCCTGCCAGATTTAATGCTATAATGACGGAAATGACTCAACCTTAGCTGTGAACCGAAGTGACGGAAGGCTGAGAAAAAGCATGATTTTGAAACGTGAAATATAAAGACAAATTATCCATTCTGAATGCATTCGCTCTTCTGAATTTGTCCCTAACTCAGAGAGAAAAGAAAAGCTGGAGAGGGACTTGATTTGCATTGCAAAGTTATTTTAATGAGTGGTACCAACACTGCAAAGGTGGAGGGTTAAATTGCCAGTGCTGTTGATCTACCGGTAAATCAAAATGTGAGCAGAGAACTATTAGTTACAAACATGTCCATTAAAAGGCATTAGTGAGGTCATATGGGCTTGCAAAATATTTCATTTTAGAGGCTTCCAAAGTGGGAAAAAGGTTTTGGAGTGACGCTAATGTTTGCTTTGTGTTAAAGAGGTTTTTCAGCTAAATAAATCATAAGTAAATCACACACTGGGGTGGCATTGTACTGATGTTTTTTTGGTTCAGGGCTACCAGGAATATTATTTATTTTATTGACATTTTTAACTTGTTATCTTTGAACTCTTATGGTGTTTGTGAGCTTCTTGTTGCAAACATATACAACTTTCGTTTCTTGTTGATGCGACTGAGTTAGAGCAGTAGTCAGTTTATTTTTGTTGTCATTGGGCAAAAACTCCATAATAACCTTTCAGCATTATCTAATTCAGGAAGGAACACTAGACTTCTGCACCTCTCCTTGGATCTGTATTCAGGCTTTAGCAAAAATGGAGCCCGTGACAGACACTTTTCGGCCAATCACGGGTCATTTCAGAGAGTGTGTGTTTCTTTTTTGCTGCTCTACAAAGGTAAATGCGCGATCACGTCTCCCCAACTAGTGAAGATCTGATACGGGGGAGGACAACCCAGGAGAAAAATTGCTCTTCCAGCTCTAGCAACACTGCAAAGAAACCCAAGAAAAAGAAGACTGATGTGTCAAGACTATCATCTAAAAGAGATAGCGACAACAAACAAAGCAAAACGCAAGCCAGGTGAAGGGCGGGTCAGAGCTACGGAGCAAAGATATGTTGCCTACCCCAGCTTTAAAGGTTCTACAGTTTTAACTGTTAAGTAGGATCATTTGTGAAATGCAGAGATCCATAGCAGCCATGTGCAGGCAGAACATCAGCTCACTGAGTCAGCTGAAAGACCTTGGTCCTGTGGGCTGCGTTAGCCAACAAACCATTACTCCGCTCCAGCACATCACAGCTACTCAGTCCCCTTTACAGCCAGTCAGCCCTGAAGTGTTCATGTGGAAAGAGGGAGAGAGGTGTTACATCCCCCCTCATTAATGACTTTCAGAAAAGCTAGTAACAGGTAAATTATGAAGTTTGAGCTCTCAGCTTGTTGCTGAGTCCACGAGGTGAGAAAATTACATTTATATGAAGCAGTGAAATAGGCTATATTCCACCTGGGAAAGTCAGACATGGCGGAGGTTCCAGAAAGCACATCTGGCCTCTGGGTTTATGCTGGCTCGTCTTACAGCTTAGCACAGTATAGCCTCTTCTCACACTTCTTACTTTCACTGCTGTTCTCTTTCTGTCTGTCCACGTTGGAGATGAATATGTTTTAACTTTATTCTCTGCTGTAGTTTCACAAAATTCAGGTTAATGATACCTTTTAAAACCCACTGAATAAACTTGAAGCAGAGGGACAAAAACAATGCTGCATTTCTGAGTAACCAAAAAAGATAACACTGTAAAGCCTCTCATCTTGAAGAACAGTGTGGTGTTTGTTTTATAAGATTAGAGATTCTGAGACTCTATAACAAAAAAAAACAACAACAATGATCAAGCCGCTCCAAAAAAAAAAAAAAAAAAAAAAACC
>JAPZDX010006742.1:0-18197 GCA_029783625.1 Naso annulatus | reverse complement strand
CTTCTGTAATTTTCAGGTCTGTCAAAAACTGAAATCCTGCACGCGCCTGGATGACATGATGCACCAGATGAAGGACAAGAAAGGCACTGGCGTGTTCAGCCGAGCTGAGGTGAGAAGAACAGGCGTCTACTGCAGGGTCATTTGACCCAGGTGTTAATGGCATGTGCATCCATTCCCACTGCACACAAAAGCCGATCTTAGCGGGTTAACACAGGTTTTTTGACCAGTGGAAAAGGAGTACTACTTTCTACAAGGCAACAAATTAGTTTTCCGAAAAACAGGACAAAAATGATTTGGCAGAGAAATGTGACTGCTCTTCGCCGAAACATACAATTTCTAGCATTGCGTTTTTGTCTGTCTTTCCATTTTGCCGTCATTGTTTTTCATTATAAAACATACTCCATCTCAGAGTCAGTATTGTACTTTCTACTTGTTTTTTTTTAACTTTATAACTACATTTCTTTAACAGATTTAGCTATAAGTCATTTTTAAAACGATTTTGTCATAATATTCAATATATGGCATAAAGTCTCATTGTCAATGTGTTCAACAAATGTTAAAACTGACTCACCAAGGTTACATGCCTCTGTGATGAAGGGGAGGTTTTCAGCCCCATTCACTCGAATAAAAAAGCTACAAGCTAAAATATCTTGCACTTCAAACTGAAAGTTTCAAACACACCATGATATTTATACATTAATTAACCTATGAGTCAAGTTGGTCAAGTTCTGTGAATCGACACCTTGATGGAGACAGTAGGTGAGTATGTTTGGTAGTTTAGCGGCAACCTTACACTGACTGTTAGCATTTATCAGAAGCTTACCTGCTGTTTATCGGAGCACCAGGGTCTCAGCTCAAACATCCCACAGACAGACCATACCCGTGGCATCACAACTTAGCTCGTTCAAAGATGGCTGCACTCTACTGGTCAAGTTTTCTGGCATTACTAGATAAATATAAAGTATGACTTCAGTGCCATTTTGCCTCAGGTAAAAATCAAACAAACTATAAAGCCATGGCATTAGCCAATCAGAGGCAGAACAGGGGGGGTCAGTCTTTCCAAGGGAGAATCCCGTAGACTGTGAGGCTTGTCGAAGTTTTGCAAGAACATCAAACACTGGGAAACGGTGACAGGAGTGGAAGTAATGATGGTCTAACGTTATATATTACAACATATATTACTAATTTAAAATGGGTAGCTGATGGATAAATTTATCTGAGAGCAGCTTCTTTGGTAAGTGTCTCTATTTGCTGCTGTCTCTATTTTATTCCCTTGGCTTTGGTAACATTATTGAGATGCTTGTACGTAATGTTATGTCACGTGTAGATCTCCTCGTTGTGATTGGTCATTAATCTTTTGTTTAAAACATGAAGAAGAGCAACACGGTACATTTAGCTAGGTCTCTTCAAGTTAACAGCTAACTTAGTAACGTTATGTCAGCATGGACGCGCTGTTGCTGAAGGAAGGCTTCGACATATTGCAAGGGTCATGCTCATTTCACAGAAAAACACAGAAACAGGTGTCAGGTGTAGCCCTGCTTTAGTCATTTGGTTCCAATGCCAAAAAGCCGAGGAAGTAAAAAGCACCATTGAAACATTTGCACAATTTTTTTTCTTAGTTTTCTTTTTCTTTTAAGTGATAACAGGCTCACTTTAGATAAAAGCAATATTTTTGTTTTGTTCGATAAATAAAAACATGCACTGAAAAGTTATGTAGATGGTTGATTATTTGTATGACTACATTACCAACAGTCAAGCCTTGCAAAAGTATCAGTTTTATTGAATAGATTGAAAACACTGAAATTACATTACGGTAAACTGACAATAGAAAAGCTTTTCAAAATCACCTTCTTCCTTCAAAATGCTATTGGTCTTGAGTATTTAACTAGTGCAGGTTAAAGCCTATACATACTACACTCCTTTTTACAAGAAAACCTTTGGGAAGCAACCACGCTGCAGAAAAAAATGGGGCTGCTCTTAAAGTGTGGCATGCGCATATGGCCAGGGAACATGATTTGGCCTGGGAAAAAAAATTCAGTCAAAACATTTTTTTTTTTCTTTAATCCCTGGAATATGGTTTACACAGAAACTCTTGAAAATTCATATTCCTGTGTTTCTGTCGCAAATTTGTGTAGCTGCTGAGATAGGTGACGAGTTTTGATCCGAACATTTCACATCCAAACAATTAGCATTTTCGTGTTGTTCATATGTTACACACTCAGTGTGTGAAAGCCTTCATGCAGCCAGCCTCCAGTGCGGCAGTTGTTTCTTCCTCCTCCTATACAATCAAGTGGATGGAAGAGTGAAACTTAAGTGGAACAAAGAGAGATGGAGGAAAATCAGCTTGGTTTGGTAGTATTTTGATCAAGAAGAAAGTGATAACAAGGTTGGCTGTGTGAGCAAAAGCTGGCATATAAGCACTGGACCAGAGTGATTAGGAACCACACTCAACTGAGGCATCAAGACGTCAACCTGCATGGAGAGCAAGCTCCTACCAGCAGCACTTGGTAAACAAGTATGACAGCATTTGTCACTCCAACCCACAGACGCTGTGATTCCAACCAGTCAGAAAAGATAATGCAACTTGTCACTAAAATGACTGCCCGTGATCTGTTGCCACTACATTTTGTTGAAGGCAAAGGCTTCAGCAAGTTAACACACTATACTGAATATAGGGTACCAAGTGAATCATGTAATGGTGACATCCATTATTTCTATTTAGCAGATATTATTTTGTTAACTTTTGTGAGTTGTCCTGTTTTATTCATGTAATGTGCACTGATTTTTCATAGAAATGTCTGGAAATGTCACACATTTCAGCGGAAATATTCTTTGTTTTAAATGCTGTTTGTTATTCTGTCAGTTCAATTCGATTCAGTTCAATTCAAATTCACTCAACTGTCACGTTTTCTAATTTGGATAATCTTAACAATAAATGGTGCAAAGTGCCGCACATTACAACAGTATTTAAATTAAAGACTTGGTAACGTTAATCATCTTGAAGGATTAGTTAATGCTGATACTGGGTTGCTGATCAAATCCATATGTATTGATCCAGATTGATGGATCATTTCACCCTTAAGTTTTGAGGTTAATTTTAGTGGAACAAGTCATCCTGCTGTGACATGGTTTTTTAGGTAGATTCAAGCAATAGACATCAATTGAAGAAGTGAAACTTGAAGGTAAGATATAAAGAGGAACAAGTTATGAAACGAAAGTAAAAAATGCAGTGAAACAAGTTTCCCCAGATCAACAATAATGTTGTCATGCATCAACTGTTTACACTATCCTCTACGCCTGCTAGGAAAAAAATGAGAGCAACCTTTAGCAGGGTTAGTAAAGCCTGATTTATGCCTCTGCGTTGGCTGCACCCGGAGCCAACAGCATAACCCATGCAAGTGGCCTACACATTGACACGGGAAGTAGGGGTGCTGAGGGAGCTGCAGCACCCCCATAAGTCAAGGTATTACAAAATAACATCAACTGATTAACATAAAGTTTGATGCAAGTCAAGGTACGATCCCCTGTTTTATGTGCTAAGACTCACATCTATTTTTGCAAACACACACACACACACACACAAATAAATTAATGTATAGTATAACATGTACCGAATTTACAAAAGAGCCAAAATAATTAGAAATTTATCAGAGGTGTTTTATTAAGTTTATAAAGTTTCTCCTAAGTCCACAAATCAAAGTACTGATTGATTTTATAAGTGAGTCTGGAGAATTTCTCTTCTTTATCTTCTTACTGTTATTGACTGTAGTTAATGTGGCTTTTTTTCGCCCTAATGTTACAGTATGTTAGTGTTTGCTTTCTGTCTGCTGTGGGGCAAAACGGTCTCAAATTGTTTTGTTGTTGTTGTTGTTGTTGATAAAAAAAAATTGTTAACTATTAGATATAAGCAACCCTGCCCTTTCAAAATAGTTGAATGATTATTGTGCACCATTCACCGTGAGTCAGTCGACAATCTTCTCATCACCCCCACAGTTCCAGCATCCCTGGGCCTACGCCGTTTCTAGCATTTGTACATGTGCGCTGGCTGCTACATTTGTTTTGCTGGGGATGTTGATGGCCAATGTAACCACAAACACACACACACACACACACACTTCAGCTCGCACCTTTGTTTCTGGGCTGAGAAGAGTGGAAAGAGGGCTGCCTCTCCACATAGAGACTGAGTTTAAACTATTTTGAATCGGTAAGGCAGCGTTTATCACTGGCTGGTTGTGCAGTGGCAGCTCTCTCTCCTCTCTCTCTCTCACGCGGAGACACTGTGACAGCTCAGTGACTCCAGAGGAAGAGTTGAACGCTATAATAACTGCAGCCAATCGGTCAGGAGAATTGTAACAGTCGCAGAGACAGGGTGTCAAGTTTACTGCCGACAATACAGGTCACAATCCCAGGCAGCACTGCCGCAAAACACTAGAGGAGAAGCTGGAAAATGCGCAATGCTTACGGTCTGCGTCGTTGCGACGTGTAATTACATTTTTGAGGAGGTGCACGTCGGATATCAGAGTGTCTGCACGGGTACTGGGTGCCTATATTGAGTGTCAAGAAGGGGTACTAGCTAGAGGGCTGCTGATCCTGACAAAAGTCCTGCATGCATTATAAAATCTGACCGCAACCTCTCATCATCAGATGCTCCAAGGACATCATGTTACCACCAGTCATTTCTTTGTGGACGGTGCCAAACCTCTCACTACACAGTAAAGCCCGCCATGACTGCAGCACGGAACATCGTAAGTCAGTCTGTTCCGTAGCTGAGTCCGTCTGGTGTGGCATAGTTCAGCAACGCGACTTGACAGCACAAGTCCAGAGAGATGCATCCTATAACTACATTTTTCTAATCATCGTACTTCCATGTTGTAAAGCTGCTCGCCAGTACACACACACACACCTATGTTGTTGCCACAGTAACCCATGCAGATAGGTCAATACAGAGTAGTAATGTCTCCACGCAACA
The DNA here is from genome assembly GCA_029783625.1 of Naso annulatus. Classification (NCBI taxonomy): domain Eukaryota; kingdom Metazoa; phylum Chordata; class Actinopteri; order Acanthuriformes; family Acanthuridae; genus Naso; species Naso annulatus. The sequence continues at coordinate 13,228 of JAPZDX010006742.1, read as the reverse complement.
AAGTTTGATCACTTGCAAATAACAGTGCGGACAGTCTGTGTTACAAATCAGATTTGGGAAACAAAACAAATGTCCCTGTAGTATTAATGGTGCATTGGAGAGAAGTTTGACCTCAAACCAGTTTATATCCTGACAGGTTTCTCTTTCACCTTTGCTCTCTGAGACGTGAGAGGAAGCCACAATCTCAGAAGTGTACAGGAAGAGGAAACCAACAGAACAAAACAGGTTCACTCTCAGCATCTTGAGTTTAAAAAATCACTCTCACTTCCAATTTAAAAGTTAAATAATTGACTGGTGGAAACTGATTTGTGGATGCCCTGCAAGTGATCTCATTTTGGGCCATACGGTTGTAGTTGATCAACAGTCAGTGCTTCAAATTAAACTAGCAACGACGTAACACAGGAATTATTGCCCATTGCAGTTCCCCTCCTTACTTCCTTTCTTCATTACCTTTCTCCTGCCTGCATTAATTTACCAGGCATCAGTGCTTTAGGTGGAAAATAATAAGTGCTGCTACTCCCTATATTCACCTGTTGGCATGTGAATCGGCTGGCCGATATTGACAAATCATCAAATAAAAGTCTACATTGAAAAGTTCTAAAGTGAATAAAAGATACGAGTAGATAATGCTGATTTTCACAAAATTAATTTGTTAAACAAATAAGGCTACTTTTAGTGTTCTGCCTTGGCAACTTTAATGTTTGTATTTGACTGTCAGAGAGTTGTGTCATCATACGACTTTGCATTCTTTTTGTGCACTTTTAGAGCCACACCATTACTGACGTGTTTTTATTCCACTGCTTTTCCTCGCATTTATCTAACATTGTTGTGACTCATGAGTTAATCTTAATGTGACATTCCATTTCTGCGAGAACAATCGAGTGAGTGTGTCACATAGTTCGAGAGAAAAGAGAGAGGTGAGTGTCATGTAGTGCGCTCAGTGTATTAAGTGTCAATATGAATCGCCAGGGGGTAAAATCAAGAAGTGGGGGTACTGCGTGCCAGCCCACTTAAAGAACTGCCTGGCATGTCCATTGAAACCCGCCCCCACATCATATAACAGCATGTTCTTTATCACATAGTGCAGAACTGATGCTGTTTTACAGTAAAAATGCTGTTTTGTAAACAGATAATACTAACATCATGTTCTCTTTAACACCTTTAAAAGAGTTCATACATGGCAGGCATGACAGTTATTGGAATGTAACCCATGCTGCAATTGACTGCCAAAATGCATTCTTAAACAACAGCTTAATGGCTACATCTTGGAAAGATAAGAAATGTAAGAGAGGAGAAGGGCTGGGTATTGAACTTCAATACTTTTGTGGTATCAACTGAACTGCCTTAGTACTATCAGACATCAAAAAATGTCGGGGTACTGAGATTGATAACGAATGACCAAAGGAGTTAATCTCATCAGCATCAGTGAGCCGACAGCATGCTTGTTGTGCCACAATCTAAGAGTACTGTTGGTTGGCTGTACTCATGTGTTTTGCAGGAAAAACACCAGATTACACACAGAGAAAGGGCTGACCGTAAGTATATGTGATGTAATCTTTCTTCAGATTAGATAATATTGGTATTAAAAAAAGTATCATTTAGGAATCAGTATCAAAGTCAAGGTATTGGTATCTGTACCAATATCGAGAGAGAAGCCAGAGAAAGACAGACTTTTTTTGATTTTATTTGCATCCATCCCTTCACCCTCGCTTTGGTTAAAATTGAAACCTTGACATGAACAGCCTCACTTCATTACAGTAACTCTATACTAACTCTGTAAAGACATTTATCATTTGTTTTTCTATATGTATGCTTTCATTTTGTATTTGTATGTTTTTTCATCTGAGAACCATCACATTGTCTGACAGCAGATGTGTTTTCTAAGTGAATAAAAAGGAAATTTTAACATCAATTCTGTCATTTCCAGGATACATTTCACATGGAGGACGTTACTGACTAAAGTTATAGCCACCATGTCCCATTTGTCCACTATTACCCTGCGGGACTTTGCCCACAGATCGCAAAGAGTGACTGTAGGCTATATATAAAATACATTCCGCCAAAACAAAGTTTCCTCTCTTTTCTCTCTCGTCCTATAGAAACTGTTAGAACTGATATAAAGAAGAATTTTAGACCCATAGGACATTAATATTGACTTACCATGTCTGTTGCGTCTTGTGCTGTTTATGTCAGGGCTGTCACCGGATACAGTGCATCTGTAGTGCGACTCAAGATAACTTTAGAAACAGGAAACACAGAGAACAGCTCTGCACTTTGAAACCTGCCTTGAAGTTCCATGTGGTGACACAAAACCGCTGTCCTTTCAGTTTGCTCTCTTCCTTGAAGTGAGAGCTCACATCTGTCATAGGACCTGAAAGCTCTTCTCTTACAGCGCGATCTGTCCTTGAGCTGCTGGACTTGCTGTTTTCTGGTTATGAAGCATTCATGGGACTGCTGGCCCATCTGGTAAAGGGTAAAGGTACTTTATTAGTCACATTTTCAGTGTACAGTGAAATGTGTTCTCTGCATTTAACCCATCCCTGAGGAGCAGTGTTAGCGTCTCCATGTTATAAGCCAGTACCTTGGTCAAGGGTGCTGGCTGGAGATAGATCTATATACATGTTTTGATGGTGGGGAAATCAGAGCACCCAGAGGAAACCCATGTGAACACGGGGAGAACATGCAAACTCCACATAGAAAGGTCCTGCGCCAGCCAGGAGTTGAACTCAGGAGGCGACAATACTATCCACTACACCACCATACCGCCTAGAGGTGTGCAGAGATGTCATAATCTGTATCTGTGTCTGTTCAACCCAAAAATGATCTGTATCTGTATTTGTATCTAAAACCGGGAGTGGGTTTTGCCTGTACTGTAAGTTCTTTCCCCAGTTTTTTGCAACCATACTAGGACGAATAAACAAATAAACATTACATTAGATAACATTCAATCATGCATGTTGAACCTGGAGATGCAGTAGTTGTGCCTCCAAAGCATAAAAGTAATTTACTATGGGCATATCATTATGAAATAAATAAATAAAAATAAAAAAATTAAATATTTAATTAGAATTGCACAGAAAACAGGTTTGGCTGGGAGCCCAGTAGTGTAAATCAAGAAAGACACACAGGTTGAGTTTTAAATAGTATTGAAAAAGGTAATGAAAATAAATAAATAAATAAATAATAATAATAATAATAATAATAATAATAATAATAATATATAGTCCTATATATATATACAGCACAAAAGACAGACCTTTTTATTTTGTTACATAAGTTTAGTAAATGTTGTCAGTCATTTTTTCTTTTTTTCCCATGTGACAATTAATTTCAAAGTGTCCAAGACACAAATTTTCTTTTCCACATGAAAAAGAACACTTCAGAAAGTTTGTTTTTCAGGCCTACAACACACTGTGGCAGAAAGATTCAGAGGCCCTGGTAGCTCTCCATTCAAAGAATCCAGCACTGGAGTCCCACATTTGAGCCAAGACACCACAAAAAACCTGACGTATAAAACATCACAAGGAATAATTACTATGATTGTACATAATTCATAATTCTTAAATGGAAAAGTCAAAATAACTCAAGTTACATCATCCTTTAAATTAAAGACTAACAACAATAACAACAACCCTAACGGATATAAATCAACCATGGGCACATAAGGATTAGCTACAAGAAGATACACAAGGCTAAAATCAAGAAGTCCTCAACAAGTTTCAGTATGTGGTTACATTAAACTGTAATTAAATTCTAGTTGCCTTAAATCAGCAGTTTTTCTGTGGCAGTTCTGTGTTGCAGTCTATAGTAGGCTATGGAAGTTAATGGGTTTTTGTTTTTTGTTTTTTGTTAAACTTTATTGCAAACAAATGAATGTACAAACCAGTCAGGCATTTAGTGCACTTGTGTAAAAACATTTAACAAGAACAGACACCATATTGAAAAGATGGAACTTGATTTTTTTTAAAAAAAGAAAAAAAAAAAAAAAGTACACACACTTAAAGTAAAGTAAATAAATTAGAATTACAGAATTGACTTGATAACTGTTATGCTATATTAGTCAGATCATTTTTGAACACTGCATAGAGGCAAGTTTAGATTTCATAAATTTTAGGGACTTAATATAAAGGTGAAATTCATTTAAGAAGCATGTGAAGATGGGTGGGGTCTTTAAATATTTGGCTTTATGAATAAAAAATTTGGCTAAGATTAGTAAAACATTTATCATTAAGTCTAGTTGTTTGTCTTTTAATATAACACCAGAAGTTATGCTATTGTAGTCTACATCAGGTATTGCTGATTTTTTTTCTGTAAAGAATTTCCAGAACAGCTGAGTTTTATAGCATGTAATAAAGAGGTGTTCTGCTGTTTCAGTGTCACCTTTACAGAAAACACATTCATTGCTTTCAAATCCAAATCTGAGTCTTAAAAATTCACTAGATGGGTAAAAATTATCATTATTTTGTAATGTATTTCTTTTGTTTTGGGTGAAACTGGGCATTTAAAAAAATTCACTCTCAAGTTGGATATTGTAAGTTGATCGAAAGTTTCCTTAATTTTCTTTCTATCACCTTGAGCAGGGTCTAGATCATTTGTTAAAATAGATCTCATGAGTTTGTTTGAACATCTTTTATCAAGGAAATTAATACCATTTATGACAAGCGCTCTACACTGTGGGCCGCTGCCGCTGGCTATCATTTGTAGCGCCGGATGTTGAACCAAACAGTAGAGGGCGCTACGTCATGTATGTAGTTTCTTCTTCTTTGTTTGGACTTTTATTTTGAAAGCCGATTGACGTCATAGCGGAGACGTTTCGTTACGTTGTGCCGTAGCTGTTTGACGGTATGTGGAAAGTAGCAATGTCGGAGGAGGTTGGGAAGGCGCTACAGTCGGTGGTGGAGCGGGTGAACCAGGCGGCGGCGCGGCGGCCCAAGGTAAGCGCGGCGCGGCAGGCTGCCGTCAGCGGCCCCGCTGCCGTGACTCTGCACGAGCTCCGAAAATGTCGTGCTGCGGTAACACGACGCGTTATGTAAGGCTGCCAAACACTTCAACCTTTGGATGGGAGACCGTCGGGCTTGTGGCAGCACTTTGAGAACACCACGGTCCGTCAGTGACAATGTTACACGCGTGCTAACAGATGTTACTGTGTCTGTGCGCGTGCTGCTACAGAAATACTGCCTGGATCACGAGTAACGATTTTCATTTGGCACGTGTGCAGGTGATTCATTGACCGAGCAGCGCGTCCTCACACTGCAGCCCGTGGAGGATGCGCCCTGTGTGGGGAAGATTCAGTTTCATGAAGTCCTTCAGGTCATCCAGGTCAAACATGAGGGAATGCACAGCGTCTTTCCAACGTTGTGTCTCTCACGCGCATGTGGCTCCAAATCTAAAACACACAGAGCTGACCTCATGGTGTGGAACAACATCTGGACACAGCAGCAGCCAAAAAACAAACAAACAAAAAACAACGGTTACAGGATCCTGACAGGACTGAGTCAGCGTCCAGCTAAACACCAACAGACCTCAGCTGACATGCTGCATCACACACCAGAGCTGCAGGATCGATCAGCAGATAGAAAATTAATCGCCAACCGTTCCGATAATCAATTAATCATTTCAGTCATTTTTCAAATAAAAAAGTAAAAAGAGATGCTGGTTTAGTGTCTTAAATGTGAGAATTTGCTGCTTTTTTGTATCATTTTTGAAAATGACTGAAGAGTTTTTATGTTTTTCTGGAAAACTGAGATGAGCATTTTACCACTTTACTGACATTTCATGGAATAATCAATTAATTGATTAATTGTAAAAATAAGACCTCCAGATGAACTTTTTGTACAAGGAGCGCTGTAGCCCCTTACTGAAAATATTTAAACGTGCAAGCAGAAAATTCGGGGGCCACACTTAAAAATGGACCTGCAACGCAAATTTCAACTTTCTACATTAATCAGAAATAGTTTTCTTTTCATGAGTTGTCACTTTCCATGTTAACTGTTATGGATTTGGATTATTTTAATGGATGAAAGTCAGAGAGAATACGAGAGACTCTGTTTGCCTGTATTTGAAAGAAAAAAAAAAGTCATTAGTCAGGCTGACCATTGAGCGTTGATAAAAGTGACCTAATCTAAGTTTTCCTGAAACATTCAGCCTCATAAATAAATTCCAGTGTTCAAAGACATTTATATTCTGGGTTATTAAATAAAGAATTCAGGACAAATTCAGCAAAAACAAAGAATTTGGCAGATTAATCAATAGTGAAAATAATTGTCACACACTTTATCACACACATTATCACACACTCTGCCGGAGCGCTCACTGATGGCACAGATGAGAAATGAGCCTGTTTGCCTCCTCAGACTCTGCCGGCTGTGTCGCCCCGCCTCGTAGCTGTCAGCAAGACGAAACCTCCGGACATGGTGGTGGAGGCCTACAGACAAGGGCAGCGCAACTTTGGAGAAAATTACGTGAGTATCGAACTCTGCTGGCCGACTTCACTCAAATGTCCACGTGTCGGTGCCGAGACAAAAAAATCTGACCATGTCCTGTATCATCACACCAGGTTAATGAACTTGTGGACAAAGCTTCAGATCCTCTGGTAGGTTTACATTTTTATGAAGTAGGCTCGATTTATTTATTTACTTATTTATTTATTTCCAACCCCAGCCTGTGACAAGCTTCTACAATTCTTTTCCAGATTTTAAACTCCTGTCCAGACATCAAGTGGCACTTTATCGGCCATCTACAGAAGAACAATGTCAACAAACTCCTGGGTGAGTGATTGTCTTTGCTGCTCAAGCTGTTCAAAAACAAACCGTGGTGCTGAGTCCGGGGTGTCTTTCCTCAGGTGTGCCAAACCTGTTCCTCGTGGAGACGGTGGACTCGGTGAAACTGGCTGACAGGGTGAACAGTTCGTGGCAGCGAATGAGAGGAAGCAGCACGCAGCGACTAAAGGTCATGGTGCAGATCAACACCAGCGGAGAGCAGAGTTAGTCACATCTTTACTTCTTTTTTTCTTTCTTTCTTTTTTTTTTTTGGCTCTTGTTCTGTGAGCTGATCACAAACACAAACAAAGCGCGGTGTTTACAAACAGTTTGTTACATGTTTGTTGTAGGTAAACATGGGCTGCCGCCTGAGGAGACGGTGACCACAGTGAAACACATCGTGTCGCAGTGCTCTGCCCTGCACTTCTTAGGACTCATGACCATCGGGCGCTACGGCTATGACCTCACCTTGGGCCCCAACCCGGACTTCCAGGTAGGAGCGACTCGTATGACTCGGTTCAGGGGAAATGTGGCTCTCGATGGGCATACAAGTGTGTAAGAGGCACGCTTGTGAAGTGCTTAACAAAATGCTGTGTTATATTTACCATTTTGCTTTGTGCAATAATAGTACAGCGGCAACCTTCAGGTTGGATCAGTATTACAGGCAAGTAAAACAACGAAATCAGTTTTTAACTGAACAAGGTTATAAACGCACTTTTCTAAATCAAATCTGAACCCACAGCTGGGTAATTGGGAAAAAAAGAGTTACAGTACAAATGAACAAGAGGGACAATAATCAGTGTGACTCGTTAAAGCGTAGTCGGTTATTTCTGAAGCGGGGCTGTATGAGGCTCTTACACGTAGTCAGTCTATGACCTCCTGCAGATGCTGATCAGCAGTGTCACTTTTATCCCTTTTCCAGTGGTCAAAAAACCCGTGTTGACCCGCTGAGATCAGAGTTTTGTGTGCAGTGGGAATGTCTACACTCTTTTTTTTTTTCAATGCTCTGTTTATTAATTTTTCCAAAATGAAAACAAACACAACGTAAAAACATCCCCCAACAATCCCCAACAGTCTCAGCAATAAGGAAAATAAATAAACAACAATAATATGTACATACCTACATACATAACATACACACACGTGTTTGTATATACACATATACATAAATTATACACACACAGTGCATCCGTATAAATAACTGTATAAGTATTAACATATTCAAGAAATAGACACATGTGCACTCATACCTATATACTTATATACACTACCAGCTAACAATAACAACAATTGTAGTATTAACGGAAATAAACAATATTTATCATTGTGCTAATAATGTTATAATTACCAATTCAAATAAAATAAATAAATAAAATACAGTGGAGGTACAAAAATAAATAAATAAACAAAACGTGTAAATAAATGAATAATGACAATAAAACGAAATTAATTAAAAAAAAAAAAAAGGTGGGTCTTTCTAATGCTCTTCCTATTGTAGAAGCCTGCCCTAGCTGTAATAATCAAGTGAGGAGGACTATATCATCTACTTTGAAGAGGATGTATTAGCCATAGTTCTCATTGTCTTGTTAATTCACAAATTTACAGTCAAGTTATTCATAAGTTGTATAAGAGGTGTCCACGTCTCATCAAACTCTTCAGCTTTGCCTCTGACAATGTATGTTAGTTTTTCTAACACCAGAGTGCAGGACATTTCTTTAATCCATTGTTTAGAGTTTGGTCTCTCACAATCCTTCGATCTTAAAGCTGTTATTCGTTTGGCTTGTAGAAGACAAAAATTGACAAGTCTCCGTTTCTTTGCATTTATACCTCTTCAGGGTATATATGTAGTAGACACAGTTCAGCTTTTGCAGGAACAGCAACACCTGTCAATTCAGAAACCAGGTCAAGAACTTCTCTCCAGTATATCTGGAGCTTTTGACACTCCCACATACAGCGAAACAAGGTGCCAATTCCATTATTACATTTAGTACAAACGTCAGGAATATTGGGGTTGAAATGGTGAAGTTTGACAGGTGTAATGTATGGCCTGAACAACCACTTATATTGTGACAATCTGCATCTAGTTTTTATGGATTCAGTTTGAGCCGCTTTTCAACAGTGATATCTAACTGAAGATCATTCTCCCAGGCAGATAAATAAGAGTGTGAGTTTTCTTTTAAACTTATTAAGAGCATGTTATAAAACATGGATAATTGTCCCCTGCCATGTAAGTGGTTTACTACATATTGTTCAATGGGGGAATGTCTACACTCACCGTTTACACCCGGGTCAGGTGACTCCGCAGTAGACGCGGGTTTTTCTCACCTCACCTCAGCTCATAAGACCCACATGAACACACTAATTTCTGACGTATTTCCCAGTGCCTGGTGCGTCATGTTGTCCAGACGCGGCGCAGGAATTCAATTTTTGATGAACTTTACGATGACATAAGTTCACACTAACGGACACAGAGCTGAAAGTGATTCCTGCCTGACTAGTTTCTCCATAAGTGCAGAGCGTTTCTGTTGAGACAAGCTTAAATTCACTGCGTAGCATGAAACGAACGTGCTGAGGAGCGTTTCCACACAGATCCAACTTTAGCCTCGTGTGACACCCAGATTAATTTCTGATACATCTGCATTTGTCAGTAAACAGAGTTCAAATTAAAGTTGACAGACATATTTGTCTCACACGTCACAACGATGTTTCCACACAATACAGCGCGCTCTTTCATCCAAACACAATGCTTCACATAAAATTCACAGATGGGCTGTGTTGTCTGCTGGAAGTGGGAATGGGGTCATTGGACAATTTTTAGCGGGTTGACCCGAGTTTAAAAAACCCGACCCGCTAATTTTGGTGGAAAAGGGGTATTTAAGGAGAGGGGAGGAGAAATCGCTGCAGCTGAAGCCAGCGTTGTACTGTTGCAGACGGGGTCAGCAGAAAACTGTTTTTTAGCCACATATATAAATGCTTACCTAAAGAATCAACATCCGTTCAAATTTAGGATTTGTTCACTGCTTTAGATTGCTGCCAGACAGCTTTTTTTTTTTTGCTTTTTGGGCACTACACCGTGCACTGTATTACTCTGCAAATCAGCTGTTTGGTTCAGACAGCAGTGAGACGGTAGACAAAATAAACGGCTCTTTGGTGGCAAACAAAAGCAGTGAAAAAATCCTGAATGTAGCATGCAATTGAATGGTTGTTGATTTTGTAGGTAAGTGCTGAATGTGCGTTACGCCTCTCGTGAAACTTAAATTTGACAGCAGCTAGCAGCGTAATCGTGGAGAACAATCACAAGAGCCTTCTCTCTGCTGTGGAGGACTTCTCGCCCCAGCCATCGCCAAATCCAGACGATTTTAGTGAGTCTGACAGGGATGAAAGGGAGGAAGAAGAGCCTCTGGGTTTTAGAGTGAGGCCGTACATGTTCGAGCTGCTCTCTACAGCCGACGCGCGGTCCCGCATGACGGTTGATAACTGACAGCATTTATATGACGGCGGAAATATTTGAGAAAGAATTTTATTTGATGCAAAATTAATGTACACTCCCGAGTGCAGGATGAGTCATCAATGTTTTAAAAACATTTTCTGGGAAATGCTTAACTGTAAAATAAAATGAATCAAAACAGCAGAACTTCTTTTTAGTCATTGTTCATTGTTGGGCCATGTATTTTCATATTGGCAGGGATAAGAGCAACACATATCTGATTTTTAAAAAAAAAGAAAACCTAAAAATTGATTTTTATTCATGGGGACTTAAAGAACAGCTCATTGAAACATTCAGCGCTTGTTCCTCCTTCATTTTCTAAACAGCAAATGCGACATAGCAGAGCTGCTGCTGTCAAACAATAATACGAAAACAAATGAAAAGTCTCCTCAGTGCAGCGCTTTCTCACATGAGCGCGGTCACCTGCATTATTAAGCAGACACTTAACTGACAGTGTAAACAAAGTTGTTTTTTTGATAAAGTTAAATTAAACAAAGTGGGTCTACTTGATTTATGTGAAATATAGGGTTCCTTGTGGCTGTGTATATGTATATGCTGCCATGTTCTTGCTAAGGGACCGTTAAAATTTTTGCATGAATATTTTCCGTATAGTTATATTTTTTCAATTCCAAATCAGCTGCCACACCACACCGTGCCAGAGAACTTTAAGCCCTGTAAACACAACTAAACCGATACAAATGCAGACTGGTGCTGGACCTGATCAATCAGCCAGGCTGATGTTAGATCAGTACAGTTGTGTTGGTATCGTCATACGTGTCAGCCGATGTGTTACACCAGACTGCAGAACAGAAATGCTCAACGAGGTTGGAGGTCATATGGAAAAACGATCTCCATTTCATGGTTGGACCACCAGAGAGTGCTGACAGATTGATTCTTGCATTGTAAAATTTAAATATCTGGGTCACAGCTCTGAAAAAAACAATCTAGAGATTCTCATCAAGATTGTTTTATGATATGTGAATATAAAACTTCTGCTGATATTCTGTAAATATTAGTACTAGACTCCTAAATTATTCCCAGCTGAGTTTTCCTGGAAAGCGTCAGCCGGGCTGTCACATCAACAGCGTGTCTGTGTCGCAGGTGCTGCTGAGCCGGAGGCAGGAGGTGTGTGACAGTCTGAAGCTGCCTCTGGAGGAGGTGGAGCTCAGCATGGGCATGTCAACAGATTTTGAACATGCGGTGAGTATCACTCCCCATCAGCTTTTACAAACTCCTTCTGAGCTCAAGTGGAAGGACGTAATAGCTGCAAGGAAATTTATGTAAAGCAATTTCAAAAACTTAGTTTTAAGTTTTTTATCGCTTGTTTCAAGGTTTTCTTCCTGATAAAGGTCTACTGACAGAACATGGAAAAATAAATGTATTAGACAGTGTGTAGGAGTTTTTCTGTTGTCTTTTGATCTCCTCATTCTTCTCCTCCACACGTCCCTTTAAATTGATGTGCAAAGTGTTCTTTTGTTTTGAGGGTTAACAAATTCTGTCCCGTGTCTGAAGAAGCCCTTATTCACATTCTTTATTGCTAGTTTAATTCATTTAAATCTGGGAAATTGAGTCATTTTAAAACAGTTTAGATTTTTTATCTAGATTTGTTACATTTAGAAGAACACAGAAGCACATTGCATTCACAGAATAGAGTGGCTAAGCCACGCCCTGCCCGATGGACACCATGGGACCTTATCTCTATATCACTGACGCCACGATCAGTAGTGTCATCTTTCTAAATCCATATTTTCACAGTTTTACACTTGAGCAGTTGTGTGATAAACTGTGACATTCTTGACTTGCAAAATTATGTTTTAAATTGACAAACATCATATTTGAGATTGGCAGAAAAATTTAAATGGGATCAAAAACAAATTGGGGGCAGGACTGATGTGACTGGAAACGCATTTCAGAGCACCTCACCATTATGGAGGACCACAAGGCTCCCGGAAATTGCAATGAAGCATTTCATTAATTAAAAACTAATTGTACAATTAAATACAGGAATCAAAAAATTAGTTTACAAATCCATTAATTAATCCATAAATAAGTAGACGAATTCTAAAAAGCATTAACAATTGAAAGTTTAAAACAGTAAATAAGGACATTATTTGTAAGTACATAAATGAATTCCTACATAGCATTTTTAAACCAGAAATAACTGAATTCACAAAACAGAAATAAGTGTACAGCTTTTAATCTGGTATTTAAAAGGGCAATTCCTGTTCTTTTCCATTTTTTTTATTTCCTCATTGCTTTTCCTTATCCTGGTAGCTAATCAATTTGTGAAATCATGTAGCCTCTCCATTTAGATGACACTTTGAGCCTTGAGCTGGTAAAAGGAGGTAAAACAATGCAAATTAGCCAGGATGAATTGCCTTTTTAAATGACCAATTAAATCTGTATAGTTAATTCAGTTTGTGAATTCAGTTATTTATTTTTGCTTTTAAAACTGCATTTTCAATTGATTTTTAAATTTTATTATTTGTTTTGGAATTCATTTGATGCATTTTTAAATAATGTACTTATTTACTGTTTTAAAGTTTTATTTGTAAATTGTGTTTATAATTTCTCTGTTTATTTATGGATTAATCAGTGGATTTGTGCACTAATTTATTTATTCCTGTTTTAATTGTACAATTAGTTTTTAACTGAAGAAATGCTCCATTACAATTTCTGTGACCTTTGTGGTCTTCTATACACCATGTAGTTTGGATCTGATTGGCAAAAATTGGATTTCATGTGTTTTTTTGCTGTTCAGATTTTATAAAAATCCAAATTGGTCTGGCAGTCTGAACAAGGCCAAAGTGTCTCACACTGAGAAGGAAGTGAAATTATCTTGTGCTTAGCGACGATTGACGGGCAAGATCCTGATCTCACAATTATGAGATATTTTCTCATAATTACAAGATCTTGTAATTATGAGAAAATATTTTATTGCCATGAACATCATTATATTCTCCTCAGTAAGACTCTCACCGTG
>JAPZDX010003870.1:0-18402 GCA_029783625.1 Naso annulatus | reverse complement strand
TGTTATCTTGTGAAAAATCTATTGTTATATATATATATATATATATATATATATATATATATATATATCTCTTGTCATTCAAATGTATACTGAACACTAAAGTCCCTATACACAGGAACTAGAATTTTATCATTGTAAGTTGACAGGGATAGATGAAACCTTTCTTATCCAGAGGCCTGTACTACGAAGCAAGATCAATATAGTCAGTATATCTTTACATTATCTGGCTTACTAATGCTTATAACTTCATCTTGCTAAGCAGTCACATGACAGTGGTTATATCACCCCAGCAAGTCAACCCAGGTTTTCGGGATCTATAAGTGAATGCATCAACATAAAAAGAGTAGGTGTTTATAGAGAACTACCAGTTACCACTATGGAAATGTCCACTGTCAGCAAAGCAACATACTTTACAAATACCAAACTGTACAATAATAACAAGTACAATTTTTACAATTCTATGAAGGTGAAAAAAGCAGCCCTTGAAATATGTTAAATTTGGGGGTAAGGGACATATCCTGATAAAAGACGACCCCTAGGTTTCTAATGGTGGTGCTGGAGGACAGGGTGATATCATCCGAAGTAGCTAAATCATTGCATATTGTGTTTCTCATGTGTTTAGGCTGAAGTAGAATAACTTCAGCTTTGTCTGATTTAGTAGTAGAAAACTGAAGGTCATCCAGATCTTTACGTCCTTGAGACATGCTTGAAGTTTAGCTGTGTGGTTGGTGTTATCTGGCTTTATTGATAAATATAATTGGGTATCATCTGCATAACAGCGTTGTCTAACAGTACTGACTAAGGGAAGTACAAGATGAGTTGGCCTTGAACCAGCTTAGTTCTCTTTCTTTAATATCAATGATATGGGCCAGTGTCTGTAATAGAATGTGATGGTGAATGGTGTTGAATGCAGCACTAAGGTCTAAGTCAGAGATGTCGAGAGACAGATTCTTTCTCTGATGCTGTCGGAAGGTCATTTGTAACTTTCACCAATGCTGTTTCTGTGCTGTGGTGTACTTTGAAGCTTGATTGAAATTCTTCAAATAAGCTATTGTTATGCAGAAAGTCATGGAAGTGATTTGCCACTGCTTTCTTAAGGATCTTGGAGAAAAAGAGGTGGTCAGTTCAGATGTAGGTGTGTAGTTGATTAGAACCCATTCACTCTCTCCACCAATTAGATGCTTTTGTAATGTAACATTAACTCCTTCCAATCTGAAATATTTCTGATAAAGAGTTTCAAATGTCAATGGCATTGTCAGCCCATGGTCTTTTTGTTTTCCAATGAACAAGGAAGAGGTGGAGGAGAAATAATGAGTAACTGCACTTGAGGGGTTTTCCTGAATCCTGTGGCGAGAGCTAGAGTTGTGAAACCTGGGATTTTAAAAACTCAGCTTGGCTCTCCTCTTGTTAGTTTAACATAATGAAGGAACTTTTAAATCCAGTCCACTGACAAAACACTGACTAGCGTGATTGTACTTCCAGAGGGGAACAGCCATTCAGAGTGTTTTCACTCTCTGACAGGCTCCAATTCAAAATGCTCTGTCTGCCAAAAAGCAGCTGACATGGGCCGACTATGGCCAACAGTGCAAGACACACACAAGTGAACAACCAGCTTCCTCTCAAAACTTAGGTCTGAACCTGAGATTACTTTGCTAGCTGCAAATCCTGCTTCATAGTCCAGGTCTCAGGAGTTGTAGTTTTTTAAATTATTGTTGTTCTTCATGTGTTTGTTAAGAGAGTACAGGTACTATAGGCTCAACAGCCTCACATGGATCTTGCAAGGTTCTTGCCAAGACATTTTAGGCACTTGAGGTTCTAAAGAAAGTGTTTGCTTACATCTGTGTCATTTGACAGAGGAATTGTTTATGTGTTGAGAGGCAAAAAAGAATAAGTGAAGTCAGTTATATCCGAACAATTATTATAAATTAATATTTTATACTTAAAACAGGAATTTATTGACTCATAGTCTTATTTATGAATTTTCCATAAAATTTTGATGAGCAGATTTTTGTTCAGTATTTTGTTAACTCCCTGAGTAATTTTGTCCTGTATTTGTGAATGAAAAGGTTCAAGTGAAGGATGAATGCTTTGTATGCAATGATAGTTACTGTGCTGATTATGACTTGTGTTAACTTGATAGCAGCTGGGATGTTCTCACTCTTCTAAACCAAAAAAGCTTTATTGTGCAGCGAGTCCTATTCTGTCTGCAGAACCAGACCCCACAATACTCCCACATCCCGGCTGGAAACACTTCTTCTCGGGCACTGAAGTTAAGCTCACTTCTCCGGGATTGAGCGCCATGTATGAATATTCTGACTTGAGAAAGGACAAGTTTTTCTCCTCAGTCGTCATTTTAGACAGAAGAGGACACATTTGCTCAGAGAAGCAGAGGAACTGCTGGCTATATTGTTTTCAAAAGAGACTGATTTTGATTATGGCTTAGGAAATGTAAGTGTATCTAACAGAATTATGGCAGTTTAATTTGATGTTTTATTATAAAACGCTAAAAAATACAGGGTGTGCTGCTTAAGCTTTCCTTCGTTTCTAAAGCTGTATTAGTGTCTCCATCTACTGTTGATTGTACAGAATGCAGATGTTTATTGAATTGTGATAACCATGCATAACAAACAAGGGAAATATTTAATATTCAGTGAAATGACAGCACCTGCTGTATCCAGACATAGTTGGCTGCGACTTTTCCCTCACCAGGAATGATCATAAAAAGTCTCCGCTGCCACACTTTCTATCAAGGCCTCACAGCACTGCAATCATCTCAATCATGGCTGACTCATTATACAGTGTTCTATTTTTTACAACTTGTGGTCATACTTATATGAAGACCATTAACATTTTCTGATATTGCTGGTGTGTGTATGTTCTGCTCTGAAGTATTCAGGCATTCAGCTCTTCTGGTTGCAGCACCTCCACTCCTCTTCACTCCTCTTAACAGGCACTACCCAACCCTTTAAGAACTTCTTCTACTTGGACATACAACCAACTCAACTGGTGCTTCTACACACCTGTCTGTAATTCTGTTGTCTTTTGGTCACTCAAGAAAGGAGAGGAAAATAAGCTTTAAGATGTGCTATTTTCTTGTGAATACATCCCTTTTGTTATTTTTTTTAATTATGAAATTTGGCGTTTTTGCACTTATGTGCCATGCCAGCTTGGCTACACATGTGAAGATCTATATGTGTGTGCATGGATGGTGAACAGAGTGAAGCCAGAAGACTTTTCAGTCACACATGACGAAAGATTATATGTCAGTAATGTTAATCTTTATCTACTTAAAACTTTCAAAATGTCGTTGCATTATGTTCTGAAGTCCAGAAAAACTTTCGTAACAGTTAATAATTAAGTTAAAATTCATACCTGTGATTTAAAATCTGTTGTAAAGGTTAGGCTTTATTTGGTGAGCCATGCAGTATACACTGACCACATCTCACAGAATGTCAAAAATATTGTTCATTAAGAATCTTACAATAGCTGTAAAAAGGTGCGGGGGGACTGTACCGTCCTTGTTATGCGAGGCCATTAAATCTTTTATGTAGATGTATCACTCGAAAGAAATAAAAATTCAAGTACAGTGTTTTATTTGAATTGTCTTTGATGTTTTTCTTATTTCACTAATTGCATCATGTAACTTTGAACCTCAGTGCCACCTAACAAGGTCTCTGAATGTTGATGGTGGTGATAGTGAGTGTTTACAGGCTTTTCTGCTGCCCCCAAGAGGATAAATCATATACAAAAATCTTAATATACCTTTTAGATAAGACAACTGTGTTTCGTCATAAAAAGATGTCTTTATTGCAGGTGAAAGGGATATGATATATATATTTTTTCCCCTATAGATACCGTTCTCTCAACTGTGTTTGCAGTAACAAGGAAGAGACGGGCAGAGCTCGCCAACTGCTAATTAGCTTAGCTCAAACACTGCCTGCCTCTGCCTAAAGTCATCAAATAAATTTCCAAGCAACTCTAAATGGTCCTGTGTACTTGTGGCTTGTTAATTTATCATGTTATGTTATTTTTAGACTCAGATTAGCACTTTCTGTAATTTTAAAATCAAATACGCACCAGAAGTGAACCGCAGGGTGCATGCGCAAACCATCGTGGATGTGCTTGTAAGTAGTTCAACAAAACGAAACCGCTGTTAAAAAATTAATTAAAATTGAGTAAAGTGCTACTCTGAGTCTAAAAAATACCATAACTTGTTAAATAAACAAGTCACAACAAACACACACGACTGTTTAGAGTTGTTGGAAAGTTTATCTGAGGACTTCAGGCAGAGGCAGGCTAGCACTTCCCGCTGACTACCAGTGTTTGAGCTCAGTTAAGTAGCGGTGGGTGAGCTCTGCCCGTCTCTTCCATGTTATGGCATTTAGAGTCAAATAGAGAATGTTATCTATCAATTGTCTGAAACTCGGGAGGAAGGCAAATTAAAAAAAAAAAAAGTCGTGTCCCTTCAAACCTTTATTTTTATTTGCCCACAATGCACTTGTACGAAATAATTTTTATTCCTGTAACTAATTCACAGGAAGCATTTCTATTTACAAAACCTCTTCAGTGACATCCCAGACATCCTTACTTGAAGAGGGAATGGGAAATGACATTAAATGTCACCAAAAAAAAAAAAAAAAAAAAGGACACAGAACAGTCGATGCCCAGCCCTTATTATCAGCAACCCCAAATACTACCTTAAGGCTTCCTTTACAACAGTATAGAAACAATGTTTTTTTTTCTTCCAGATATTCAGTTAAAACGTAATAAATACAATAATGGCTATTGTTACTGAAATCCTTGCTGCTTTGTATTGTCATCATTTACAAGTTACAAGGTTTTGGTCAGTAATGCTGCAACATTTAACCACAGTCTTCTTGCTCAGTCTTAATTGTGAAAACTGGTTATAGAACTCACAAGATTTTTTATACATCATGTACGTCTTTACACAATGAACACACTTGAAGCAAGCATTAGTTTAACAAATGTGCATTGCAAATCTCTATTTACACAAACCAGGCTGGTAATAATAATAATGTAAAACCAACTTTGTCGACATAGAAATGCAGTCATTATTATCAACATTTGTTTAAATCTGAAATCTTAAACTTAGTATTTCTAATACTGTACATTGCAATACAATACACCAAAGTGCCAGAAATTTCAGAACATTACATTAAAGTTAATCAAAGCAGTTAAGGATATTTTTCTAGGGTTAAAATAAACAATATAAAATATTAAACTAACACAGATGCTCAGTACTGTTTTAGAGGTAAATCCAATCTTGTACATACCTATGTACCTTTATTCTGACCAAATTAAAAAAAAAAAACAAAGTATGAAATGATATGGCTCATGTTCAGGGCCTGAGCTGTTACTAGTATTGTGCTGTACCTTAACCCTTAAAAGGGCCTTAAAAAACATAAAGTTAATCCCTGTAATAACTTGTCCTCTGTGCATAGCATGTAACCATTTGAAGTCCAGTTTATCCCTCCTACATTCTGCAAAACAACGTCATCATGCCTCTGACAGCACTTCAGAAAATACAAAAGTTACATAGAGTGCAGTTGTGACAGGATATGTGTAATAAAAGCTTGTCTTTGCTTCTTTGGATTACCAGCAGCCTCCTGTTTGGGATGGGAGCAAAGGCAAGTCTTCCCAGGTTTGCTTAAAGCAGCACTGTGTCCAAAATCAGGCCTTCGGTGGAGGTACTGGTCTAAGAGCCTAGAGGACAAACAAAAAGAAATGCATCCATTCACTTCGGGGTAAACATCAATAACTTTTTGTGTTGTATTTGTAAAAAATGTCATAATACCCATAGACAGCTATTAGTAAGTGATGTGGTCTGAGAGTATTGCAAGATCTGTGTTTTCCCATTTTTACCATGCCTCTGTATTAAGGATTGGTAAAAATCCTCTCTCTCCCGTTCTATTTGCCCAATCAGTGACACTCTCTGTAGTCTCTGTCCTGATTGGCTAACCTACGCTGTGCTTCTTAACGACAGGTGACGTTGGTACGAGCTGATCAGTTGTTTGTGCCTTACCCTCTGACCCGCCTCTGCTGACAACAGAGTGTCTGCAGGTGACACCGTCACTTGGCTAAGCTCGAGCTTATATGGACCAGTTTACTCTGCCTTACTTTCCTTCAACTGTTTAATTTTGGTTTAGACTGAACTTAAGAGAAAGAGCGACGACAATTGAAATAAAATGGCTGCTGCAGAGTTGCTTCCCAACAAGTCTCATGCTATGACAAATGTTAGCTCATTAGCAGAGGTTATCAACTTCTACTTCAAGTAATGAGTAATAAGTAACAGTTCAACATTTTCTGAAATATGCTTATCTGCTTTCTTGCCGAGAGTTAGATGCAAAGATTGATATTGCTGTCAAGACTCTTTGCTAAATATGAAGCTACTTGTACAGCCAGCAACAGTTAGCTTATCTTAGCACAGAGACTGGAGGCAAGTAGATGGAAACTGCTAGCCTGCTTTGTCCAAAAGTAGCAAAAAAAAAAAATTCATACAGGCACCTCTCAGGCTCACTAATCTAGACTTTATATTTTGTATGTTTTCCGTTTCCTATCTTGAAGCTGAGCTAAGCTAATCAGCTGCTGCCTTTAGCTTTATATTTTTCATCCAGATGTGATGTTGTATCAATCTTTACATCTTACTCTCACCAAAAATGTCTTAGTTGTAGCCTAATTGTTTATTTTGTACGCTGCTGGACCTGCGTAAAGAGTTTTGTCCCTTAATATTTTTAACATGTTTAAATGAGAATAAAGGGAACCTGTTAAAGCTGTTAGAAAAGTGAGTAAGCGTATCTCTCGAAAAAGGCCGACAACTGCTTAACCCTTGTGTGTAGTCTTCAGTTAACTACAGCTCACACGTGTCATATCCAATTTGCGTGCAGTGAAAAGTACAGATTAAACCTCTGATTTTACAGGTTTGTGATTGTGATTGTGGGTACGGTTTTGTCTTTAAAGCAGATTAGAGATTTGGCTACAGGAGAAAAACAAAACTCATGATCTTGTCAGGCATTTTTTGTGGCTTAAGTATAAATTACTGACACATGGAGAACTAACTCTCGATGAGCAACACTTCTTGTATTGTAGTTAGTCTAGTGCCCACCGCAATCAAAATTTTAAATAATACTTCGTGAGGCTTTATGAGTTGTTTAATTGCATCATGGTGTTCCATTCTTATGTATGCTGTGTTTCATATGGGTAATGTGCAATAAATGTATGGTCTGTGGTTTGTTGTGCATTGTTGTTGGTTTTATTATTTCTATTTATTGATTCACCTGTACAGGCGGCTAAATGTGTTACAGGAGTCCAAGACAAGTTTCCCCAAGGAAATAATTAAATGTATCCTATCATATCGTGTCATATCGTATCGTATTGTATCGCATCATATTCTCACACCCCGCAGAATTACAGTTCTTGAACAGCATGCCAAGATCTAAATTCCTCTGGCATCCCGGTTGATACCAATTTGAATGGTATTGTTTTTATCAAATCCAACTTTTTCAAGTAAATACGTAGAGTTTGATTGAATCACATCAGAGTTGTGATGTTTACAACTGTGTCAAAGGACTGAGAGCTGTTTGTAATGCGACATGTAAATACTTAAAAGCAACTGGAGTTACCTGACGTACGGCTGTGTAGTTGTGAACCGAGGGTTTAGGTGCGTTCCCTGCAGGAGGTGGTGGAGGTGGAGCTCCTTTCGGCTTTGGCATTCCAGGCTAAAATTTTGAGTATTGTTAGAGTTGAACAGATATGATACATCTCAATTCAACACCTGTAATGCAACATATTCAAACCCCATTACCTGTGGCACTGGCATTGGTTTACTAGGAGGTGTCCCTTTGTTTAGGTGGTGAACAGTTCGGCCCACTGCTGGCTGCGGTCTTTGGGTGTGTGCACTGTTATATAAAGAGAAATTCAATCTGCTGGCTCTCAACGCTTACAAAGGTGAGTTTAAAGTATCATAGCCACACCAAAACCTGCAAGACTGATGAAGACTTACGTTGGCAACATGGGACTTTGTTGTTTTTTCCAAAGGTATCCAACCACACCAGCAATGACACCTAGAACCACTAAAATGATGGCTGCAGCAATGGCAGCAATTGCTCCTGCTGTGCAGAATCAGTATAAAAAATTAGTTGTTTAGAGAGTACACATATTTTTTATACTGTATATGTTAATGAACCACTGGATATATGTCTTACCACTTAAAAGAAAACTTATATTGGCATCTTGTGAGTTGCAGTTCGGAGGCATCCAGCCAGGCTCACACTGGCACTCATTCCTGTGATTGCACACCTGAAGAACACAATGGAAATCCTGAGATGACCAGATGTTACGTGTTTTTGCCTCATGCAGCATCAGCAACACCTCTGGGTGTTGTTAAACACAATTTTATTTATTATTTACACATATATTTATACAGTTTAGTTAACTCAGTATTGTTTGAGCTGCAACTTTTCACCAGTATCCATTCAACTCTGCTCCTGATCTTTCTATTTGGAATAAAAACGTACATTTAACATGTATTATAAATCTGAAGGGGCACAGAAACTCAGTAATCCTCACATATACTGTAAAACCAGACAGGTATCTTAATTGTATCTTTTTTAGCATTTGTATACCATTTTTAAGGCAAATGACTTAATTTGAACTAATTTTACTTTTTATAGTCATTGTTTTTTAATTATTCTAATGTTGTGCCCATGTCAAGTAATTACAGTGTTTTCTTTCAAAACAAAATTACATTTTAGTATTCAT
This sequence comes from Naso annulatus, assembly GCA_029783625.1. Classification (NCBI taxonomy): domain Eukaryota; kingdom Metazoa; phylum Chordata; class Actinopteri; order Acanthuriformes; family Acanthuridae; genus Naso; species Naso annulatus. The sequence continues at coordinate 9,624 of JAPZDX010003870.1, read as the reverse complement.
TGTTGCTTTTGTTTGTTTGTTTCTTTTAAGTTGTTCATTCATTTAACCATTTGGGTTTATAATATTTTTAATCCTTTAATGTTTTTAATTTTTTGTTACCTTGACAACAAAAAATATAAAGTACTTACAGCATGTCCTGGACATTTTGCTGAACAGTTTGTATTTCTGTAAGCTGTCTGTACATCCACACACTCGTTCTGGCTGCACACCTTGAAGAAAACAAGTCAATGACAACACATTGCTTAATTTGATAGATTTGGTGCTGCAGCATTAATCTAGATGACTTCTTGGCTGATTGTGACGCAATTTTAAACACAAAGCACATTTATGGGCAGCCTTTTACCTTTCCATCCCCACATTTAGTCCCAGTGTCCACCTGACCGTAGTCTTTGGTGTAGTCATCAAAGAAAGCTGCTTTGCAGTCACTGAATCTGACCATGCGGCCATAGTTTGGGTTATCGCTACCTTTGCTGCAGAAGAGCTTCCCACAAAACACGTCTCTGCAAGGTGTAGTGTTCACATTGACTTCAGAACTTAAAGAAAACATTTATTCTAACACAGATATTTCACTTTGACGAGTCGGCATATGACATTAAGGAGAATACTTATAATGATCTATTGTAGAAAAGCCAACTGCATTTTGCCAAGACTCACTCTCGCTGGCAGGGGATGTAGCGGTCCTTTGTGCGTTGGCAGAAGGCGTAGTAGGTTCCTCTGGTGTTTTGGTCGTAGCAGAACTTACGGGCCTCTACAGCAGCTAATTACGAGAGAGGATGACAACAGATTACAGCTTTGCATATGTATTATGTTCAAATACTATCTGTCTTGATGAAATATATAATGAAACAAAATATGCCCCCCCCCCCAATAGACACTCACTGGCTCCATAAAGCTTGATACACTGGTTTGGCCTTTGTGGACACTGGCCATTGTAGCAGTATCCCAGACCTTCATCACATGGGAGGCCATTTACAGCAAAGACATCCTCGGGACAGGTGGCGCTTTTCCCATCACAGTACTCGGCCAAATCACACTCGTCATGTTTACTGCGGCACTCCTTCAACTGAGACGAGATCTGCATACAGACGGGAGTATGGCAAAGATTTTAGCTGCAGCACAGCAGGCTGTTTTCAGCAAAAAACTGATATCTATCTGTCCGCCCGTCCATCCGTCCATCTATCTATCTGACAACGTGAAAAGATTCAGTTATTGTAAAAATATTTGAAAAATTAGCTCCTTCAAAGTGATCATCAGCTAGAGGTCATAGGCTACTTTTACTTCTACTACTACTACTACTACTATACTACTTAGTTACTTACTAAGCTTTTTTTAATGTAACTGATAAAACTGCATTAATAATCGTTAATTTGCTCAAGAATAATTTTAAAATATATACAAACTTTCTGCTTGGAATAATATTTTTTGTTTAATAATGCATTTCTTCTTTTCCTCTAATTGAAAAATCTTTGCTTTATGAAGATTTCAATGTATTTAGCAGCATAACTTCTAAACACAGTAAGTCCACTGTTAGTGCATCACACTTGTGAAAATTGTTGACTTTGGATTCAAACTAGTTGTCATAAAATTCTGCTTGTACATGTTGAACTGAGATTTGAGGTGAGCACAGAGAAACTTCTTTGGCATGTTGATATGAGAACAGCGTTCTTGCGTCAGACTCTGCACATGCATCATTCTGCGCAGTGAAACTCAAACTTTCAAGTCAAATTACAAATAGCAAAACAGCATCTTTTGAGTGGATGAGGACTTGAAAAAGAAGTGTGACAGTATAGAGCTAAGTGTGCAAGAGAGATTTCATAGAAAGAAATCCACATTTTCACTAAGCTAATAAACTCAATGCAGTAGTGCAACAGCATTTATGAAGTCAGTTTTACTACCTTACAGTTGTCACAGCACTCGCCTTCGGCGCACTCTGAACCCTCCTTCAGGTGACATGTGGTGGCATTGCAGCACGGATTGGTGCACTCCTGTAAGAAAATCATGGACATCTCTAGAGCTTAGGCTGCCATTTTTTCCTGTTTTTTGTTCGTTTTTGTCATCCCCTGTGGTATAAACTTAACCCTGTGATTCACATTTAAGTCAGATACATCTTTTTAAGGGCAGCCTGTGATTTTAATTACTTTTTAACAGAGGTTTTGTTTTGTTGACCTACTTACAAGTACATCTGTGGTTTGTGCATGTGCTCACTTCCAGTGCATATTTGATTCTAAATTTACATAAAGTGCTAATCTGAGTCTAAAGATAACATAACATGGTAAATAAACAAGTCACATCAAGCACACAGGACTGTTTACAGTTGTTGGAAAGTTTATCTGATGACTTTGGGCAGAGGCAGGCTAGCACTTTCCATTTACTACCAGTATTTGAACTAAGCTAATTAGCATTGGGTGAACTCTGCCCATCTCTTCCTTGTTACTGCATGCACAGTCAAATGAGTGGTATCTATCTTCTTGAGTGAAACTTGGGAGGGAGCCAAATAACAAAAAGAAAAAAATAACACTGACATATCACTGTAAGCTCATAGGGAAGCAAATGGAGGAAGTGACAAGCCCTAGTGAATAACAACCATCAATTTGGTCCTTGTTTTGGAGATGCAAACTTCAGCCGTCGCATCATTGTGCATTTCCTGCCATAACACAGGGACAAAATCTGAAGGGATGCAAAAATTTCAACCGTACAAAGGGAAAGGAAGATCGAAATCTTTGAAAATCTATGCTGGAAATTTTAACTGCCAGTTAAACAGGTAAGAAAGGAGGGGAAGAAAGCAGGCTTCAGGGGGACCTTTGCACACAAAAGGGCCAAGAAAGTCTCAAGTTTATCAGGATGTTATCTTTACACAGCACTGCCTTATTGTGTTTAAACTATAGAAGCAGATCCTGATAATGTCACTAACATACAGGATTTGCATGTACCCTGGCAGTTTTGTTGTCTAGGGAGTTTCAGTTATTATATGTATGTTTTTAATAATTTTTTCATTTTTATTTTCCTTTTCTTTGGAAACATTCTGTTTTAATACCAGATACATAGGATGTCAGCCAAATTCATATTTAAAACAAAAATTATTATTATGGAGGGTCACTTAGGTAAGTCCTAACCACTGCAATTAAGAGCACATGTGATAAGTTCTGAAAAGGTCAAATACTGCTGATTGTTTAATGTAATGTCAGTCACCAGTAGATGGCGTATTAGCTCTTCTTTAGCTTCCTTATCTAGGTCAAGAGTGAGGGCTCAAGTTGAAAAGAGGTTCATGGAGGTAAACTACTTTTTTCTTTGTTTTTATTTGCAAAAAAGAATGGAATAGATTTCTGTTTTTTGTCTTTTTGTTTTCCCTCAAGAATGCCACTCAGCATCCAATGACACTAGCTGTTAGAGGTCACAATAGAGAAATCCTGGCTCTTAATAAAGTGAAATACTGCTGCATGGACCAAAGTGTGAGAAAATCTCCGAGAGGTCACAATGTAGAACAAAATATATAGTTAGCACATGGATCAGAACATTCATAATGGTTATAAATTTCATTTAAATAATCACTATTAACATCTGTGGATATATCTCGTAAGTGAAAAATAGCTAAATATTTTCCTTAATGCACTGGAAGAAAAAGTCTTACATTTGTTGACCAAATATTCCATGCCTCTCTAGTCTTGGTAGAAGATTTAACTTAGCAATGACTAACATGTTAGACATATTGCCACTGATTCTGAAATGTTTTATCGATTAAAATGACCTGACTGTCATTGGAAAAAACTGTTTTCAAATGCCTGGCAGCATACCTGGCAGGTTCATTCCAGGGTAATGCTGTTGTTTGTAGTGTAAAAAAATATATGTGTTGCTGCGTGTCTGACAGCCTAATTATTATAATATCTCTGGGCCTGTTGAGTCTTACCTCCACAAAACAATGACCTCAAGGCAGATACCTCGTCAGATATGCATTTAGGTTTAAACTCAGACCACAGGAAACATTTTAGTCAGTGTGTTTTAGGAACATTTTAATATTGCCAAAATTCAAGATCTGTGGTATAATTTGCATAGAGAAGCTCTGAATTTTAAACCATAATGATACCAAAGTAGGGCTGGGCAATATAAAGGTTTTATATTGCTATTAAGATATGAGACTATATCGTCTTAGATACTGGATATGGTTATATTGTGATGTGGAATAAAAGGTGTTTTTTCCTGATCTTAAGGTTCAAGGTTCCTTTATTTGTTTCCTTGAGAGAAGTTTGTCTTGAATAAGGGAAGATGGCTGCATAGACAACACTTTCAATATATAGAGACATCAAGGATGACAAATGTGCAAAACAACAAAACATTCGCTAATAAAAACTGTGCATATTGGCCATCCTTAGTACATACATTCACACTATTAAAAAAAGCAAAAGTGCACACCTCTGCTACTCAAGTACACAAATATTTACATGAGTATCTGTACACAAGCTGTTTTACAGTAAAGTGATGTAATTTTCTCACCAGTTAGACAGGTCCACTTGTTTTTTTTAAAGATATTTTTTGGGCTTTTTGTGCCTTTATATACAGGACAGCTGAAGAGTAGACAGGAAACAGGGGAGAGAGAGGGAGAGAGGGGGAATGACATGCAGCAAAGGACCACAGGTGGAATCGAACCCGGGTCAGCTGCGCGAGGACACAGCCTCTGCATGTGGGGCACCCGCTCCACCGACCGAGCCACCGGGCGCCCCGGGTCCACTTGTTTTAATACTTTTCTTACCCACTTAGTTGTTATATCTACATTATTAATGATTATTGATTAAAAATGTAATTGTGTTGATATTTCTAAAAAGAACCAACAGTCATCCCTACATTATTGTTACATCAGAGAGGGTTCAGTCTTTCACATACCATCATCCCCCCTCCCCAGCAAAAAAAAAATCTTCTTACTTCAGTATGACCTTTAACTATTCATATTAGTCTGTCTGGGCCCTGAGGTGCTTGTGTGCACCTTTAGAAGAGGGTGAAATTAGTTTCCTTGTGAGGAATCAGTGGAAAATTTCAAAGTGTCATCAGTTTACAGTGACTGGATGAGTGCATGTTAGTTTCATTTACCTCCACAGTGCCACAGTCACACTGCTCTCCCTTCTCCACAAAACCGTTGCCACAGACTGAGGGCGCTACCATGCTGTTGTAGTCTGGTTTATCCAGCAGGCATCCTGGGCTCCGGTTTGTCAGGTATTTCTCGTAGTTGTTACTGCTGCAGCTACTGAAAGTCCGAGGAACATTATAGCTGAGGAAATAACAACATATTTTTTAGTTAACTCTAAAGTCACATTATTTGAATTACAATTAGATGAATAAAGTTTGAATGCAGTGATACTTGTTTACTTTTCCCTTAAACAAATCCTCCTAGAAAATATTTTGAAATGAATAACTTTTTTTTTGTAGGTCTTTTACACAACACATGCAATACATAACAGACTATATAAACCTTGGAGGAAAAGCACAGGTTAAGTAAAGACATTAATGGCTCCGTCTCTCTGAGTCGTGACAGTTTGTCGATAAGCTAGAACATGCAACACGAGGTCTCCAACTCTGACATGTCTGTACTTCACACACTTCAGTTTGCACTTCAATCATCTAAATTGATGCAACAAAACATGAGTTAGGACCTGTCATCTTTTTCCATTTTATGCATTCCATCAGTCGGCCTTTGTCAGCCACATGTATTTATTGGCTGATATGCCCCTTATGTGCCATTTTGGCTGTACAGCGGAGGTAAACCACAGCTGCTGTCTGTCACAGATGGAGCGTTTAAGTAAAGTTGTTTTGAGTTACCCTGGTCGCCAAACTGAAAAAGGAGTAGAAAAATAAGCCGAAGCCACACCGAGACAAACTCAACAAGGACGCCAGGGATCGATGTTTGGCTTAGCTGCCCTCCATAAATAACATGGATCCAAGTGATCTAGTCTGACTTTGTCCCTGGATAACACCAACTGTCTTGTTTATGGTATAAATACGTCATATTATACCTGTGAACAGTTTGGAAACTATAAATCCCTTGAAGCTCATGGACATTTCATCAGTGGCTGGGTGCAGGATCTGCCTACATTTCGTCCAACAACAAAGTCATCAGAGTCCTTCAGTCAGCAAAAGTTGGCTGTGATCATGTGACCATGTAACATTAAACTTTGCTGGAGCTTTTCTTTTTCTTTTTGTTGCTTTTTTTTGCTGGTGTGTGATATGTAGTGCATATTACACACCAAGTGGAGCATTGGTGACGGCAACTGTGGGTAAGGTCACCAGTAAAGAGCAGCAGATGTGAGCAAAAAGCTTTCGACCGTCTCGGTGTATGATCATGTATCCTGAGAGTGTGAGCACGAAAACAACGACAAATGATGGATCTTTTAATATAAAGTTAAGTGAACTGGACTTGTTTTCTACCTGTGCACGCATCCGAAACTTATTCGCCGTTTGCTCCTGAGTGGATGACAATTAAAGTGAAATTGTTTTTATTAAAAGTCACAAGAATCTTACCAGCCTGGAAACAAGAGTGTGGTTTGTTGCTTGTCTGTTTAATTCGAACGTTAACTTGAAAGAGTCATGCACATTGCATAATTATGATAAAGAAATCATCTCTTGTATAAATGGAAGAAGGTTTCAGGTTCCTGTCCTGAAATTGTTTTTTGAATTTGTTACATACCAAATCAAGCTTGGCAGGGTTTGTTTGAATTTCAGAGTTAAAGGAAGTGCACAGACAATTCCCTCCTCAGAAGAGGAGTGTGACCTCACCGACTCAGCAAGTTAGCAAGTCAAGATCTGACCTGTTAGGGGACATAAATGGGAAAACACATTTTCGAGTTCAGGGGATGTGAAGTGCTGTTGAAACTCACGATAAATGCCTCAACAGAACTACAGTCAAAGGAGCGGCTGTCTCTGTGTGTGAAGATTTGTAGCCTTGAACCTGTTCAGCCAGCTCACTTCAATCGCTTCCATCTCACAACGAAAAGTGTAGTTACAGAAATTTGTGCACAACCAAGCGCCTAAACAACAAGACAACATAAATTTTCACGCTAAGGGCATTGTGTCAAGCAAGCAGTCAACCAGGTCGTGCTTGTTTCGAAACACACATGCCACACAATGGTGCAATGACAGCACAGGAGCAAAGGATTTACAGTGTGAGAGAAAGGAAAGGTTCCCCTTTCTCACAGAAAATAATGTTTTGCAATCTAGTCCACTGCTGTGAGTGAAGGATCTGATATGATTTCCTCTTTCAGAACGAATTTCTGTCTTTGAGATTACTGATGTAAATCAATATTCATTCATCAGTCCAGTGTGTGTGTGTGTGTAGTTCTGTACTGTTATCGATACACCTTATGATTGAATCTTGAACAAGTTTTCTTACCTGAGTGCTGCTGCCATGATGCAGCTATCCCCAGAACAGGCACAGGCGCTAGAGTCATCGTGGTTCATTCCCAGGTTGTGACCCATCTCATGAGCTAGTGTTGCTCCGACTGCAATGGCCCTGTTATTGTGATCCTGAGTGAAAACAAAACGTGCATAAGCATTTACAGCAAACATGCACCAAAAGGTCTGGCTGCTATCATATAGCCAAACATCTGTTAGGTTACACTTCCTCTTTGAAAGAGCAGATATTAAGGATTGGAATATGATTATTTATGGATTGTATTGCGAACTTGGCTGACAAAACAATGACAATTTAAAGAATCAATTATTGATTGTGTTCTGATTGTAAATAAATATGCAGGGGCAGGGCACATTTACTGACTACAGAGACACAGCTCTGCTATAGTTTTTTGCACTTCTTGTTGAACTGGAGATCTTGTTTCATACTCAAAGAATAACAAGTCTAAAACTGCGCTAGGGGTGTCTATGTGGATTCGGGGGGGGGCAAGGGGGGCAATCAACCCCCCGGTGCCCTAAAGTTCCCTCTTGGATGCCCCTATGGTAGATATAACATGATGAAGCCCCTTCTAGGATGCCCTTATGGTGGACAAAATACTATAAAATGCCCGATGACTTTTTGCACACTGGTGCCCCACAACATACAACAAGTGCCCTTTTCACTATTTCCGCCCCTGCCCTCAAACATCCTGAGTATCGCCACTGCTAGTGGCTTTGTGAGGCCGTGCTCAGGTACAGGATTGCTTTGAGCTAAATGGTGACAATGACAGTAATATCATGCTGATGTTCAGCAGGTAGTGTTTACTGTGTTCAGTCTTAGAGTGTGCTGGCATGTGTTCATGTCATTGCAGGTTGGCTGTTTGGTCATAAACCAAATCTTTGGACAAATCAAAGTTTTGACCTGATGACGAAGCAAGAAGAAAAGTTAGCCCACCGGATCATGAAAGTTATTACAGTTCATTCAGGACCGTGCAACATTTTACGTTGGTTAGGCATGGCCATGAGTTCAAAGAGGCTTGTCTAGCTCTCTGCTTGATACTAACTCACAGTCCCTCAGAATGAGGGTTTAACAGTAACATTAAATTCATTGTGGTTTTATCTAAACTGGGTTGGCTTTAGAATATCACATATCCATAAAACATGGCTGACACAGTGGGGGCTCTGTCCAGTATTGATTATTCAGGCTATGATTTCACCATATAAGGTGTTTTTTTTTTTAATGTGTCGAAATGTTAAATAAAAATGAATTTTTTTTTTGTAATTCCAGTACTCATACCATATTGTCTGCAATCCAGCAGGGGGGGCTGCAGCATCCTCAGCACCTCATAATGTCTTTGGGGTCACCAAGGTCAGTAGAAAATATATTAGGACCACAAATATCAACAAGGTACAAGATTTTGTGCCAATCCAGCTCATAAATATTAAAATAATTTAACTGGTTATTGAAAATGCTGCACGTACACATGCTGCTGCTGCTGGTGGCGCAGGTGAGAGTGTTGGGGAACTGCTAACATCATTATAATTCATCCTCTGAGGACCAGAGAATGAACGTGTGTGCAAAATTTTATGGCCAACTATCTGATAGTTGTTAAGACAGTGAACTCATTGCAGATTGAGAGCAAGGATTGGTAAATACTGAAATGTCTTGGTTGCTAACAATTACAACCAGCCAAGAGTAAGACAGCACATGGGACCAGTCTTCATGTCTCACTGGAACACCTTACCTGCACGACTCCAACAGAGTGACCTGAGCAGAGAGTCCCAATGAAAGCCAGTCCCACAGTTGATCCTTCAAAGTTAATACCACTGTAAGACAAGGAATGACAAACTCTTATAAATACATTTAAATAAAGCCATATCACTGCTGTTCATCCATCTTTTGACATCTACAGGTTTTAAACAACACTTAAGCAGGCAGTTGTGATCAATCGAACATAACATTCAAAAACACATTTTTGTTGAACTCATTAAGAAATAGTTGACACATCTCATACCGGCCAGCGTTTAAGTGCCATTAATGGTAGCCGCTGCAGTGAGGTGTGGATGAATAGAGAAAAAGTGTGAAGTGAGACTAAAGGTCGTTTCAGACCAAGTCAGGCACTACGCTGAAAACGCATTAGTATCTAAAGCAGGGTTTCTATCAAAAGATATCACAAATTTTTACCAAATTTTTAGAAATTTGACAAAAGAAAATGTGCATTTATGTGTGTTTCCACCCACTACTGTTATGCA
>JAPZDX010002383.1:0-10006 GCA_029783625.1 Naso annulatus | reverse complement strand
CCTTCAGACCACACTTTAACTTGGTTCTGGCTTTTATGTTAGAGACAATGCCCGACGAGGTGTCCATTATTAGGGCTGTATGCTCGCGGCTAATTGCATATAAACTCTACTAACCTTTTTCAAATTAAACACAGGGCTTACTCACCTTTTCATGAGATAACCGTTGCTTAACATCGAACAGTTTAGCCAGCGTCAAGGGTTTAACCACTTTCTTGTAGTACCATCAGAGTGTAGACTAGTAGCAGGCTCGTCTCAGAGCTCAGTTGCATGAACAAACAACGCAAGTGAGTTTAACAGAAACTTATATATTATGTTGTTTAACAGAAATTAAAGGTACAACATACAGTAAATGTACAGTTCACTTAGTCTGTGTCAGTTTCGCGGTTCAAAATTTCATAGTCCACAGTTCATAGTTCATTATTTGAGAAATCATATTGTTCCAGGGTTCATATTTCATTGAATCCAACAAATAAAAACAGTTCACTTTAGTCCTACCACACCGGTGGGAAAAGGTTCCTGTTAGCTCGCCAACTGTGTGGCTCAAGGAGGTGTCCAGGAAGCCATCCTCGACCGAATCACACAAGGGAAAAAAACTGATCTATAGAAGGTCATGAAGAAAAAATAATTAATCATTTCAAATTTAGCTTCTTTCTGCTGTACAACATTTCAGTTTCTTCTTCAAAGTCTTCAAATCGTAATCCTCGCATTACAATATAAATCTCAAAACAAAACTCATTTCAGATTTTATGAATCTCAACATAAAAGTGGTGTACAAAACAAACCTTTTTCTTTTAAAACAACACACTCATGTCTGTATCAAAAATATATAACAACACATTTGATGTTGGCTCGTCGGATAACTTTAACACAACCTAGGATAACTGCGAAACCCATTAAACAAGTACAGACACTGTTATACAGTCAATCATACACTTTTTAGAGTGACGCTAATGATCGTTAAATTGACTGTTTTACCACGGGACTTGAATTAGACTTGTATTGGGGCCAGCACTAATGCTAGCTGGGACAACACGAGCGATTTGCTCAACATAATGTCTACATATGACGCCCATTTCCAGATAAATACAAACATACAGGCGGGACTCACGGAGGAGTACTGAGAAATTACAGAACGATCTTGAATTTTTGAGGATTCAGTTCGTTGTCTGACATTTCCACGTTACCAGCCATGCACACGCCAACCAGCCAGAGTGGGGAGAAGAAGAGGAAGTGGCCTCGGTTAACCTGTTTTTTTAAGTTCTTCAAACAGCACTTGTTTGGCTGAAGCGTGCTGAGGTGTGTTCAGGTAACCTGGGTTACACACTTCTTGTAGCTTGTGTTACAGGCGCCATCCTGTGGCGCTCAGGGGATATCACACTGCAGGACCACACTGAGAGATGGAAATAAGATATTCAGATTTTTTTCATTTAGTTCTAAAGTGGCAGAGTTTGCAGCTGCATTGATTTGGAACAGTAAACAGACTGTTTAACTGGAACTACTTGTGGAGCTTGATAAGTGTCAGTATATCAAAAGTTAATTGACAGCCTCCAGCCAGTCAGAATTGAGTATTCACCAAGACCATGGTGTAATTGAGAATAAATGACAATCGAACCAGAGACCCAAAGTAGTGAATGCTGGGATACGACTGTGTAAACACTTACCATGAAAGACAGACGCAGACAGACAGACAGAGAGAAAGAGAAAGAGACAGGGAGAGAGACATTTTTGTTTTTTTACAGGATTGCTTTTTAACATAGATTGATCACTGACTTTATTATGCTGACTTTATCTAACGCAGCGGCATGCACCGTGCCAGCCTGGAGACACAGCTGCAGCGTCTGAATGGGAACTGAACATGCATTCTGTCTCAGTTTAATATCATGACTTCAAAAGCCCCAAATGACTTGTCTTAAGGAATTTCATTAGTTTATAATAAGAAAAAATTGTTAAGCATCATTTGATGAGGCTGGTTAGTCAGACAGTGGCTGATCAGAGGAAATAAACTTGACAATTTATTCTCACAGCGTAGTTGAAGTCAAGCTGAGGCTTGCCTCCCAGCACCCCCTCCCTCTCTCTCAGACAGCACATGCTTTTCTGTCTAAAAGAAATATGAATTAAATGTATCATATATTGGCATAAAACATTTTTATATTAATGAGAATTATTAGAGAAAACTCTTTATTAGGAGTGTAACGGTATCAAAAACTCACAATACGATAATACCTTGGTATCCACGGTATCCACGGTCCAGTCCACAGTACAGTGTTTATTGCCATACTTAAATTCAAAATAATGCGAATTATTATCCTTTTTTAAATTTTATTTTTTACTTACATTGCTTTGTTTACTATATAAGCACGTGCATTTTCATATTTAATGTCTTTGTTTAGGAATAAAATTGAACACTGAACAATGATTGAACAGTGATTTACAAATGACCCAGCTTGTATCCCGTGCTCTTTTCTTTATCCTGTAATTACAAGTGAACTGTCTACTTTGACTGACTGTCATTTCCTACTAGTAACATCTTTTTGGCCATTCCATCAGCTAATTGAGCATTTTTCTTTGTTTCCTCTTTCTTCTGTGAGCTGTTTGCGTTTGTCTGCTGAGACGACGAGTTTTTCACACTAAATTCAGCAGGTCCCTCGCTACTGGCCTTTTTTTTCTTTGTTTTCACAAATATGTGCCGTCACTGAAGAGAGAGTGAAAGTCTTCTTCACTGTAGCCTTTCATCGTCTTGTTCAAAAGCATTACAGTCCGCGATTTGGTTAATAGTTTTCCGTCCTCAGCACATGATGAGAAAAGTGCCACAGTGGTTGATGGTCTCTGTAGTTCCCAGTTCCCTCCGTCTTGCTCCACTGCGGCTGAAACAAAACTGCACTTTTTGACTGGAAGACCTATCATTTGATACAGTTACCATGACAGTCCCGGGGGATTTTTGCTAACGCGATACCATGAAATTAACAATACCGTTACATCCCTGCTTTATATGGAAAGACAGGGTTGGCAGAAGCAGATGCAGCAGCAGCAGCAGAGGTTGCCTGTGTAAATCACAACTGCGAGCAAGTCACAACTAATAACTAATTGGCGACGCAGACGGCCTGCAGAGGTAGAGAGTAGATGTGTGGCCCAGGTGTTAAATTTCTCTTAATTCAAAAATCAAAACCATCATAGACGCCTTTCTCCTAAAACTTCTGTGTCTCTCTAAGCACAACTAACTTCTCACGCACCCCTCCATCACAGGGGGGTTGATAATACAAAAACTCATCCGTTACGGTTTTCAGTGTTTTGATTTGACTCTGATGACGGGATGTTAAAACTTTCCTGGTGGGCAGAGTTCCGTTAGCAGTTTTTGTCTGTTCCATGGCAAGAAATTCTTCTTTGTTTACAGATTTTTGACTTCTTTTTGGAGCCAGGGTTGATTATTGTGTGTAGTTGTTATGTTTCAGCCTAAATGTCAGTGTACAATCATGCTTGGTAGGTGAGTGGGTGTACAGGCACAAAGTAAACACCTCCCTTGTGCTGTCAGCTCAGTCTCACTGTTTGTACAATATCTATTCTGCCTGCCTTCACACTCAGATACAACCTAGTTCTCATATGTTGATATATATAGTATAGCTGAGCAGGTCTGACATTAAATATCACTTAATATGCTCTCGTCTTCCTGTTCTTCCTATTAATTATTACCCTTGATAAAGAATACAGGTTTAGAGGTATTTTTTCTTTATGTTTGCTCTTGAGAGGTGATTATAAAAGTCAGTGTTAGACACAGCAGGTACAGAGGACGGTTATGTGATGACAGAATTTACCATTGAGCCTTCTGCTCGCATCGTGGGCTGAACTGAATGAAGTATCAGTGATAGGAGCTGCCCACTCAAAAACCTCAATAATGCAGCAGCGTTCACCCACTCTTCTTTACTATGATCGCCCGTCCAGGCTTTGTAATTGAATTTAAGTGTCATACAATCATCTATCACTTTAAAATTCAGTGGTTCTCCCAATTTCTTCATCACATCTCACCTCTGAGGCAGGTTAGCTGCTCTGAAAATATGGCAAGATTTAGTGGATGTACAAGGACTCTCAAAGGAGGCAGTTTTTCTTTTCACATTCACTAGCACAAATGTTTCCTTCCTCACCCTCTCTAAGAGCATGCCCTCTGTTGGGTTTGGTCTATACATACTAACACAATTCAGTCAGTGGAGAGGCTAGTGTTCAGTCATGCATTATTGTGCATTTCTCTGTCCTCACTGATTTGCAGTAAAACTCTGATCACAGCAGACTAACCTAAGCTGCTGTTGGAGGTTAATGTGATGTGGGCGCTCATACTGGTTTGAGTGAATATAGAGAATGAACAATGTTGCCACATGCTCACCCACCTGCTTTTCTACCTATCATATTACTGAAGCGATGTCACATGAGAGGGAGTGCTGTTGTACTGATTATCATCACTAGTATGATGCAGTCGTAGGCACAAGGCTGCAGGCCTCTCATGTGATAGTGCTTAATTATACAACAGTTCTGCAAACACCATTTCGTTGACAGTAATAAGTAAAAACATATTATGATTTGTTTTCTAATTTAATAATTTATTCGGCTCCGCTTGCACAGATAGTTCCCCAACTGAACTGGTACAGGACTGTTGCTAAGCAACACAAACATTTAACATGTTCCTGCACATTAGCTTTATAAGTTACAGAGAGATCCACTACTTTACTTTCTCGGTTGCCTTTTTCCTACTTTTCGTCTTTCTCTGACGACAATCTGGAAAAACGTTCAACTATTCGGTGCAGTTTGTTACAAAATCACCTAGCAACTGACAGTTAGTGATCTGAAAACCCGTTAAGCAGTGTAACGTTTCTTTTATTCCCAGAAGACAAGTGTTGGCAAGTGTTTTAAGAAAAGTGTCAGACAACACAAATGCATTTATGCTTAACAAAGTGTTGCACACTGTTGGTGGTGCAAGTTGTGGTCTTCTTGGTAACCAACTGAGCGCTTCTTAGTAAAATGGCAAGTGTCTCTGAGACATTGGATTTGGCAGAAGGAAAAGAGATTTTATATTCAATTTCACTCCAGAGGAGAAAGAGACAACAGAGGAAAAGACTGTGGTCTGTGCGCCCAATAAACTGGAGTAGAGAGGAGCAAGAGGAATATTTTGGTTTGGAATGAGAGAGATGGACAAAGAGCAACAGTTTCGGTATTTAAGGATGTCTAAATATTGTTTTGATGACCTCCTACAGCAGGTTACACCCTATATCCAACATCGAAACACTCACTGTAATCCTGTTGGAGTTTTACAGAGACTAGCTGTAGCGCTACGGATCATCTGGGTCATCACAACAGCGTGCTGCACCAGTTGCTCCTCAGCGCCATCCATTTTGCAAGCCGATTTTTCTCTTCTCAGCAAGTAGAGGTGCTGTTTCATCTCTGTGGCAATGATAGAATGCCAGTCAACCAATCAAAAGACAAAACAAAATGAGGTCTTCGACGTTACAGGTTTTAGTGCAAGACACTGTTGGATGACACATTCTTATGTCTTTGTAATGTCATTTTTGTCTCAAGACACTGTCAACAGACACTTGCCTTTCGAATATAAAACAGTCTTAATGCATAAAGTTAAAAGTCCCGAGTTAAAAGCTGGTGTACTCTCTATCAGCACTCATGGAATGCCTCTTGTCCAATCAAATTACTGGGTAGGAAAAAAAAAACTGTTGCATAATCAGTTACAACAACCACATGTAGGAAGACGGAAGCTAGAGGAAGCTAATAAACAAATAAAATATAAAAATGTAAAATAATACACTCCTATGTCTATTTCAATGAATCTGTTCTCAGTTAAACTTGTAGACATCAAATAGTTGTTGAGACATTTCACCCAAAACCACAGATGTCGACCTCATGTGACACTGGTGTGAATGTTTTAACCAAATTGAATGGCAGTCCATCACAGTTGTTGTGATAATGAAGTCTGGACTAAAGTGCTGGACTGACTGGCCATGCCAGCACAAAGCCGTTCTGCTAACACGGCTGAAACCTTCACATAAAGACCAACAAGACAAGGTGACCTTTTGTTTTCAAATTTCTTTTCAAAAACAGAATTTCCCAAACTTTGAGTCGGGACCAAAAGAATTGCTCATTGATCATTAATTAGCAAATGAAAGGCAATACAACACTATGCATGTTATTTTTCCTAATTGAAATAGACAGAGGATACTTTTTTCTTTCTTCTTTCTGCGGGTCTGTTCTCCCTAGCTGCTGGTTAGGCCTTCTCCCCTGATCTTGGGATCTTGCCTCTCAGGCAACAATAACGATAATGTGACCTCTGTGATTCCTTCGCGCTCGATCTTTTGCATGATGTTGAAACAAAAACAGACAAAGGAGTTTAGAAACTTCACCAAAGTCATAGAAACGCAGGAGAGGCTTCAGTGTATTTTATGTGGTGAGGTGCTCAACAATGAGAGCTATAAAATAAACAAAGTGGACAAACATCCATCAATAAAGCATTCTCAATATCCGGCCAAGTCAAAAGAATTTTTCCCTGTGCAAAGAAAAGACTTTCAGAAGACAGAAGAAACTGTTTGTAAATATTTTATGAGGTGGTGCAAAACTTGATGTTACACTCAGCACATTTTATTATTGCTGTCGTGGACTTTATTCTTGACTGGACTTCCCACAAAGCCGACAAAGTGTGTATATTTCCCTAACTTTGTCCTCATCTTTCATTCTAAATGATAGTGGACATTTATTATGAGGCAGTAAGAAAGTTAACCACCAACTCTATGTGTGTGTTGGCCAACAGCTGCCAGATAAAACCAGTAACAGCCCGTGCTGGACACAAATGAAAATCCATGGGTGATTGTTGACTTCTTGCTGTGTCAAGACGTTATCCTTTTAAATATTACAATATTTGATAGAGGATAATTGAGGGAGGTACGAGTTGTTAAAACAGAGTCGTGACACCTAATTTCATTCTAATTTTAAAAAAGAATCCTAAACTGTCTTACATCTTGAGTGGCATCTTGCCCCGTTGAGTCGAGCTCAGGCTTGTCCCGCTGACACTTCAAACACCTTCTGTTTCAGACAAATGACTCAAATCCCCCTTGAGCAAGTTAAGCTAGCAGCCAATAAATTCTTGACAACATGTCGTCCTCCGCTAATGGCCACTTGTCAAGGAAGACATCACACTAATGGAGAATAATTTGCTACCTATCAACATGTTACCAGGACTAGTGTGTTATGATTTGCGTGTAAGAGGGGAGAGCGTAACCCAGTCTTGTGTTTTTGATGTTGTGTGTTCTTTTGAGATGGTACCTTTGTGTGCATGTATACTGTCATTTAATTTTCAACACTAAAAAGAGGTGGGACGGGATGTCTGCTGAGAACAACCTGAAGGTGTGGCACTGTAACACAGTCATCACATGAAGACATAATGATGTCAAGAGCACTGCAGCTGCCCTGTCTGCTACCTGCTCCGCATTGGGAGAGGATTACAGTATTTTCTGTTCGCTCTACTCTATGCAGGAGAAATGAGGTATGCACTGAGGTGACTGTCAAAACATTTATCATTTTAATAAGGTGGAGGTGGTTCGGGGGCACCAGTGTGCTTTTCTGTTTACTGCACTGTCATTGCTGTATGAGTATGGGATTGGAAGACACTAGAGGAAAATCCAAGTTCTGTTTAAAAAGAATACTTTAACCTATAAGTAATTTTTACTTCATTTCATCGCTGTCACATATTAAGAAAAGATCTTTGTCTCATATCATCTCTAAATTTACTGCTGCTATTAAATTAGTGTGCACTGCACTAAGAATGGCTCGAGGGAAGTTTGCCTGACAGGAGGAGCAGCATGTAAAGTCACTCTTAGCTACGACGACTGCTGGTGACAGAGTGCAGATTTAGTCAGTTTAGTTTCTGGACAATGTCACTTTCCTGAGTTGCAGACAAATTTGCATGCTTCTCTTAACATTTGAGTTACAGCTCTTCTTTTTCCAAGGGGGGTTGCACACCTGACAGATTGTCAGAATGTCACACCCCTGTCCTCTCTGCTGCTCTCTGGCGACCTCTTTTTACACTGAAGTGAACGCAGATATATTAGTACCTCCACATACCATCTTACAGGCGAACGTAAGTACAGCCCCATTTCATCATTCAACCTTTCATACAGAACTCTGAGATGGACAGATGAATGTTAAAAAAACTTAAAAAATATATATTATTACAGAAGGTACATGCTTGTACAACAATGGTTAATAAACAGTTCTCTCTCCACCTACACTTGTGTTTTAATTAATTTGCCAAAAAACAAAAACAAAACAGAAAAACAAACAAATAAATTTTAAGAGAAATTTTACTAATGGCTTGATTTTTAAAAATATTTATATATTGCGTGAATATCGTGATTGTTAATTCTTGAGGCCGTGAGTATCATGCCTACCCTGTTTGTCTAACTAATGTGTTTCTGTGTTTCTTGGTTTGCTTCAGAGTATTGGGAGGCTTTGTTAGAGCTCCTGTGGTTTGTGAGAATCGGAGCCATCTGTCTGGTTATGCATCGTTGTACTGGTGGAGCTGTGTCACTGAGGCAAAATCCTCAGCGGAACATTAGCTAACGATCCCATCAAAACTTGCATTACCACCAAGTTTACCAGGAATTACACTCTGCGGCGCACAGCAAAGGAGTGTGCAACACTGTCAGACACAGTGGAGTAACAACCTGCAGAGAATGGTGTTGAGTGCTAACAAGCAAACATTGAGGATAAAGGAGCCCCAAGCAATTAGCAGAGGGTTGTTTTTTTTTTTCAGTCAGCAACATGGAGTGTATATCCTTTTATTTCTCAAGAGCTTGGCAAGTTTTTCATTATCTGAGGCTTGGGATCAAACCTTTTCTTTTTTCTGTTAGTCGTGATCACTGTACTGCCTCGATCCATACTTATTACAGCACATTTAAAAACATCTCTAAAAGCTGATTTTCTTTTTTTTGTTTTGTTTTGTTTTTTTTCAAAGACAGTGCTTGGCATAAAAAAAAATACTGAACATGATTTCAGTAAATTCTAGGATTTGCATTTCTCAAAGGAGACAAGGAGGGGATGCGAGGCGGCAGTGATTTGAAGTTTTTCTGATCAATTCCCAAGGCAGGCAGAGACAAATAATGGGTGAGAAAGAGCAAACTGAATTAAAGTGGCATTTGAGCTTTTTTACACAACATGAACATTATGAATACAAAACAGAAAATGCTAAATACTCACCCACGATTATTTTGCATGGAATTATTTAGACCAGCAGTGACACGAATTTGCAAAAGAGTTTTGAAAGTTAACTCCAGCCCGGCAGCAGCCTGGCATGAAGCATTGGTAACATCAGCTTACAGACAGACTGGTGGTGGCTGATGTAACTTTTCCACAAGTTGTGAAATAATCACATTGATGTTATGATATTGTGTTGTTGTGATTTTAGGTATTTACGTCAGTTTTAGTACTTTTGTCTGTTGTTTTTTTCTTTAATGTGTTGTGCTGAACCGAGGCTTCAAGACTCAACAAGCTATGTATAGCTGAGTCTTTGGTCTATACCGCACACAATGGTAGAAACGTTGCTACTAAAGGCTCCTAATGTATTCTTTCCTTAAGGCTCTTATTCTTTCCTTCATGATGTACTAACAAAAAAACAGTATTTGCCAGGTTGTCGAGGTTGTTATATGTCTTGTTGGAACATTCCTTTCATTTAGCAACGTGTAGTTTTCAATAATGAGAGGTTTCTGGTCCGCTAGTGTCTGAAATTCCTCTCAAAACAAACCATGTGGTCTTCAGCTCTACAGTTGGAGATGGACATGACCTCTGTTTCAAACAACCACTGTGATTGGTTGATGCCTTTGTTTGCAATGGGGAAGCTTGGAAAAATCTACCTTGATTCAAAAAATAAAAGGGTTGCTTTTCTGCTGCGTGATATTTGCATTGTTTGAAAATACTCCCGAACCAGTCAGCAGTTCAAAAATGCATCCGCAGTGTAAAGGCCTTT
>JAPZDX010002373.1:0-10007 GCA_029783625.1 Naso annulatus | reverse complement strand
CAATGTGTGTGTGTGTGTGTGTGAGAGAGAGAGAGAGAGAGAGAGAAACTGCCTCCTGGTCTTTCCCAAGTGGTAGTGTGACTGGCAGCACTGCAGGCCAAACACTGATGCCAGTGAACAAATCTTTAACACATGATAATGACAGCAGTGCTTGTTGACTCATACATCTTCTTCTCCTCCCTTCAGTCTATGACACTCACTGTTTACCCCCCCCTCCTTCCCATCCTAAACACTCGCTTTGCTTCCTTTTCCCCTCTCTCATTTGGAGTCTGACTGATGTGGGATTTTTAAGACTGATACAAATACCAGTTTTAGAGGGAAAAAGATTTACTGACTATGGTGGGCAATATAGTCAATTTTTAAAACGGAATGAAAATAGACCTTTTCTATGTAAACTGATGACCAATTCTGCATTGATATGTAGATGCAAAGGAGCTCAGAAAGCTGCTTTCTTAAACAAATTATTTTATTAAAGAATATTTAATATTATGCATCATCAGCCAATTCTAAAACACAGAGAAAATACAGAATTTAAAAAAAGCTAAATATCATCGGTACTGTTCAGTGTCAGTTAATTATTGACTATTTCAATTAAAAATAAATAAATAAATAGCTAAATAAATGTCAGTAATGTTCATTATCAGTCAAATACTGACTATTTAAGAGGGAGAATCATAAATTGTTTTCTGCATTAAATGTTCTGTAAAAAAGATTTTATGTCGAAAAATGTGTACGCCATTACTGATATACGTGTGATAGGCCAATATCGGCCAATATTATCGGCCCACTCCACTGTCAACTCATTTGCCTTTCCTCTCCTCCCCTCCCTCCCCTCTCTCCCCCCTTACTCTCTCTCAGTCCATTCCAGTTCCATTCCCTGTTGATGTCCTCAGGCCGGTTTTTCGCAGCCCGCTGAGCAACATTAGCCTCTTGCTCTCATTCCTTTCCTCTGCTCCGTTATTGAATCTGCTCCTCTGGAGGCCGGCTGCATTGCACATGAGTGTGGCACGCAACATCACGCTGTAAACACACCGACGTGCGTTTACCTCCACACAAAGGCAGACGCGCACGCATCAGTGAACAAATATGTCTACCAAACTGAAACACAGAAACACTGTGCATGCATGCAGAAAAAATTCCACACAACACAGAGGTCTGCATTTACCACCAGACACATTGCTGATTAGATCTCTGCATTTTGAGGGCACAGCCAGCAAAAACAATCAAATTCTCTGCCACGAATAAGTCTTACATGAACCAGTGAATTCTAACAGGCCGACCCCTCTTTTCCTCTCTCTGTTCATGGATGTGGCTTTGTTTTGTCTTCTCTGAGCTGTAGTTCAACTGAATCCCGAATCATTCTTCCTCATTGGGCAGGCTGGCCACCGCAGCAGCCAATCAGATCTCCTGCTGCCAATCTCAAAGGCCTACAACCTCAGTTTCTCTCACCATCACCTCCTACACCGACCTCTCTGGTTCTCCCATCCCCTACACACTGAGTTGATTTATCCTTCCATCCACCTCTCCAAGTCCACTTTGGTGGAGTCAGCGAACAGTCAGGCAGTGTCAACAGACAAGGAGTCCTCACACTCCAGCTGGTTAACTGATGATGGAGCTGTCATCCCACATTTGGTTAGAATACTTAACACATGTGCAGTTATATGTGGAGATGCAACATCACAGCCAGTCAGCTTAAAGCTGAAAAACAGTTAACACACACAAACAACAGTAATGCACACAATCTATATGAAATTTGAAATGCACAAGACAAATGTGCAGCAGGGGACAGACAGACAGACAGACAAGGGTCATCCTAGTCCAGCTGAGGCCAGATGATTCATTATAAATGATGCAGGGCTGAGTCAGGAGTCATGTGGGGTCGCTGCCACTCACCACCTCCCCCTGATGAAATAACCACGCTCCATTACAGAATGGATAGAAGTTTAGTACAACCAACGAAGAAGAATAAGCAGCTACAGAGACCTGGGAT
Organism: Naso annulatus; assembly: GCA_029783625.1. Classification (NCBI taxonomy): domain Eukaryota; kingdom Metazoa; phylum Chordata; class Actinopteri; order Acanthuriformes; family Acanthuridae; genus Naso; species Naso annulatus. The sequence continues at coordinate 8,017 of JAPZDX010002373.1, read as the reverse complement.
TTGTATTTTAGACAGAGGAGCTGCGGTCAGAGACAAAATCGCACCAAATACTAATTTAAACATAATGCTACTTTCAATGAAAAATTCCGCCACAGATTTTCACCAAATATTTTCATTTATTTACAAACGTTTAAACTGAATTTTTCATTTCTTGTTGAATCTGCCTCTAACACTGTCTCTAAGTTCAAGTACAGCCCAACACAGGGACAGAAAATATATGAAATGTTGCAAAAGACTTTCCTGAATTTTAAGGTAAATTAAAATGAATCTTCTTTTAGACAAAACAATGAGAATTTGTTTGTCACAACTTTACCATCCACCTTAAAACTATATACTGTTTGTTAGTGAGCAAACTACAGATAACAAATTATTTTAAAACAATTTTCTGAATCCTTGTATTTAAATTTTTTTTTAGATCTTAATTAAATACCCTTAATCATTTAGATTTCGTCATCGTCGTACGTCTTAGAGACATGACGTCACTCAGCTTGCCTTCACCTCTGACTTCTCCGCTTCCATTACAGACCACATTCACACACTCTCCTCCAGAAACCTGGAAAACCCCTTTAATAACCGAATGCTGCAGCTTCAACCTTTGACCCCAGAAGCTTCATTTGTCGGCCATCTTGTGTCAGGGGGAAGGTAAAGTCGGGCCTGCTAAACCATGTAAACGCCTTCTCTGTCCCCATGATGGAGAGCAGGGAGAAGCAGAGCAGACAGGTTGTGGGTGTAACGGCACATTGTTCCCAGCCTGAACATCGCAAGCTGCTTAACCCCCCCTCCTCTTTCAGAGGCATTTAGAGACCTTATAGACTGAGACGACTGCGACTGCGGGCTCCCTCCTGTCTCTTTACGACTGTTTGTGGGTAGGCCGCAGGCTCTTGGGGCCTCCGTAAGCTTTTCAACAGGAGCTGGATGAAATCCCTGATGTCTAGTACTGATGTGGGACTCACAGGGTGGAAATATAATCAGGATAGTAACTAGACAGAATGAGGGGCAGAGTACAGCATTTTTCAAAAGGACCACTTAAAAAATATCAATCAAGCAATTTATTGCTTATAAAGATTAGATGATTCTGGTAATAATCAGCTTCATTTAGTCTGCTGATGGACTTTTTCAACTAACTAATCATTTAATCTAATAACACTGAAAATTAATGATAAATAATAATCAGAACAAACAGATGGCTTCAGATTGCTTAGTCAGCAATCAAATAAAGATATCCTAAAGGCATCACTTTGGGCTCGGATCACTTAAGATGCTTTTATTTTTATTTATTTATTTATTTTTGAATGGACTATGTAGTCGAATACTTGATAGAATAATCCATATATTCTTGTGTAAGGATGTATAAATCTGTGGAAGTAACATTTAAAGGTATTTTTAGAATAAAAAAGAGCAAGTTAAGGACATGGTTATAGAGTGCAATGTTTTAAATCAGAACATTAACGCTGAAATTCCATGCAACCATCACACAAAAACAATGCTAGATGTCAAATGTTTGTATTAGATATTTTTCTTTGAATCTCCTGCTTTTCAGGACTGCTCCTTAATAAATTTTGAGAACAAGAGATCAGATCAAAGAAACAAAAAAAAAGAACGGCAATCATCAGTCGAATAATTGATCAGCCAATGAGCCTCAAATTTATCACCTTTTTTTAATTTTATAACAAATTATTTATTTTAGGTATAAACATTATCTGGTTGCAGCTTCTTCAGTGTGAGGAATTAGAGCTTTTTCTGTTTTATATCATAATGAACTGAATATCCACTTTGATCTACAAACCTTGTTCTCATCTCGAGGAAACTGAATGACACTTTTCACTTTTTTTCTGAACTTTTTTTGACCTCAACAATAATCGAGAAAACAACTGGCAAACGAACCGATAATAAGAATAATCACTATACGCAGCTGTTCGATGTTACGGTGAAAATCTATGCGGCAGAGGCTGAGATATTACATGCTGATTGAATCACCACATCCTGTAACTCTTCCTGGAATGCATAATGCATTCTTGCCTGGTAAATACGCACATCTTTTAAACTCCACTCCCCCAGTTTGTAATTAAATGACATTAAATTTATGGCATCCAAAAACAAGTCTCAGACCAGATCCATCACACTGACAAATGTTAAAAAGATGCCCCTGTACTCTGCAAGAACCGTCGACACAAATATTAAGTCTTTCTACCATCCAGTGCGTCCACTCTGTACACTACAACTTAAAAATATTTAATGAAAAAAAACAAAAAACCCCCAACTTTGAACCATGTAGCAGTCAAATCTTTAAAAATCAACAGTAGGTGAATCTAAAATAGGCAACAGACCTGTTTCTGGTGGGACCACTTAAGTCCTCTTTATAACCATTTTGAGCCACCGACATTTAAAGGTGCCCTTTGTTTTTTTTTGTTTTTGTTTTTTTAAACCACTGGAGGCGCTTTTAGTATGTCTTAATGCAAGTTAACAAGAATATGGGAGATGCTGGCGACATTCTCGCCAATGATTTAAACTAAATCTATTAAAACTCCACAATGCATCTTAGAAAGTCCTCATGTCAAAAAACATTTATTCCTTCAGGTCGCAGAACACCCACCCACAACTTCTGGTCAGAGATCAAATCTTAAGCGATGACTTAATCTCACACTGTGAAACACACCAGACATGCTACCAGATGATTCACTACTCTGCAATATGAAGAAAGAGGTCAAGTTTGACCGAAGACCGCAGAGGTCAGAAAATGTTGATTCAGTAAAAACAGTAAGAGAGGAAGTTGTTGTAGTTGTGGTCAGTGTGTGGACCGCAGAGACATGGTGCAGCAGCTCCTTCAGCATTTCAGCTCTGCTTTTATTTTTACCTTTACCTTCAACGCAACACGACCGCGCTAAACCTGACTGTTGATGCACGTGTTGTCAGTCAAAACTAAACCTCTTTTCTCTCCCTAAATCCTCACCATATGCTGAAAAACCTTAATAAGATTTTCACGCACACTGGTGCTGTCTTATTCTGAGGAAATTTTGCATATCAGAAAATCTCCATTCATAGAGGAGATTGTCAGACAAATATTTTTTACATTTAATTTATATTTTAAGTCCAATTTTTAGCTCAAATGCGCAACACTTCTGGAATATGAAGATTTGCTGATTTCCTTGTTTAACATTATTGCACGTTTATTCTTTAAGGTGGGTTGAACACGGAAATGCAGTTTAAACTGGTGACGCCTTTGGGCTCTGGAATTTTTCCTATTTTCTAAAATTTTATAATGAAAACAACTAATGGAAAAATTCAGCGACAGATTAATTGTTTGTGACTCAGTCTAATGTTGCTATCAATAAATTGTCAGTTATTTTTAAAAATTATTTAATTATGATCAACTAACGCATAATATATAAAACAATACTAAAAATGTCTACCACATTTTTTCGGAGCTCAAGGTAAATTAAACTGAAACAGCAGCTCAAAACCCAAAAATATTTACCTTATGATGATAAGTAACAAAGAAAAGCACCAAATCTTCACTGTGAAGAAGTGCAGTGGGTGACTTTTTCCTCTCTCTTTTTTCCTTTTTCCTTTTTTTTTTTTTTTTTGCGGGGGAAAATGCATATTAATGTAATTATTTCTAAAAAAATGTGCGATTATTTTATTTTCATTAAATCATTGATTAATTAACCAAAGGTTTCAACACTAATACAAAGTGTATGGAGAGTGTAGAAGAAGTATTACCTAAAAACAATTTATCTATGAAACTGAAGTGTAACTAAGAAAGCACATTTTTGCACGAGTAAATACGTTTGACAGTTTCTTACAAGTACATAATGTTGGGTAATGTTATGTGTATGTACAAACTTTCAGAAACTTTTTAGAAAAATTATATTTTTTTTATGTCACATTTTTTTTCATGTCTCAGCCTTCAAAACCAAATTTACTGAAACATACTAAGCTTAACTCAAATGTTTAGTTTTTAAAAAGCAATTTCAACTTTTGTGCTTTTTCCATGTTTACAAAATCTTCCTGGTGGCCTCGGGTTTGAAGGTGCCAATCACAACTTGCTCAGCTATCCAACTAATGGTTAAGATTGTAACCATAAACTGCAAAGTCCCTCCTTCACATCCAGCTGGGAAGCTTTATTTCCATCCCACTTATTTCCATCTTTCTGATATCACCATGAGGACGCACATATTTCTGCATTTGTCCTGCTTTCTTCATATCAACTAGATGCCACATTATATAAATTCTCTTTTCTTCTCTAAGGCCATTTTATAATGTCCAGTACTTAATGAATCTGAGCAGGGTTTTTACAGATTAGATTAAAAAAAAAATCTATTTATTTATCATTAAATTAATGATTAAGTGCGACTGGGTCTGACTGCCCTGGGTGATGAACATTAACAAAAAATAAGGGGTTTCCCGACTATGAGATATTTAAGCAGTCATTTTTAGCAGCACCACCTCAGCCACAATGTGAATGTAAAATCCACGTGGAAAACTTCAAACTGACTAAATGAGTCTTTCATGATCTAATGGTTGTATGTTCACAGTAGATTTCTTTGTGTCTTTAAGTTTTGTGTTTGAACTTTTTGGGCTTTGTTTCTTATCATCTCTTCTTTGATTGTATGACATTATTTTTTATTCAAAAACATAAATTTAACTCCCAATACCAAAATCATGCTAATAAGTCTTCCACAAACCTTTGAATAACCTTGTACTGTATGTGGTCTAATCAGTATCACATTCGGACTTTGCATCATGTTGGGTTGTCCTTTTTTTTCCAGAGTAACAAACAACATGTTCAGCTTGGAATCAGAAAACATAATGGAAAGGATGTGGTTGGACGATGGCTTGTCCTCGACCCAACAGGGCCAGTTGGGATCAATCATGGTCGGGCACAGAGTCAAGCGTTCTAATGGCTTACATTTACTGTTGAGCACACAGTATATCATACTGAGCTTTGAGGAGAAATATTATCCTCGACAAATCCTCTCTCATCACATCTTTCCAAGAAAGATTTCCCCTTCGGCTGAATCAGAGGCGGACAGGCACGCTGAACAAATCCAGTGTGAACAGAGGTGTGTGTGACAGGGATGAAGAGACAAAGAGAGAAAATGTGTGTGTGTGTGTGTGTGTGTTTGTGTGAATGTGAGACGGACCTCCATGCTATATAATCCTCAGCTCTCATGCTGGGAAGTGTTGGAGGGGCACGTGAGTGTGTGTGGTGTTCTCTTTCCTCTGTCCCTGCAGGCTAAACAGGTGGAATTTAAGAGGGTGATATAAAGCCTGCGGGCCAACATCGAGCCGTACAGGGAAGCAGGGGACAGGATTAGGGGCCGGGAGGATGGGACGAGGGTCCCAGAGTCTCGTTTAATCTGTGTGTGTGTGTGTGCAAAGGTCACAGGTGATGGGGTATGCAAATAATCAGCAGCTAAAATCTCTCAGTGTTTCACTGCCATCTGGGTGCCTGCTCGCAGATCATGCCAAGGGCTGTGTGTGTGTGTGTGAGAGAGAGACACTGAAGTGACACACTGAACGTATTAACACATTCACACAGCTCACATGCCAGCCCTGCTGTCCTAAAATCAAGGCAGATTTTAATTCCTTCAGTTTAGACTGTGTGTACTATAATCCAGGCAGTTATAAATTAAATTATTATTACCATGACGACATGGACAAATTGTGCTGCTGTTTTAATGTTGATCAAAGTGAATTCTGAGCAAATTTAAACAAATTTTTTGTACTTACATTTTTTTAATCTAATTATTGAAGTTATAGTTTTACATACTGTGTAGGGCTGCAACCAATGACTATTTCCGTTATTGATTAATTTGTTGATTATTTTCACGATAAACCAATTAACTATTTATTCCATGAAACGTCAGAAAAGTGCTAAAAATGCTCATCTCAATTTCCCAGAGCCAAATGTGACATCTTCAAATTGCTTCATCTGTCTAAACTGAAGCCCAAAACACAAAAACTCTTCATTTATTTTCAAAAATAACAAAGAAAAGCAGCAAATCCTCACATTTAAGACACTAAACAAGCAGTTCTTTTTACTTTTTTACTGTAAAAATGACTAATCGATTATCAAAACAGTTGGTGATTAAATTTCTATCCATCGATTAATCAGTTACTCAAGTAATCGTCGCAGCTTTAAAAATGTAAAAAATTTAGTTGGACTTTTTTTATTTCCAAACGCAACAATGTTGGTAATTGTTGGTAATGCAATAGTATTTATTTTTATTGTGCAGTAGCAGTGGGTGGATTTCACTGCATTAAATATATATCTTTTATTATTTTATATGATATTTAGCATTCATTGAGTCATATACATCAACAAAAAATATTATTAACTAGATATTGATTTTATTATTGATGCTGTCCAGCCCTACAAGCCTCTGACTCACCATTCCCAACTTAACTGGATTGAATCGGAGCTGACTGCATGAAGAGGTGGTGTCTGGATTTGAGTATTGTTTCCCCTCATGCAAACTTTTTCCTCACTCCCGCCTGTAAAACACACAGACAAACTTCTGAATTGACCCCGGACTCTTGTGTACTTGAAACTCTGTTTTTATCATTTCTCCATATGGCCACATGGGGGCAGCCTGAGGCAGTCAGAGAGAAAAGTCCTGTTAAAAGACGTTTTCACTCATAGGTGAGGCATGTGTAAGACTCTCCTTTGTATGCAACTCATACTTGTTTCACTAAAGGCCCTGTGAGCAAAAATAAACTTATTTTAAGCTTGATTTCATATCTGGTCCTAAAAGTTTAGTTGAAAGGTGGAGGAAAGCTGTCATGGAGGGGTTCAGTGGTAGAACATTTAAACCACACAGTTAGTTGTGTTTGTTTATGTTGCTTCAATGCAAATAAAACTCACTGACACAATGAGCGTGTTTGAAACTACACTGGAAACAAACTGTACTTTTCATCAAGATCTGAATATGTAAGTAAAATTATGTAAAGTTATTCAACAGCATGAGAGAAGACGGCACACTGCTGCTCTAACTGATGCCAGGTTACATGTTAATAATTCTCTATAATGACTGTCCGCAGCTTCCAGGGATGTAATCTCTTCTATTTTTGGAAAAAAGCAGACATCCCTCCCCTGGACTGACATCAGCGTGAAGAAGTGGGCTGTTTATCCTTCAGCTTGGCAATGAAAAAAAGTGAAATGCCAGCTTAATGTGTTCCATCCGCACACTCACTCACCATGACCTCAGAAACAGACCGGCAGACGGCTCTTAGAGAAGCACTGGAACACTGAGGCGTATGTGTCAAACTCTCTGTACAGTCCCGATAATAAGATGATCACGTCTACTATCGTTTGATTGTAATACACTTTTATGGGTGTAAAAAAAGGAGCTGCAAGTGTGAGTGTGCAAATTTGTGTGTCTATCTATGTGTGCGTGCACACGTGTTTGTGCCTGGTCAATATGTAAGCTGCTCTTCCGGGCCAAGGAGTGATTGATTAAACGGGCAACAACAGATAAGAGAGACAATACACACTGTACCCTGTGGCCCTGAGTGTGTATGTGTTTAAAACCCAAAGAAAGAGAGAGAGAGAGAGAGAGATTAGGACCAAAAACACAGCGTCTTACAAAACTGAACTGTTCCTTTACCACAAAAGAGCAAACAACAGACTGAACTCAGTTTAGTAATTTCAGCAGACACAGACAGGAACTCAACCTCAGTACATACAGTAAGTGTTTTCAGTGAGACTAGTAAACACACATTCTGTAACCCAAAACTGTGCTGCGTGATGTTCAACTGTCTGTGAGCCCTGAACTTCTCTGACAGGCATCTACAGTGTGAATCATGCATGCACTCATTTACTGGTATCTTTTAACCAGGTGTTACTCTCGTATTTTAGTCCTTTATGACTGGTGATAATGACAGCAACAGTTGGGTGAATGGGACAAGTAGCATTAGGGCTGGACAATTAATTGAAATTTAATCGCGATATCGATTTTGGCCTCCCACGATTATAAAAATGTAATAATCGACTTAAAACGATTATTGTTCCGCC
>JAPZDX010002296.1:0-10012 GCA_029783625.1 Naso annulatus | reverse complement strand
AAATTATCAGCTCCTACCCCCCTTTCTGACAAAACCAAGAAATGAATGGCAAGAAGGTGTAGGTGATAATACTATTTCTCCACCCTGCCCAGTGGTGCATGCACACACACGCCTCCATACACACGAACACACCTTCACACAGACACACACACACACAACCCCTCCTAGTGACTGAGTGACAGATGTGCAAACAAAAACACTCATTGCTCCTACATTCCGGCCCCTAATTATTGTAACAGAATAATTACAGCACAAAACAATTCATATAGGATACATACAAATGATTAATGTGTGGTTTTTTGGGGTTTTTTTTTACATATACTCCCTTTTTTCACACAGCTCAAAGTCCAGTCAGACTTCCATGTATGATCTTCCATGACCTTCTGAGGTCTCATGGCCAGAGGTTACTAGCACATAGCCAATTGAGACCACGTAGGTTACGCTTAAAGCCGAGTCTTGTCTGGAACAATCAAAAATCCAAAGTAATCCAATAGGAAGAAAAACATACAAAAAAGTAAATCCATCACGACCCTCCAGCTTCCTGAAGAAGACAAACCTTTGTGACAGGCCTGTCGAGACAGCTGGTCTTGGTCTTGATCTTTACTTGTCGTACAAGTCCTCTTTTATCTTGGACAGCCTCGACTACTCTCCCCATGATCCATGAGTTTTGTGGTGCAGAGTCATCAACAATGAGGACGATGTCATCAGGAATTAAGTTGCGCTTTACTCTGTTCCACTTTTGACGTTCCTGAAGCTGTGGCAGGTACTCTTTTGTCCACCTTTTCCAAAACAGATTGGACATGTATTGTACTTGCTTCCATCTGTGGACTGCATAGACATCCTCCTTCACAAAGACAACAGGTGGTAAAGACGGTTGACCTTTGAGGAGCAGAAGATGGTTAGGACTCAAAGCCTCAAGGTCATTCGGGTCTGTGGATGCCTTTGTTATGGGTCTGCTATTAAGAATGGCTTCTACCTTGCACAGCAACGTGTGGAGACATTCGTCATCAAGCCTTTGTACTCTCAAAGTAGAGTTGAGGACCTTCCTAATAGAGCGAATTAGCCTCTCCCAAGCTCCTCCAAAGTGGGAACCAGTTGGAGGATTAAAGGTCCACTTAATCCCTCTCTGCAGGAGTTCCTCATGAATCTGAGACTGATTCCATTGGTAAATATGTCACTTCAACTCTCGCTAAGCACCTACAAAGTTTGTACCATTGTCAGAACAGAGTTCTTTGACTCGGCCCCGTCTTGCTATAAACTGACGTAAGGTGTTGATGAAAGAATCCGTATCCATCGATGCTGCTACTTCAATATGGACAGCTCTCAAAGCTTAACAGGTGAATATAACTCCATACCTTTTCACTTGAGATCTTCCTCGTCTTACGTCAAACGGACCAAAACAATCTACTCCCACTGAAGTGAATGGTGGTTCATCTGGACGTACTCTGTTGAGTGGCAAATCTGCCATTTGTTGGCTGGCCGGACGTCCCTGTATCCATCGACACACAACACACTTTGCCAAGATCCTTCTTATAGCCACACCAGCCCCAGTAATCCAATATTTTTGGCGTAGTCTTGCCAACATATGAGTTCTACCAGAGTGGCCGACTTCCTGGTGCACTTGTCTTAGAATTATGTCAGAGATGTGCAGATCTTTGGCCAATATGACCGGATGCTTCGCCTCTTCAGGCATGGCTGCCCTACTGAGCCGTCCACCGACTCTCAAGACACCGTCATCAAAAACTGGATTCAACTTATATAGGTGGCTCGTTCGTTTCACACTTTGTCCTTTTTTGAGCCTGGAAAATTCCTCTGGGAACCTCTTTCTCTGACAGAACCCAATGATCTTCAACTCAACCTCCCTCAGTTCCTCAACTATGAGAAAGATGTGAAACAAGTGCTTGACATTCTGCAGCCCTTCCTTCAGAATATCTTTGTGCTTGTTGTCATCTGGCCTTGTGTGTGCCAGTGCGGCGTTACACTCTTTCCTCTTCTTTGAGAGACTTAGGAGTAGGTTCTTGAAACGTACGATCCAACCCACTACTCTTTTCAGATGGTTCCAGGATGAGATATGATCAACCAACTGAGACATTGAGTCACTCTCTTCCTCAGCACAGATTGCATTTGCCGAGGCGCTTGTTTTGACCTCAGGGTCAGCTTGTCCGGAAAGCTCTTTCAAACTGTCTGGACTTGTAGGCCATTGCTCCTCCGGCAGCAAAAGAAATTGTGGGCCAGATATCCATTTGGCATCCTTGAGGAATGACTCTACTCCAAGTCCCCTTGAAGCAAGGTCTGCAGGGTTGCATGAAGTGCTCACATACCTCCACTGAGCTGCATGAGATGTTTTACGGATCTCTAAGACTCTGTTAGCCACGAATGCTCGAAATCTAGAGGTCTCATTGTTGATGTATTTCAGCACTGCGGTGCTGTCCGTCCAAAACACTGAGTCTAGCAGCGACATCTGCAACTCCTTTCTCCACACTCTGTCCATGCGTGCTGCAACCACTGCTGCTGTAAGTTCCAGCCTGGGAATGGTGATTGGTTTCAGAGGAGCCACACTTGCTTTCCCCATGATAAGGACGCTGCAAGACTGTGCGTTGCTGTTTCGCATCAGCAGGTAGGTGACGTCCCATAACCCACCTCACTCGCATCTGCAAAATGGTGCAATTGAGCAGAAGTCACAGCCCCAAAGTTCACAGGCTTAAAACATCTGCTGACTTTGAAGTCCTCCAGTAGGTGGAGCTCCTGCACCCACCTCATCCATTCCACTGCAATGGGTTCAGGTACGATATCCTTCCACCCAAGGTCTTTCCTGTACAGCTCCTGCAAGATTAACTTAGCCTTTAACACAACTGGCACCAGCACTCCAAGTGGATCGTAGACTGAACTGACCATAGACAGAATCCCTCTACAAGTCAAAGGTCGATCTTGAATCATAATCTTGAATTTAAACGCATCAGATTCCACACACCACTGCACACCCAACACTCTTTCAACAGGAAGTGTATCATAATCCAAATCCAGTTCTTTAACTTCCATTGCTCTCTCCTCTTCAGGTATAGCAGCAAGCACATTCCAACTGTTGCTTGTCCATTTCTTCAGCTGAAAGCCGCCTCTGGCACAAATGGCTTTGAAGGTCATGATAGAGGGTTATAGCCTGAGACTCAGAGGGCACTGAAGTGAGACAGTCGTCAACATAAAAACTGTGCATAATAGCATCCACCACCTGCTGACTGAAGGAATCTCTGGGATCCTCTGCACACTTTCGAAGAGCAAAGTTCGCACAACTTGGAGATGAAGTCGCTCCAAAGAAATGGACTAGCATCCTGTACTCCTCCATCGGTTGAGAATAGTCCCCACCAGGCCACCAGAGGAACCTTAGCAGGTTGGAATCTTCTGCTGGCACATGCACCTGATGGTACATGGCCTCAATGTCTGCCATCAAAACAACAGGCTCCTTCGTGAACCTGGTTATGACCCCAATTAAAGAGCTGGTGAGATCAGGTCCTTGCAACAACTGCATGTTCAATGATGTCCCTTGGAAAGATGCTGCACGGTCAAACACCACTCTGATCTTCTTCTTCTTTGGATGGTATACACTGTGGTGCGGAATGTACCAAACTTTGCCCTGACTGCACACCAGATCCTCAGCAGGCACCTTTTCAGCATATCCACAAGCAATGACATTATGCATGAAGGCAACGTAGTCTGCATGAAATGTGGCATCCTTCTGGAACCTCCTCTTCAGTATCAGTGCACGCTGCTCAGCTACCTTCCGATTGTCAGGCATGCACATGTCTCTGTTCCGTAAAGGTAAGGCAATAGTATAATGACCATCAACCATCTTGACTGAGCTTTCCACCATTTCCATGAACTGGCAATCTTCCCTTGATGGACCCAATTGTTCTTCCTGGCTACACTCAGGGAAGTCCACTCGAAACTGCTACTTCCACAGTTCATCCAATTTCACAGCTGAAATACGATTAGCAGTGACACTAGGTTGATCCAAGCCTGTTCCACCAACACATAGTGGTCCATTGACAGTCCAGCCCAACATAGTCTGAATTGCATATGGTCCTCCATCTTCACTTGAAATCACTTTTATGGGTTCCAGAGCTCTTGGCGCATTCAAGTCATTCAAGAGTTCGACATCTGATTTAATTTCAGGAAGATTTACTTCACGCAAATATGGCCATTTCAACAGATCCTGTTGTTGAGGTATGTTGCTCCTGCTGACAGGCATCCTCTTCTGCGTGAAAACATCTGGCAAATCACAGTAAAGGTCACTCTCCAGGCCAGCTACTTCCAAATCAGATACAACACAGCTTCTCACCACCTTTACTGGCCCATAGTACGTAGGAGAATCTTTGTTCCTCTTCCCGAGATGTTCAGCCTATCCATCAGACTTGTTGTACAAAACGAACTACCTTGGTCCAAAAAAGCTTAAGTCTGGACAATTTTATGGCCGCTCTTAGACTTAACCTTGACTGGAACGATGGAGAGTTTACAGTCTGGCTCACCGGCCCCAGTTAGACCACTACTCTGCACCAGCGGAGCAATGCCAACTTCTGTGTTCGTATCAGCAGCAACGACTTGACTTTTCTCTGCTTCTTTGCCTTTTGAGTGAATATGAAGCATGCTAGGATGCCTGGCCCCACATACTCTACATGACAATCGCCTGCTACAGTCTTTTGACATGTGCCTTGTGCACAAACAGCCGAAGCAAACCCCATGCTCTTTGAGGAAGGCAAGTTTGTCATGATGTGCCCTCTATCCCAACAGAGAGCACAACTCCATTGTGTGTTCACCCTTGCAGTAAAGACAAGTCCTTTTGTGCAGTGAGCCTCCTTCATTCCTTTTATGAGTCACAGAAGTGGCTGCACCGTAAAAAATAAAACGCTCTGAAAACTCAAAAATTCTAGGTAACTGGCTGCAATAGATTTTTGCGTTTTGAGGCTGAACTAAAATTTTTAAGTTTTGAAGAAAACTACATACAGTTAGGTCAAAAAATTATCTTTTGTTGAGACAACTTATAAATTAACTTGACGATAACTTCAAATTTAGATTTTTTAAACACTTAAAATTCAGTAGTCTCAACTAATTATTTTTGTTTCAGGTAAGTTACGTTTCAAATGCATCAAAACTCAACTTTTTGAGTTATGACAACTAAAATCTTTCATATATATATATATATACTTTTTTTTTTTCAAAAATCAAAAAAATACTAGTTCATGTTCAACATGTTTATTAAAACATTAAAGCAAACATGCACAACGTCAAACATGTAAGAAAGCACTATTATAACAATCCTGAGCTACACCATTTTACATACCGCAATATGCAGGGGAATAAATCTCTATCGACCAAATACTGTCAAAAAGTACTTACAACAATCCTAAGTTCAAGTAACACCATTTTACAAACTGGAAATATGCAGGAGAATGAATCTCTATCGACCAATAGGGCAAGTATTGTACACTGGAAACAAAAATGTGCCAACTGTTGTGTAAAAACATGTTAAGAGTCAACACAATCAAAAAGCACTTATAACCACTCTGAGTTCTAGTAACATCATTTTACATACTGCAAATATACAGGAGAATAAATCTCTATCAACCAATAGTGCAACACTGGAAACAAAAAGGTGCCGACTGTTAGGTAAAGACATGTTAAAAGAGTCAACACAGTCAAAAAGCACTTACAACAGTCCTGAGTTCAAGTAACACCATTTTACATACTGTAAATATGCTGGAGAATAAATCTCTATCGACCAATAGTGCAAGTAGGTACCGACTGTTGTATAAAAACTTGTTAAATAGTCAACACAGTCAAAAACTTAAGAACATCATTATAAATAGTTTATGGACAAACATGTGAAAGTCCAAACTATAACAAAGCACTCCAATGATAATCCTGAGTTTAGTAACATCAGTTTACACATGGCAGTTTTAACCTCAGAAAATTATCTGCATATAATCAAGTGAAAATTCAAAAGCCTAAAAGCCAGCCAACATCACTAAAATATAACAGAAAACCGAATGTGAGGTAAATGATGGGCTTGTTAGTGAGGGCTTGTTGTTGTCAGGCTTCTTACAGCAAGAGCTTTGTTTTCAGGCTCCGCACACGCTGTGAGCAAGAGCGTGTAAGCTCCATGAAGATGTGCTGCACTGTTTCAAATATATATCTGAGATGTCTCGGGAACTCTATGTTCAATGCATAAAGTAGGCCGAAAAGGTAAGCAAAGGCAGTGTGAAGGTCTGCGATGTCCTCGAGCACAATAGTCTCCTCCAACACTACAGCAATGCTGTTAACAGTTTGACGTGAGGGCGGTGCACCATCATCCGCGAGCACAGTGAGCACTCCCATCTGGATCCCTTTTGTTTGTAAGTCTTCTGGGTTGGTGTCCTGTTAAAAGCAGAAATTCATCCAAATTCAATATAAACACTTTTAAGATAACACTTTAATTAAACACCAATGAAGGACGTAACTTTAAATTTGTGTATGTGAAAGGGATATTATGATATTAAGTCTGTCCCTGGTGGAAGTGATGTAAATCAATCCAGAGCAGATAGAGTGCTTGTTAAATGCTCTGTTAAGACAGCTGATGGCGCTACTGGGCCATGTAAGTCAGCTTAATGGCTAAAATATATGAAACACTGTGGATAAATAAATTTTTTTGTGAGCTACAATCCAGGGTGTGAACACTTCATCTTTTCTATATTTGAAAGCAATATGGAATAGAGAATTATACATAATATGTGCATGATAATTAATGTGCACTCATGGTTGACCAAAAAGACAAAGAGACATTCTGTACTCACCAGGCATTTCAGGAAAAACTTCTCTGAAGTGTCACGGAGAAAAATGGGTAGACCTTCTAGACATGCTCTGCTTCGATGCATTGTGATGTCAGAGGTCTGGAAATTGGACAGAACCAGCTTAAAACCGTCTTCCATGAGCTTTTCATAAGGATTGGCACAGGTAACCCTGAACCATAATCAAAAATAAATTATGTGTATTACATGAACTCACCTGTTCATCAAGAACATCTAAGAGGCTCTCCATGTCTTGTCCAAAGGCCCCTTTCCTGGCACGATATAGTTTGAGTAGACGAGGACAATAGGTGTCTAGGGTTGCTCTAAATGTCCCCAAAAGATCCTTGGTAGTTACACGGTAGAACTCGCTGCAAATCTGTGGCGCATGAAAGAAACAAAAAAACAGCACACAAAAATCATTGTATAGTTTTGTGATATCAAACAGTTAGCAACTTTTTCACACATTTTCTTACCTGTTCCTTAAGAAACAGGGCAGGCCATCTGTCCTGGATTTCCACGACCATGGGCTGCACCTCAATAATCTCCTTCCTCCTGAGGGAAAATGTGAGTTCCATCTTCTGACTGATAAGTTCCTTGTCTTTCCACCTCTTTTTGGTTTCATCCACCAGGACACATCTTTCATCTTCTAGAGTGTCGTCATCAAAGTTTTCGGGATGATCAGGCAAATGATTGACTTCACCTCGCTTTGGTTTTTTCAAGGAAAAGCAACCATCATCAGGATCTTCAGAGTGCCCTCTTTTCCTGTTGACACTGACCTCATGACAACCAGCCCGTCGGAGCTTTGCTCTGTAATTCCCGAGCTTGTACCTAATGCTTGTTGTCCAGCCTTCGTATCCCGTTCCACTACCAGGCTCCTTGAGGCATGGATATTTGCATACAAGTTCAGAGGCAACCAATTCAATTTCACTTTTATCGGGATAAGCTTTCAGAGCAAACATTTCTTGTGCCAGCTTGTCTAGAATTTCCATTTTAACATCTTTGGTTAGACTCAGACCTTTCCCAGTTTTTTGAAATGCCTCATTTCCCTTACACAGCTTTAACACTACATCATATGCAAAGGAAGGAACTGGAAAAGGAGAGGACCATTCTGTAGCACTTTGCAAAACGGTCTGAGTAATGGACGATGTGCTGTGGGAAGAGGCAGGCGAACTGATACTGGCTGTATCAAGAGAGGAGACGGATGCTTGACTTGTGATGCTTGGTGTTTGTGGTTCATCACCACTATCCTAAACAATGTGCAAGACCGCCTTTTCTGCAGGCAACTCTACCATGTCCATTAAGTTGCAGAGTGCATTCTCAAAGTCTGGATCCTCATATTGTACAGAGAAATCACCTTCCAGTTCAAGTTTTTCCCTTAGCTCATTAAGTAGTTGCTCCACAGATTCAGGGCATTTAGTTAGCTGAACTTTCCTAATGAGTTTGGGGTTGATGTTTACACGTAGCAACAAAGCCTGTGAAGACAAAGAAAAACATTTTATACACAAGCATGGTAAAACAGTCATCCTTGGATCATACACATTATACATACCATACACAGTACATACCATTATATTTAATGCAGTAGACATGCCCTGGGGGCTACCATCAACTTTCCAGCGACTTGGTATACAGTTAGTGGCTGGTGGTCATTCAAGTTCTCAGGATCCAGGATTTCAACATCTAGACAGTGAGTGTCAACAACTTCGTAAGACCTGTAGTGTTCCATAAACCAGGAGGACCCCTTTGTGGTTACAAAAAACACATTCTCGAAGTTGATGACAATGTTCAAAAGTTTGTAAAACTCAGGCAGTCCACTGAATTGCCCAGCAGAAATGATCATGCCTTTTGCATAGTGGGTTCCATGTAAATGAACATCTTTGGTGAGGGATACAGTATCTTGCTGTGGAAACTTGTTTTGAATTGCTTTCCTGAGTTTTTCCTCCAATGATGCTATGTGAACCCTGTCAACACTGGCTGTGTACAGTTTTGGTTTTAACAGACTTTTGCCATCAAGGTAATATGTCATCATTTGTTCATGTTGAGTAGCGAGCGTAAGAAGGATGTTCTTGAAATTGACAACATCATGCACCACTCTTTTAAAGAAGTTGTGCTTGGATTCATATCCCATAGTCCACAAGTCCACTAGCAGTCCAAAGCAACAAGTGAGGTGTACACAATGTTCAATATAGTGATGTTTTGGCAAACACTTGAAGTCAGGAAAAGTGTCAAGAAGCAGCTTGCGATGGTCATATATTTTAGTCTCCAGATAACACAGGATTTCCTCTGATATATTAGTAGAGACAACAATCTCCACAATCTCTTTGAGGTCCATTAATATTTCCCATGAGGGCTCCTTTTCTGGAATACTGGCCCCAATCAAAAGAGGTAGTAAAAGTAATAATGTCCAGTTTTCGTGTCCATTTCCACTGATTCTTTTCTTTCCAAAGCTGGCTTTTGTTATTTGTTTTGGCTTGTTGACCTTATCAGAATTTTTACATGGAAACTGTTTTATGCGGCTATTCAGCCCATCAAATGTAATGAAACCTTTTCTTTAAGACACAAACATAGTTCTGTTGGGATAACACCTTCAAAAAAGTCGTGTATTATATCTGGGGGAAACCCAGTTACAGGATGGAAATGGGACAAATGCTTATGAAGTACACAGGCTTTTTTCACACCATTCACAGTTACTTTATCACTAGATTCAAGTTCCTCCACAAAGGTGTTGTGTTGTTCCACAGTTCTTAGTTGACAATCCCTTGCCTCAACAGTATTAATTTAGTCCCGATTAATACAACAAAATCAGCAAAAATTTTCAACATTGAATGATTCATGGAAACCTGCTAGGCTATGGGCCCCAAGGTTATCTGCACACACACAAAATACTGTCCCCTTCACAAATGTATCTAGTGCCTCCACAAACACCCCATTTGTTTCCAAAAACTGTACATCCTTAATCAGTGAATGAAGAAAAGCATCATACCCAAACTGTTTCACATCAACACTCTTCCCAAGAAGAGACAGTTGTATTAAAGGCAGAGTAGAGCGAAACCTTGCTGGTAAATTGAGCAAAATCCAATAAACAGCAGTAATCTTATGTATTGTTCTAGATGTCCCCAAGGGATTACATATTTCAAAATCGTCTATATACAGTCCAATAGAAAAACTTGTCTCTTGCACACCCAAAAGTGTATTTT
>JAPZDX010002243.1:0-10019 GCA_029783625.1 Naso annulatus | reverse complement strand
CAGTTTTAAAACATAAGGCATGTAACTTGCTTCAAAGGCCAATCAGTTCATAGTGACGTTACCTGTTGCTAAGAAGCACAGTGTAGAGCAGCGAATAGGAACACATGCTCACTGAAATTACCATGATTGGCTGAAGATAAACTGTGACAGTCTGGATACAGAGCCAAGGAGAGGTGCAGAAGTGTAGTGTTCTTTCAGGGGCCCGCTCACTGTTCCGACAGCTCACTGTATGGCCCGCATGTTGTGAGATGCACCAACGGGCCGGCAGAGCAGCGGTGTGGCACCGAGTTTAGAGGTAAGGTACGAACTGAAGTTAGGTTAAGGTTAGGATTAGGCAGAAATTGGTTAAGGTTAGGGTTAGGGTTAGGGTAAGGGTTTAGGTTAGTCTGTACAAATAAATGGAAGTCATGAAGCCATTCAAACAGCCTAAAAGAGCAGACATCGCTCTCCATTCATGTTCATCTTGAAAGGAATGGAGAAGGCAGTGAGCAGTTGGGTATCTGTAATATTGGTGCATCCCACAACATGCAGGTGGAACAGTGAGGTGTCGGAACAATGGGCTGTTGGAACAGCGGTGTGGCACCTTCTTTCAGACCACCTGAATCATAATATGCTGAACAGTTATTATGGATTTTTTGCCAAATGACACCAAAAATAAACTGCGTACTTCAGCTTTAAGGCTAGCTTTGGTTAGTGCGGTAACTATTTCCCTGATTCATAAAACATACCATAAAAACATAAAAATACCCTCACTCACAGAAATCCATTCTTTTTTTCCAAATTAGAATTTAAGACAGATTTTAAATTGCTGTAATCAATAGTTTTATATTGACAAAGAATCAAATGACCATTTGTATGTAACAGGGGTCACCGGAAGCGATGAACCTGGGGATAATTTATGTGAAACTGCAGTTCCTCTCAACTCTATAAAAGGTTACAGCATCCTCAAGCTCAGATCAGGGCACTGCGCTGCCTGTGGGCCAACCAGCCTGATTTAAGAACGCTTAAATCAATGAAATTCCATTCCACGTTTTCACTGCTACCTAATGCATTCCCCTTTTTCATTCAGAGAATGGCCAAATCAATGAAAATCCATACCAAACTTTTACTGCTACTTTACGATTCCATGCAGTCAGATCTCAATGAGCAGATACAGAGCACAGGCACCTCTATAGAAAAGAACGTCACCAACGTTGCCTGGTTAAGGGGGAAAATGAGGAGGGAGGCTAGAATCCTTCATTTTGGGCGATATGGTTTGACGCATTTTCTTCCCCCAAAAACATGGACAAAAGGACATTTTTTTAAAGAAGAGCAAAGTCAGATATAATCACTGCTGATAGTAGGAATGAGTTCATTTCAAAGGACTACTAGCTGAGTCCCTATAGTATGTTACAGGGGGTTCCTTGTTTTAACAACTGGTCCACTAGCCTGAAATAAATGTCACCCATATTTAAAAATGCATCAGAATACATAAAAAGGACATCATCTCTGTCAAAAATTGTGGCTGATGGAAGAATTAAATGAGAAGGAATCCAACATCAGCAGGAATCGGCTCAAAGCTGCATCTTAAACTCTTGGTAAAGATCTGTATGAATGTGTCTTCGAAGACAGCCCTGCTCCTCACTTCCCCTAAGTCTTATGCTTTAAAAAGGTCGGCATGCTTTGATTTTTGAGGGAATAAGAAATTAAAAATTGATAAACGAAGGCCTAGCAGAAAAGAAATGGGATCACATACTCTAAAGATGGTAATATCACCACTCATTCCAGCAGAAACAGATGGTAAAGATGTATGTCATAAACCAAAACGACCAGAAAACGGCAAAATAAAAATAAAAACAAATAAAAATCACAAGCAGTGGCTCACGATGAATGGAAAAGCCGAGACCTGATGTTTCAGCACAGCTGTGTGTCGCTGTGCGCAGGAACAAAAATCTCATGTAGCTTTTGTCAAGGGATTTAGGTGTGCCGGCACATCGGATGACACCTTAGTGCATTTCTAGAAGTGCTAATTGGATGAAATTGTTGTAATAGAGATACTGGCTATAATGAGATGGTTCGTTAGGCTTGGTCATGGCTGACAGTTGTGAAGATGAGAGTCACCTGCAGCGTAAAAAAGGAAGGAAAATTTGAATCAAGGTTTGTTTTTATTTGACAGGACTCAAGTGAAAGCATATATCAAATGTAGGAGCATACATAAGTGAATCAGGCATTCACTGCCCCTGAGACCATGAGTGCTTTCCATCATTATTAGTCGTAGTACGTCTTTATTGTCCCAGAAGGGAGACTGGTTTTATAACAAGTCATAAAAAACATCAAGACAAAATACACAGTTAGTGTCTCTTTTGCGTAAGTCACTTCCATGTTTTCCTTGCATCTGAGCTCAAGAATGTGAGATAAGGAATGTAAAGCCCCAAACACACCAGCGCCCCTAATACATACAGGCAGCAGCGCATCATCCCGGAATTCTGCTTCCCACTCCAGTCCGCTAGGTGATGGTACGGTAGGTGACCTATGCTAGTTGCCAACCGTCAACCAGAGCAGCGGAAGGAGAAGAAAAGCCCAGACAAAAACAAGATCGATATTAGGGTGACTTGCCTATGGTAATTGTCTTATTAATAGTTTGAAAAACTAAATAACGTTATTAATCCGGGCATTCAGATACCGTTTTGAAAGCAGTAGATGAACCCACAATGGACTGGCTTAACGTTTAACATTGAACGGCAGCCGAGAGGTACAAAACAGCAGTTTTCTTGGGAACAAAACTTTGCCAGCCGCGCTGGAAATAGACCAGTGGCGTGAAGTGCCGCGATGCGGCACATCCAGGCACGTCGCCAGTGTGGGTTTGTACATAGTAAATAATAGGGGTGGACATTTTAACGCACAGCAGGCATCGCCGGTGTGTTTTGGGCTTAAGGCGGAGTGGTGAGAACAGAGCTGAAGCCTCCAAATGAGAAGACACCTGGTTAAATAATGTCAGTCTTAAGCAATGTTACTTACAGTATTATGTGCTGCAGAATTGTATCACTTGTCAAACCAACCTCTTTCAACTTTTGAGTTGAAAGAGGCTCAGTGCTAACTGTGATAGAAACTGTCAGAAACAGAAAGGTCTTAAACATCTCACTAAAGGTAGAAAGTCTTTAAAACAGGTCGCAAACGTAGGAATCACCACTGAAGGAGTATTTTACAGCCCATGCCGCACCTGCTGGTCACATTCACCTGGTGCACTCACTGGTTTGTGCTTAAATAAGTGATTAATTAAAGAAGATGCAAACTCTTGTCTCAGTCAACCATTAGCTCCTTTAGGTGGAGGAATTGTTTTTCCATCACCTTATATGCAAACATCCACCAGACACAGTGGAAGCCCCTCTGATGACCAATCTAACAACAAATTACCAACCTCTATCCGCTATGCATTACGATGTTTTTTCTTCCATTTGATGCAACTGTTTGGTGCAACATCCAGTTAAACTGCAGTTACTTTGGTGTTCTGGTGACTTGGGAGTTGGCAGTGCTATCCATGTACTCACAGTGTCAACAGTTCAAGTCCTTAGAAGCATCCTATCCCCTCTCCCTCTCTCTTTTATTTTGTTCTTTCTACTGTCAGTGTGAAACAAAGGGAACTGTTCACTTACTAGAATAGAATACCAGAAAAGAAAAACAATGCAGTGACATTAGGTGACTCATCTAAATATAGCTAGCTAAATATATCAGGACATGGTCTCAAACTGATCAAAGAAGAGTAAAATCTCAGCATTCCACTTTTAAACATCCATGACCTGTATAACACAGTCTATAAAGTCATTTCTAAGTTTTTACCCAGATGTGTAAAAAGGAAACAAAGCCACATAGTCATGGGTAATTATTTTTAGGCAACCTTTATATGGACCCATTAAAAACATGGCTCCTTCTTTTGTCAGCTTCACCCAGTTTTGTTAGCTGTAGCATGGTGATGTACTGGCAGATGTCTTGCTGGTTAAAGCGTCTAAGCAGAGCCTGTCAAAAGACAATCTTGAAAATAAATAGAAGTGCCCTGCATCCACATTTATCATAAACCAGCATTATCATAATTCTAATGCACGAAAAGATAGACAAATTTATATCCATTCTTCAATAGCAGTGTACACATTAATAAGGCCTTATCAGTAATGACATGTGTTATGTGCGGTGCTATCTATATAAATCATTACCTTTCAGCTCAGCCAAGTCTCTGCTGAAGGAAGGCATCACTGGGTTGTCTGTTTGATATGTTGTCAGAAAGGGATTGAAGGTTCCCGGCAACAGTCGCATAGAATTGTAGCTTAACCAAGGTCAGGGTCTTTCATGGCTGTTTCTGTTGTGCCAAAGGATGATGTCCCAGGGTCTGGAAGTTTCATGGCTCTCGCTGTATCCATATACTGCTGAAGTAGTGGCCAGACTGCAAGAGCCCTCTCTACTACAGGCAGGTTTTCGATCCACCGATGCCAACAGAAGGATAAAGGGAAGACGGTGGATTTGGTGACAGCACTGTAGTCTTCTCTCCTTGCTGGTATATTGTGGAACATTGTGTGCATGACTCAAAAGTTTGTCCAGCTTCCACTTGGAGAAACCCTTTTGGAAAAAGCACTGTGTAATGTGTGCAGTCCACAGCTCCTAACAGAAACAAGCTGAGTTCCTCCAAACTGTTTCGCGTGGTCCTGCTGGAAAAGTTCCCAAAACCTTAAAATCACATTAAGCCCATCCATCAAGATGGACACCAGGCTCCTGGTCCACACGCTTCTGAGAAGTACAAAAAAAAATTAACCTTTGTCTTAGTCTTATTGGGTTACTTATGGTATTATATCCATATGTGTGGTGCTGCCAGACTGCACCGAAGCGTTGCTCCGCCACTTTTTTCTCCAAATAAAAAAAATGTCAACTGCATGAACTAGAATAAATTGTGCATTTTTTTTTAAATATTTGACGGTACAGTCATAACTAAAACTTATGTCACCATGCAAGAAAGGCAGAAGCAAATGAATTCCAGTTGATATTCAGATATTCCACCGCGGTACATGTACAATATGTATATGACACATAAATCCTCTTAAATCCTCTTCAAGTTGTCATATTGGCATTAAAGGTGTACTGATTAAATCAAGGTGTTAACTCATGAATTGAACAACATACATTTTATAGTAACAGAACTTTAATTGCCATTGCATTTAAACCATACAGAAAAAGGTGGGAGTTCTGCTTCAACCTCAGCACCCCACTTTCTTTTATCTCGTATGTACGAGCTAGTATATACGAGGTAATTCTTTTTTCCTCTTGCCTTTAAGGGCTTCCGTAGAAAATGTGTATAAAAGATAAAAGATTTCGTAAAACGATAAGGAGTGCATGTTGTGAGGAATATTGTTTCTCATGGGCGTGGGAAGGGGGGTGCTGAGGGTGCTGCAGCTCCCCCTGCTGACAAGGGACGGAATAGTTGCCCAAATTTACTCACTGGCTAAGTGACTGACTCCCCGTGAAACTGGTACACATGAGTGTCGAGTAGCAGCTGCAGAGGAAGTTAAAAGCTGTTCGACTTCTTCCCGTAGGACTATAAATATGCCATTTTATTAATTTTTTAAAAACTTCTCATATGAGAAAATGACCATGATCCCGAATATGTTTTCATTTTGTCAAAGTAACGTCTGTTTTTCGAAGTTTTCTCTCATATTTTCAACTTCACAGAGGCTGTTGGACTGGGCTGCTGAACCAGTGGTTCTCAAAGTGGGCCCCAGGGACCCCCAAGGGTCTTTAAAGCATTTGCAGGGTGGCCTCAGCAAACAGGATAATAATTAATTTACACTATAATTTCGTCCATAACACGGTGACTGCAGGAATGACTATTTTGTTTGTTTTTTATGTGATACGCTTTTTGGAATAAATTCTCTGAAAGCAAACAAAATCTTATCATCCTACATGTAAAAAAAAAAATAATTGAGAACCACTGATCATTTCAAAGTAAAACCATGTCAGCAGGTCAGATTATAGAATTTCTAGAAGACTGTTGCAAGGCTGGGGTGCGAGTGTCACAAATATAAAGCTACCCTGTGAGCTAAAACAGTGTGTCTCAGACAGAGGCGAAAATCCTGGAAAAAAAACAGCTGCTGCAGTCGGCTGTGTGAGAAAACAGATGAGTTTTTTGAGCATCAAAGCATATAAACCTGCTCTAGCAGTAACCAAGAATAAAATATGAACCCAAAAAATCAGCATAATACATCCTCTATTTAAAGTTACTTTATAAAGGTAAAAGACAGGGTGCTCTCATCTCCCTCTGTGTTTTACTCTCAGATGTGTTAATTCATGAAAAGATAAAAAGGCGTCCATAACGCACTGCATGGATCAGGCTTACGTTAACCGGCTACAACCAGAAATTGGCTGGTTTAACGTGCAGTTGTATAGCAAAAACAAATATAAACAGACAGAAGATCGGATGTAAAATATGTGAAATCAAAAAAATCAATCGATCAACGGAACACTGGTGGTCAAAATGCAGCAGCAGCAGCGCATGGCTGCAAACTGATGCAGGAGAACCACTGCAACGAAGAACTCGAATTCAAGAAGACTAAAGTGTGCAATCATGCTGATTAGAGGCTGTGAGGCTCCTTCAGCTGAGTTCAACTAAATGCTAACCACAGAGTGCTTCAAGTGTCAGTGCTAATATGTAAACGTCTAAACGTATATTGTAATACTCCAAAAAAAGCTACTCCAAAGACTCCAGTTATGTCATTATCTGCAAGTATGTAGCTACAAATTAAAATACTGGACGTTTTAAAGTTCTGACCTGAGGATGGCATGAAATGGGAAGACAGGGGATCATCAAATCGATTGCAATTCATTCGATTAATCAGTTCAAAATAATTCCAGATTTAATAAACAAAAACAATTCACTGTTTTTTCTTGTTCCAGACAGTTGTGTGCGAAATCATCCACTAGTGTCATAAGTCCACTGAAAACAGATCTAGCTATTAACATAAATGATTTCCAACCTTTTCATTTTCAAAAAGTTAACAGCATCAATAATTTAATTAACCTGAAAGCATCTTACAGACTGCTGCCTGTGTGAGAACAACCGAACGTGGCTGAGTGCTCTGCTGTGTGGCTGCGTCCTGCAGTGAGGAGCAGCCTCTCCGCTGCGCCGTCAGCTTCATGGACAGCCACCACCGGCCAAGTCACTGAGCGGGCACAGGCTTTCTGAGGTGAAGCAGACGGAGCATGGAGTTGTTTTCTCCATCTCAGAGTTGGCTTAACTCATTTATTTATTTGCTTGTCAGCCAGTCTCGTTTGTTAGAGCTGATTGCTGCTCCCTTTCGTTAACAACAGTCTCCCTGTGACTGCCTTTTGATGTTCACAATATAATTCATGTTCCTCTAAAAGGTAAATAACTCATCTTTTTTTTTTAAAATCAACTTTTTTATATGAGACTTTTGGAAAATTTTAGTTTTTACGTAAATTCATTTTGATTTGTAGGAAATAAGAATGTCAGTTCTGATGTAAATCAACTTTTTAACCTGTTCCCAGTGATGAGTATTGATTCCAACACAAACAATAAAATCTATTGGTCTCTTACAGCTTTCAAGAGTAAAATTTAAGCCCCTTTAAGGGGCCAGGAAACAACACACATGACGATGGACTCGTTTTGTTACAAATATGAAAAGATTTTGGTTTTCATGAGTGAACTCCAGCTGCTTCTCTGACGTCTGTTTTTTTCTAATTTAAAATTCAGACACATTTGTTACTGTAAGAACTGCCTGTTATGATGTTTGTGCCATCACTTCTTCAGTCCATTTCAAATTAAAAGACTTGTATGTAACAACAAAAAAATACTTGCCTGAGAGATTTCAAACTTGTGCAAAATGAAACAATGACACTATAGATCAATGAAGTCTACTGTCTAAAATGCTCAATATAGATAATTTGAAAAAATAGCATAGAACTAATAACTAAATTTATTACATTACTGTATTAGTCGTGATTCCATAAACGTATGTGATGCACATTTTAAAATGTTGCTTTAGAAATGGTAAATGGAAACAGCACAATTAAGAAACAGTCCTCAATTTCAAACAAAAAAAGAGAAAAGAAAAAAAAGTTAATGCGTAAAACGTGAGACGGAAACAGCTGTTTCAAATAAACTGTGAGGTGGCAAATATTTATCTGCCAGTTCAACTCTCAAAAAGAAGTAACAGGCTAACGTTGGTACAAGAAGCTGATTCTGCCTTCTTCCTGGATATTCCCCGAACATGCGAAAACATGGCTGATAACAACAACAACATCAACAACAACAACAACATGTATGTGTGGAGCAACATGGAGACCCAAGTGTTCCAAGATCTCATCTGAACAATATAACGGCCATTTTAGATGGAAAACAGCAACAGAATGCCACCATGATTTGTTTCCAGTCTGCAAACTGATTCTTCAACTGTTTATTACAGCCATGTGTAACGCCGCCTACGCTTTGCAGCCGAGTTTATTCTCTCCAGTTGAAACACTCCTAGTTCACATTTTTTTGTGAGATTTCAAGAGTTTGCTTAGAATTTGCTTCACAATCAATGGAAACATGGCTATTGTGTCTTTCAATGTGTTTTAAATGTAAATCGTGTGTATTGTTGAGCCTCGACAAACAACAATTTCTGTCACCGTTTGATACAGACAATAAAGACTGACTGTCTGTCTGTCTGTCTGTCTATTAACTCACACTGACCGTACACTGTCCTGCCTTATAATGAGGTTTCTCCCTGCCTTGCTTGTTTAAACTGGCACTGTTAACAACTTTGTGTTGCTTGATCTTTTGACTTGAAGTCAACTCAAAACTACAAGTTTATGCCATTTTGCCCCATGCGGTTGCCGTCCGTTTGGCCACTCCTCAGAGCATGATGCTGCTGTGCGACATTGAGAAAGACTGAAAGTTAATTTTACAGTGAGTACGTAACGCTCAAATAGCATAACCGGCTGCTGTGAAAGCCTATAATTACTACACGTCAACCAACCGGGAGCCAAAACCAGTTCAGGACCGGTCGTCTTCCTGCCCCCTTCATCAAGCTAACTGGGGGTAATGATGACAAGCTGGTGTGCACAGTTAGCTTCTTTCCATACAAATCACTTAGTGTCTGAGCTCAAACATTACACTTTACTCTCATCAGACCACAAGGCCTTACTGCTGCAGTGTTCTTCTACTTCACCACTGTTCTCCCATGAGCCTTGGTTGCACAATTCCTCAGAGATTTCTGAGCCACGAGGAACTTCTTCATACACTGACTGTCTTTTTCAGCTCTGTCAGTGTCCTGTACAGTGTGTGATTTTTGCGTTTTGGTTTAGACTACAGGAAAGGTTTGTACTTTATTCACTGTAAACACGTGGTTGACCAGCTTTTACACAAAATATGTTAAACATTGATTTCTTTCACTTTCACTTTACATACTGCATATTTTAAAATGAGGTAATGAAACAAAAATATGAGACTAGGAGCCAACAGGCATGCTAGTGGATTGTTGGGGCTATATTTAGGCACAGAGGTACTTTGAGTTAAATGATAATGACAGGTACAATGTTTACATGTTGATTTTTAGCTGGAAGAATGGTTTATGTTTACTGCATGTTACCCCGCTTAGTTTAACGTGCTTACATTTGCTAGTTACAGTAGCATTAGGCTAGGGCTGGGTGATATGGCAAATATATCATATCCTGACTTTGTTTCAAGGCAGTATCGTGATCTTGATTTTATCACGATTCTTAAGTTTTTCGTATTGGTTAAGAGTTTTTCACAAGTTACAGCAAATTCAGGGCCACAGTTTTTCTTACAAACATATGGCAGGCTTATATTTGGTTGTATCTGGTTTCTGGTTCCTCAATGTGATTTTTATTTATAAACTATTAAACTGTAAGAATTATATTTAGAGTAAATGTGTTTTGTAAATTAACTACAAGCTCTGCAAAGGAAAACAAATTAAATAATAACTGAACTCTTCAGGTGAATTCATTGACAATGATATTCCCCTAATGTCACTGACGTC
>JAPZDX010002239.1:0-10019 GCA_029783625.1 Naso annulatus | reverse complement strand
AGTCAACGCAGCTCTTTTAAAGTGTGAAAATATTGGCTTTTGCAAAAAAAGGTGTTTTATTTTTCTCATGTTTTGAAGGAACAGTCGGCTATTAATGAAGGACAAAAAATGACACAAGTATAAATAAATAACTAAATGAATGCAAAAATAAATAATTAAATACATAAATAAATGGAAAAAATAAAGTAAACATATTAATAAATATAAATAAATATATTAATAGGCTATAGTTTGTACAAAGATTTTTAAAAAATCACTGTTTCTAAAAGTCATGCTTCTCCAAAGTGCAATCCCCCCCCCAATTAAAAAGTTAACCATGGGCAGCAACAGGATAAACTACAACATGTTGTAGTTACTGGGCAGGGGGAAAGTAACAAATTATGTTTACTCAAGTTACTGTCACAGCTTTTTGTGGACTTGTACTACTTATACTAAATTTTAAGTGCACTTTCAATTAAGTACATATTGTAGGAAGTAGCTGTGCTTCACTACATTTTAAATAGCTTCAATTACAAAGTAAAACAAACTATAAATTACTGCAAGGTTTCTATGAACTGGTGCTGCAACTATGTGCCAGTAACTGTTCATCTGATTGGCTCTGGCCAACTAACCAAAGCGCCAGAGGGTGAACAGTCAGTCACACACACCCACACAGCAAAGGGACGCTGGCACGCAGAGATGGAGATGGAGACATGATATTTCAACCCACCTCTAAACTGTTACTGACCCAAATACAAACACACCCAGTGTAAAAACAGTCGGGGAATGTTTTAATCATTAACTCAGTATAAATAGATACATTTTTCAGTTTCATCTTGTGCAGAATTTGCTGCCACAATTTTAGGTCACAGCAGCTAAAAATCTGAGTTAAATGAACTCCTCATTCAGCATTCATTTAAATTATACTGGTGGTCACATTTATGGACAAATGTAAGTTCAGTGATGTTATTCGCTGCAGTAATCCAATCTGACAGGAATTTATACAGACTTAACCTTTAATTCAATCAGATTCTTTTGCTGGAGTCAATGTCGCACACATTTTATTCTTAAACATTGTAAAGTGCAATGTTCTGTCTCCTCCTGCCGGGTTTGTTTGTTCCTGATTTCTAAATGTTGGCCTGCTGGCACTCTGACCTTGATTGATCTCTCATGACTGTTTGCTGTAGATAAATCAGAGTGATTGCAATACTCTAATTAACTGGAAATCAGACTTTTATTTTTACTATTTTTAAAATAAAAATAAAAAAAATTGTAATTAGCATTGGTGCATAGGATGTTATAGCTGCAAAGGTGCTCCAACGTGACATGCTTTTAACTCTTTGTAAATATTGACACTGGCTCAGTCCACCTTTTTTTTGGGAAGCCGCGACCTCCCCCACATGTCAGTCAATCATTCAGTGGTGTATAAAAACTTCTGAACTGCTGATAGACAAGGATACGTTTTTGTGACACAAGGCAAACAGCGTAATGGCGGTAAGTTCTTACCTCCTTTGGATTCTCCTCCTCTTCTGTGTCTTCCAAACATCTGCCAACTCTCGAGGTAAGGAACAGCAGTCACAAATAAAGTATATTTTAAACTCTGACAGTGACATTCCGTGGATTGTTACGCTTGTCTTTCGTCTGTTTTCTCAGTCAGTAGTTTTGTTGGCCGGACAGAACATTCAGATGTGGCTCAAATCCTTTCAGGGATCCCAGTGAGTCCTCCACACGTTACATTATCAAGAAAGATAAATACATTTCAAAGCAATTTGGGCAAATCTCACAACGCTCTCTCCTCTAACCTGTTGACTTCAGATAAACCTGCCGCAAGGAATTGATCCCAGGAATGTAAATGTAACGGTATGTCATCGTGATGTAATCAACTTTAAACTGTTATCACTTAAAACTATTCAATCTTTTTTTTATTCACTATATTTTCCCCCCACAGACAATCACCATAAAAACTTGTACTGGTAAGTGGTTCTTTATACTTCATGCAGGTCAGGTTAATTACAGTACACTACAGTAATTATATTAATCACAGTAGGTGGAATAGACAATGCAGCAGTGATTAATGAACAATTAAAGTGACAAGTTGTGGTAGTAAGGAAGTGGCCTTTCGATGTTAGTGGTTTAACATCAGTGTTGTGGACAGAATGCTGGTAAAGGTAAATAACTCCAATGCATATTTATTATTAGATTATTATATTTAGGCTGAGACTCTTACACTATATGAACACACTGTGACAATGTGAGTTGACATCTGACATCACTAATATGCAATGTCAGGTATGGAGGAACATCTGGCGCTGCTTAAACGGCAGCTGGAGCAGAAAACGCTGCGTAACAGCCAACTGAGTGAGTATTCATCCTGCTAAAAAATTTGAGGTCGATCGCAATTTAGGACTTTTGCTCTGCTACATTACTTAATCCTCCCACCAGATGATGAAACCTTTGAGCTGAGGAGCGAAGTCAGACTGCTGAGAGTGCAGCTCGCCACGTGCAGTTCGACAGCCTCAGCTATTACCGGCTGTAAGCGTTTGACAGTAAATCATATTGTACATACAGTGTCTGGCACATGTTCATGTGACATGATACACTTGGAACAATATAAGCATTTAACTTTTTGTCGTTTTGATTGCTCGACAGCTTATCAAACCCAGCTACAAAACAAAATGAAACAGCTTCTGGGGACTTTTGATAGCGACGCCTTTCAGAGTAAGTTTACCTGATGAAGAGCTGAACGTTTCATATTTATTTAATGTTCTGTAACACAATTTCTGTAGATTTTTTTTACATTTTGACAATGCATAATTCCTGTTTGATCTAATATAAATGTGTTTGTTTAGTTCTGAAAATCATTGCACTCACAAGGGAGGTGCAAGCATTGCAGAAGAAGCTAACACATGCCACTAATTCTACTATAAATACTGTTGAAAAGAGAGGTGAGTGTTGCTTCACTGCTCAACATCTGGAGGTAAACACTTGTGTTTTATTTGTCTTTAAATGTTTGAACTTGGTTACAGCTGCTCGATATTTTCCTTCACTTAATATTAACTTTGCTGGGAGCTTATGTGAGAACAGTGCTATTAGCATCAGCTCCATGTCTTTAAATAAATCCAATATTTGAATTTGTGTCTCGCAGTGTTGCAGAGGGAGCTGCAAGAGAAAATCAACGAACTGGATTTAAAGAAGCAGCAGATTGAAAGAAGCAACATAAACTCAGCACTGAGTAGGAGCTTTTTGGTATTTACCAGACATTTGTAGAACAGTTGTAAGCAGCGTGAAGTGTCAAGGATTTCGAGTAAAGATGTCTTCCATTTTGATCTGTACAAATGTTCTTAATAAGCTATACACAATAGCTATTGGTTCTCATTCGGCATTTTTGTGCATTTTCAGTTTTTCAGATCATCTCTCTCCAAAATCAGGTCTGGGATTCGGAACAGCCAAAGCCAGGAAGAGGAGATGTGGATGCTCTTAGACCGACCAAAGGAATTAAGGGTAAAATTCTGCCCACTTGACCCAAATGCTTACACGTTCAGCTACAAACCCATTTTCAAAAAAATGAGGTGCTGTATATAAATTAACACATGTGAAACATAGCTATAACACGATGGCAATCATTTGGAAACAAACTTACGGTCAACACTTTACTCAAGTGCCTGAGTCCATCATGTAATATCATTGAAGCGAATGTGTTTGTTTTGTTTTTTTTAGTAATAGTGAACCTGGCGTCATCTTTGCTTGTAAAAACACTCTCACCCGTTACCAATGACCCGGATCATATGTGGAATGTTCCAAACGGGTGTTGCCACTGTCCCAGTTGTCTTGAAATGTTTTGCTAGCATCAAATTCAGAATAAGCATTTAAAAATGTATAAAAATCAATCATGAGTTGAAACGTTAAATCTGTTATCTTTGTACTGTTTTTGATCGAGTCCATGTCAACAAGAGTTTTTTTTTTTTAAATCGAATTCTGTTTAATGTTTCACAAAGCTTTTTTTAAATTGAGGCTCTCTGAAAATTGCCTGTCTATAATTCATGCAATAATTTGGAGCATGACAATGTAGCATTTGAGACAAGAAATAACACATTCTGTCTTTTACAAATAAAAAAGTCAAATAAATAAAGTGTATCATGGCGCAGTTATGCACTCAGGGTTGGGCTGGGCAATAAATTGATTTTATTGATTAATTCTAAATTTTGGGTCTAGAGAGGGGTTTTTTTGGTTTCAGAAGCCTCAGAATTATATTGTTTTTGATTGGTCAAATTACTGCAGGCTTCAGTGCGCATGTAAACAACTGCCACTCCCCTGAGATGACACAGTGCACTTCAACCCCAAAAGGAAAATTCAGTTTGCTTTTGTTCATTTTTACTGTCAAAATAAAAGTAGTAAAGAGTCTTTTCATCGGTCTTTTGTTTTCAAAAAGAAACACAAAAAAAACTAAACCCGTTAATCCAGTTTGCTGTGAGAAAATCTGATATTTTATTTTTAGCCCAGCCCTAACTCGGGAGTTTTGCTGCGACAGTATGAGCAGTAGCTTATGTGGCTAATGTTAGCGAACTGGCTAAGTGTTTAGCGTGATCTTAAAAGTTACAAGTATTTTGCTTTAATAATTTAATTTTATGTTTTCTTAATGTTTAGCATTGGCATTTTGGTTTGGCAGAATCCATCTTCGCACTTTATGTTTCTAAATTGTTCTCTGTTTAATTAATTAGGCTACACCTCATCATCTCTAGAGGAACAACTGGACAGTAAGATCAGTCAGCTGCGAGGCACTGATGATAACATCTCGGCGGGTCAGTACATCTCTCCTTATCTGTCAATATTTTCTTCATGATTAACAAAGTTATAGTTTGGGATTGCGCATTTTCTGACACGTATTCTTTTGTGTGTCCTCTCAGTGCTGCAGATGCTCTCTTTGCACAATAAGATCACAGCGATACAGACGCTCATCAGTGTCCACATTGAAGAATCCAGCACTAATGCTGCTGGTGAGTATCCATAGCTTGTGTGTTGAGATGTCGTGGTCTCATAGTTCATGTCTTAACTTGTATGTGACATTCTGCGTGTGGCTTAGGCTTCAGTTTGGTTTCTTTTTCAGATTTTCAGAGGCAATGGAGACAAAAAATTGAACTACTTAAAAGGAAAATATTACAATTGAGTCGTGACGAGGGTAACGCAACACTTAGTAAGTGTGCAGCTTAACAAAATGCACTCATTTGTTGTAACTGTTTTGTTTACAATAGCATCTATTTCGCATCCTTTATTGTTTTTTCTTTTTTAATCTCCAGCCAAGGAGATTTTGAAGCTACAGTCTGAAGTGGACGTTCTAAGACTCTTGATAATAAATGCAAAAAGGACAACTGACTCCAAAATTAGAGGTGAATGATCCTGCAGCTCTGTGAAACTTGATCTACTTACATTTATTTAATTACAAGTCCCATTAGTGCTCATCCAGTGTAGGATTATGAAATGATAATTACATATTAAAAAAAATCCTATAGTTACTCTAACAACAAATTAATAGTTGTTATTTTTACATCCTAGAGCTAAGAGTCACTTTGGAGCAAGAGAAGAAAAAGCTAGAAAACTTGCAGAAACAACTGGAGGAGGCAGATTATGCCCAGGCACAACTGAGTAAGTATGAGTAAAAAGAGGTAGACTTACCTCTGCCCTTACCAAATTCATTTGTGCATTATAACAAAAGCTTCAAACCAAGTGGATTTCTATTTTAAATGTGGGAAAGAAACCTCAAAGAATCCGGGAACTGAATTGTTTTCCGTTACTTTGACTAGTCATGAAAACCATCACCATGATGAAAGATTTGAGAGAGCTGCAAGCTGATCAGACAGACCAGACAACAACAACAACAACAACCACCAGTAAGTCTTCCTCTACTTCTTTTGTTAATGTAAGGCTGCAGAGCTCCTGGTAAACTGGATGAAAATGGATTCATATGTATTTGTTTGCTTTCTTTCACAAATCTCTGACATTTCATCGTTTTAAATCAGCTCTTCAGACTCTGATTCAAATCAAAGAAAGGGAATTTGCCAAGGCTCAGGCTGAAATAAATGGTAAGTCTGCTTTATTTTCATATATAAAATAATTCTGAGCACAAAGCAGAATTTAAACTGAGCATTTGTTGACCGGCCTTCCCCTTTCTACCGCATAGAGTTGAAGCAGAAACTGCAATTAATGACAAAAGAATGCTCTGGACTCGAGGAAAGATATGAGCGTAAGTTGTAAACAAGACTTCAGCTAAAAACTCTGATTATTCAGGTTTTATTTTCCATTCTGATTTGGTTCGTGTGAATGTGTTTCTGCTAGATTTTAATAATCTATTTGGACGGAAGATTGTCGAACTGAGCAAAGCTGGAGACCCCAAAGCAGCACTTGGTGAGTGAAGTTACAAGGTAGCAGTGCTATTTTTGAAGCCTTGCAGTGCAGTTTCTCCATAGAAATAAAATCTCTCCATTTTACATGAGAGGTGTCTACATGAGTGTATTTCAGTATAAACTGTTTCGTGACGTTTGCTCTGTTTGTACCGGCTCAGTTCTGAACGTGATAAACCTACATGAGGAGCAGAGGACTCTGAGGGAACAGATCTCCACCACAGACGACCCAGACACAATCGCAAGTGAGTAATCAGCAGCGGTGGGCAAGTTACTCTGAAACAGTAATCAGTTACTTATCACTGATTACTCCCTATAAAAATAATAACTTTAATTATTACTTTGTATCAAAAGTAATCACCTACATTACTTTTTACAAAATTACTTCTGCAACCCAACAAACTTCCTAAGAGGTGGCGCACGGCCTGTTAACTCCTAAAACGTATTCCACTTTACTGGAACGACAACTTTGTTCTGATAGATACTAATTTAACGACATGTTTAGGCATTGCAACACTATCAGCAGCTTATCAGAACTTCAACATTAGCGACCGCTCAGATTAAAATAAGCCTCTTGATGAAAAATATGTACCGACAAATGCATGTATATCTCACTGTCATAACATATCTAAGGACAAAAAACACTTCCTTTTTTTCAGTAATGCAGTAATGCAGCGTTACTTGGATCTGTAACTGTAATGTAATTACTGTTTTGGCAGTTGTAATCCCTTACTTTACTAGTTGCTGGAAAAAGTAATAAAATTACTGTAGTGCGTTACTTCCCAACCCTGGTTATCAGTGGTCTCAGAGAACGTTTGACACTGCAAATATGTGTTTGAATACAACTGAAGCGGTGAGAAATTTCTGCACCCTGCGTGATTCTTCACACAGATTGAGTGAAAAATATGTTTTACTAGGTTTGACAAGATGTTGTTAATTGAAATTTTTTTTTGCTTCCCTAATTTATCTTTTTTTTTTTTCTCTCTGTAGAGCTGCAGCACGACCTGGAGGAGAAGCAAGAGGAACTGCACTCCAAGACTGCAGACTTACAGAGACTGATGGAAAACCCAAGAATAAGTAAGCGCACTGCAATGACGAACTGTGTCAACCGTACTCAGTGTTTGTCTTCTAGGCAGCTAAATAATGCAGGGATAAAAAAAAAGTTGAGATTTTAAAATGTCTAAACATTCAGCTGCAGCCAATCTTTTAAGAAGAGTTTTGGTATTTAATTTATTCCATTGCTTGTAATAACAATTATAACAAATATAAAGCGATGTCAGTGTTAACCTGGATGGTCTTCACCTCCACAAAGCTGCTCTGCTCCTAGCTTGGTAGCATCTAGCTAGGCTTTGCTAGCTGAAAAAAAGGTCACGTTTTTGAAAAGTTTGAGGCAGCGTGCATAAAGAATGGATTTACTGCCGCACGCTAGTTTTAAACAGTTGCTGCAGTATTATTGTCAATGAATTTTTAAAGACATCTAGCAAAAATGTGGCCCAGCTATTAGCTAACGTTATATTGGAGGCCATAGTGTGGAAAAGTTCAAAGTTTTAGCATATTAAAATGTATGCTCATTTGGCCACATTGCTAAATAAAACGTGATGCAGGGATCGACCGATTATTGGTTTGGCAGATTCGACTTAGATATCTTTAATTTTTTATATTATCAATATCGGCATATTTTTATCAGCCAGCAATTTTTTTTTTTTTTTTTTTTTTTTAAAGTCCCCTTTTGTGCACGCGCTCCTCTGACGAAGGGACTATTTTACACAACCTGCACTGTGAAAAGTGGTTTGCAGCACATGCCCAGAGAGTGGTAGTTTAGTAGCAGAAAATATTTAATTACCTTGTTTATTATTATTATTTTATTGGTTAGATATGATATAAAGAAACATTCCATTACACATATTAACTTAAAGACAGCCTCCTGTTTTTTTCTTTTCTTTTTTTATGTTTGTTTTTTATTGCTGTAAATTTTGTCACAAAAATTTTAAAATTTGCTGCAACTGAATATTGGCCGCAAGTATTGGTTATCGGCCTCCTTGACTTACTAATAATCAATGTCGGCCCTGTAAAAGCAGTATTGGTCGATCGCTTATATGATGATATTTACAGATCGACTGAAACAACAGAGGAGCTCATTGGCGGAGCCTTCCCTTTTTGGCCTCCTTTAAAAAGTTTTTGTGTTTGTTTTTAAGTTTTCCATACAGAGTTTTTTTCTCTGCTGACATTCCAGTGGTTTCTATGCATGACTTTAAATATACAGTTTGAGGTTACCGACTGTGTGATTTACTGCTAGTCCAAAGAATGTAAAAAAAATAGACTAGTCAGTTGCTGCAGATTCAGTCAAACTCAGTTCATGTTTGTTTGTTTTAGTTTTAAGAGTCATTGAGCTGCAGAATGAAATATGGGACCTTGAGAGAAAGACTAACGGTGATACTAATGGAGACCGTGTAAAAGGTAAGTGTTATTTAAAATGCCAATGTTCCAATTTAATATGAAATTGCTTATAAAATTAAGTCACTAACAACTTCATGTAATCTTTATTAAAGACTTTTAACTTTTTCCTAGAATTGCAAAACAGACTGGATGGCCTTATCACTGGGCTAGATGACAAAAGTGACGAAAACACAAAACTGGGTGAGTATAAAATGATTCTGAGAAGTTCTGTTACAGTGTATTTTGCTGTGAACCACATGATTGTGCTCTTTGTTGTGATGTGCTTCAGTGCTGAAAATGATAAGCCTGCGGAGTCAGATCGAACAGCTGCAGACACAGCTGTCACGCCCTCAGACCTCAGAAACTGCTAACGTCACCCGTGAGTATCTGTATTAAATGTGTACAATCTTATTGAGCAACTGCTGTATTTAAAATCTCTTAGACCCTATTGACCCCAGATTAGGGTCTTTGGGACTATCACTACTTTAGCATCAATTTTGGTATGGATAATGGTCAGATGTTTTGTTATAGATTTCAAGAGCCTTTGGGTTGCAATGAGGTCATTTCAAAGGGATTTTCCTTCAAAAAGTGTTAAATTTTTTGGGCGGAAATGACATTTTTGATTTTTCTGCTGTGTGTCATCTTCATTTACTCTGACCCAGTAACATATATGCTCAAAAGATTACGATAATACACCTTGTAAATGCTGAGCTACAACCAGTTCATTTTGGAAAAGTCATTTTTCAAGCAGATATCTTAAAAATGGCCCAGGGTTTAAGAGGTTAATCAAACAGCAGTAAGTGATGGTGAGGTCGTTGATACAATAGTTTGAGTACAAAATTTGATTTGTCCCAGAGCTCAGACATGATCTCACGACCCTGAGGAAAGAGCTGCAGAAATCTGTCAACGAGCTGAACGAGAAGAATGAAGCAAATGGCAGGTTGAGTAAGTAAAACACATCTGGTTATGCTTAACTTAGAGCATGAATCTGTAATGCATTATGAACACGCTTATAATGCGTCATAATGTGTCAACATTAACATAGCAGGGTTAAGTTAACCCTAATCCTAACTACTCCACACCTGTAACACATTATATGTGTGTTCATAATGTGTAATAATGCATTATAGAGACAGACCTCATGGAAAGTGTCACCATATATTTCTTAACAACAGATTATTTCTGTTTCTCAGTTCTGACGACCATTGA
>JAPZDX010002159.1:0-10023 GCA_029783625.1 Naso annulatus | reverse complement strand
CTCTGGTGAGTTTGAACCCCACAGGATGGAGTAACAGGAACTAGAATGCTACTGTATATGCATATGCCTGAACGGTGTGTGTATTTATCCAGGCATGAACACACTTGCACTCTATGCACCCTATAACACTCACACCATTTTACACAGTATATCCCCAGAATGCCAGACAGATTTCACTGAACTTCTTGGACTGGAAATGCAGAAATTACCAGAAATAACAAGAAGCTGATTTGAATACTTAAGATTAAATGCTTCAGTGGAGCTTTTCTGGCCAACTGCCTGCTTCATTTTTAACTTATTATTCTGTCATTTAACAATCAAACATGCAGGGGGTAAAACCTGTGTGTAAAAAGAATACGTACAAATCACCCTAGAGAGAATACTCAGAAACCACAGCACACCTGTGCCTTCCGTTTAGCCAGGTATTGTGTAACTACACTGTGGGAGGAGGAAATAGCCTACAACTGTGTGTGTGTGTGTGTGTGTGTGTGTGTGTGTGTGTGCGCGCACGCACCTTCTGTGGTCCACCTCATCCATGGATCTGTTTGAGTCAATGATGCATTCACCCATGCTGACATCACTGCCATGACCGTGGAAGCAAAAAGCAGCTTCATCTTTACCTTCGTGTCTCTGCAGAAGCGTCTGTGAGTTGTGTGTAAGTTGTCCCTCGGTAAAGGTGTTTGTCTCTCTGCTGTCCCTCTGAACAGACTGCACTTCAGCTCCTACGCTTTCACTTCCTCACTCAGGCATCAGCAGCCTCTTTAGGTTTCATTTCTGCAGAAAGGAACTCCCTCATTTCTCTCTGATTTGCTCACACTTTCCTGTTCACTCCCACCAACAGCTCCATGACAGCGTGAACCCGCCCAGTCATTAACATTTACTCTGCTTCCCCCATGTACAGCTTTAACGTACCCTGAGTGTTTCTTTTTCATACTCTTTAGTATGTGTACTGCATACACACATTCTGGAGGCAAATACTGCACTTTCTTCTCCTGGACGAGGGATGTTTGATAATGATGGAATGAGGTAGACGAAGATGAGGTTTACAGCTTTTGTTCTGTGCATGTGCTGTTCAACCCTTTGAGTGATGATGCAGAAAGTTTTAAGTTAATAACTTTTGTGGTATTTCTGTTTCAGTTGAAAATTCAAATTTAGCATTGTGCAAGAAAATGGACAGCATCAGTCTCCATGCAGTCCTGTGGACAGACCATGTGGACCTGTGCAGGTGGGTTAGATGGAGTGGAAGTCTGCACCGAGGGCAGATGTTGTTTTTTTCTTAGACCGTGCTGACTTTTTAATGACCTTGAACTGAAATACAAAAAAAATGTATTAACTTAAACTTTGTGCATATCCCAATAACTCATTTAACTCATCTCCTTTTACCTTAGGTCACCAACTTATTAATCAACCCTCGAGCACTGTCATTGTGTAAGTAATCTGAGTACTTCTACCCTCACTGCATGTAGGAGAGTGTTTCTTAATGTCTGAAATATGCGTGTATGAAATGATTTTTTGGTGTATCATTTTATTAATCATAGTGTTCCTAATTATTCCTGCATGTATACAACAGGAAGCATACTGTGTACGGTGTGTATGGGCCATCGCTGGGTTTGTCCTGTGCAGCTGGGAGGGACTTTGACCCTTCAGGATTTCCTCATCCTGCTCTGTGCTTGTAAATGTGTAGGGGAGGTAAACAAAATGGGTGTCTCTTTGTAGCTTGATACTGAATAATAATAGCTACTGAATAATACTAAAGCTACTGGACAGGAAGCAGTGTGCGAAATACCCCGTTGTAGTGGGGCACTTTTTAAAGACATCTTTATTGACATTTGCTGGCGAAAAATCGTTTTTTAAAGCTTTTTCTTGAGACCCCTCAGAATTTTGCAGTTGAGTCTTTTGAGGGGTCTGACCTGTCAATTAAGGGGTCTCAGACCCCCAGAGACCCCCCATATTTTGCACCCTGGTAATAACCAACAATAGGACAGGGGTTATATAAGAACAGCAGGGTGGATGGGATGGGTAGGCGGAGTAGAATGGGTAGATGGGACGGATGACAGAGTTAGTTAAGGTTATGGGCCGTGGTGAACAGGTGGTGTCTGAGGTGTTTGTTGTTGTTTTTTTAATGTCCAAAGATGCAGCGTCGTGAATATCAGGAGGGAGAGAGTTCCAGACGGTGGAGGCTGCGATATTAAAGACTCTGTCTCCAACAGAACGCAGCCTGGTGTTGGGGGCGTCAGCGAGCCAGTGACTGAGGACCACAGCTTTCGGAAGGGGGTGTAGGGGTGGAGGAGGTCAGGTTAGGTAATGGGGGGCATGGAGGAATTTGTAGGTGAGAAGAGGAATTTTAAAGTCGATATGGGACCTGACTGGGAGCCAGTGAAGGTGAATGATTGTAGGGATGATGTGCTGCCAGGGCCTGGTGCAGGTGAGAACCCTGGCAGCTGAGTTCTGCACATACTGGAGCCTGTCCGGGGCCTCGCTGTGGACCCCGGACAGACGGGAGGTTATGAAGGCGTGGATGAGTGTCTCAGTCATGAAGTCGGGTAATGATGGCTGGAATCTAGAGATGTTTTTGAGATGGAAGAAAGCAGATTTAGTGATGGATTTGATGTGTGACTTGAATGAGAGAGTTGAGTCCAAGATGACACCCAGGATGTGGATCTCAGGGGAGGGGGTGATGGAGCAGTCGTCCACGTGCAGGAGGAAATATCTGACCTTCCGGAGCAGTGCCTTGGAGGGCCACAACTGTGAACTCTGTTTAAAAGATCTGCAGCTCAGAGTGCTTAACCGAAAGACAAAACCTAATATTTTACTCAGTGGTTAAAATATGAAGTAGTAGAAGTTTCCTCAGAAGTTTTGCTTTTTTAAATTTTGGATTTTATGAAAGGTATTAGGTGTGTTTATTGCAGTTTTACAATACACCATTGAATGAAATGTCAGTTGCTGCACCTTCACGCTGCACATACACAGAAATTTACAATATTTCAGTTAAGATAGCATAAAATAAAATTTTAAAAAAGCTTACTTATGTACATGTTATGATACACATTTCCACACACATACAACCAGTAAGTGCTGAGGATAAACCGAGAGCTCCAACAGTCTGAGGACAGAAGCTGCAGTCTGGTGTGAAGGCAGCCGGTACTCCTGTATCTCCTGCCAGACAGCAACAAGGTGAGCAGGCTGTGCTTCATGTGGTGTTTATCTGTCAGTAAACCAAAGTTTTGAAATAGACAGATCATAGTGAGTTCACACTGCGCAGTCAGCACTGGAGCTGTTGTAATAACCTACGTGGAGGAATCCAGATGAGCCAGAGTCATGTGGAGCAAAGGCAGCCACGTGATGGTTTCTCTGAACCGCAGAGTTCAGGGAAATTCTTCTCCTCGTGTAAAGTTCGTCGTGTAACATTGTGTTTGTAAGAAAAGCGCTGCTGTGTTGTCAATGAAAAGCTGTCCTTTAGTCACATCTGTCTGCTTTATTTCAAAGGTTAATTAGGTTTTTTCGTAGGACCAAGTTTGGGATAATTTGATTAAACATTTAAAGATGTAAGCACACCTGATTTTTCTTATTTTCTGTTATTTTTATCTTGTATTTGTATTTACAGTGATCTGTGGAGAGAACTGTTTGTGCCTTTGCATGATGATTTCATCTCTGAACAATGCTGATGTAGGTTTACAAGACTTGTTTGTCGTTTAGCTGTCTGCAGCGTGCAGAATGGGGCGGGGTTAAACGGCAAACGTTTGACAAGTTTGACAGTTAAACCAGTCAAATCACAGTGTGCAGGTTTCTACATGCTGCAGACCGATATTCTTGGTTGTTGTGGCTGTCTTTCAAAAAAATAAACTGCAGCCGATAACCAAAAATTTAAAGCTCATTTGTGACGCATCCAAAAAATACAAAGGGTCCATAATCATCAGTTTGAAGTGCTTATTGTAACGAAAAATCCAAGAATCAAAAAGAATAATCCAACAGCAATTGAAGCAAAAAGGGAAAATTAATCTGTGTTTTCCAATAAATAATAATGAGATTATAAAGTGAAAAGGTGACGGTCAACAAAAAATATTGAGCTTCTATCTCACTCTCTCCCTCTGTCTTCAAAACTCCCGCCACCACACACTCTAAATAAAGAAAATAACCACACCCTCTCAACGTGCCAACGCAATGACGCCATCAGTGACGCTAAGCCTACATGAATAACAAAATATATTTTGGCTTCTACATTGGTCTTTTACTGTTTTATTTAAAAAATCACATTATTAATTTAGGAAATAATGAGCTTAACTAAAGGTCCACTTCCTCTTGAGCTCCTAACTGCATCTTGTCAGTGGGTGGAGTTTTCATGAGAATGAAGAAGTTTTTATGAACAGTTGAAGACTCCATTAATCAATATTATAAATACATTATCATGATGTAAACATAGTCTTTTAAATAGTCTTCTTTCTTATTCTTCTTCTTTTAAATGAAATATGAAGGCATATTTTAAATCCTACATATGTAATGATTCATCATCTGTTTATAAATTAGTTAAGGATGCTTCACAGAAGGAATTATAGCTGATGAAACCATTAATAAACATTTAAACTGATCTAATATCTGTTGACAAGAATTTTGTGGGGGTTGTAAACTTTCTATTCTTTTTTAATACATTGTTTTTGATGCTAAACAAGGTAAAACATGAGTGTTACACACCTCAACCTACTGTGAACTTTGAATAACCAAAATTTTACTGCTGTTCAGGTCCTGACAAAACAAAGAAGCAGGTGCTTCTTTTTTTTTTCTTTTTTTCAAAATTATTTTTATTTGTAGCCTCTGAGAGCAAAAAGAAACTTACAAAGACACAAACAACAGACTGAGTGAAGACAGCGCAGCCCCTAAAACCGGCAACCTAGAGAAAAACAGATAACTGTCATTTCTGCCAACAACAGCAGAAACAGAGCAACACTTCCTGCTACGGTGCAACTTGCAGAAACTCACAGGAAACAAGATGTTACTATCAAAATAAAACTCAAATAAGACTAAGCAGTTTTAAGTCACATCAGAACAGAATTCAATGCGGTGTTTACTTTGAGGAAAACTGACCCTGTCACA
Organism: Naso annulatus; assembly: GCA_029783625.1. Lineage (NCBI taxonomy): Eukaryota > Metazoa > Chordata > Actinopteri > Acanthuriformes > Acanthuridae > Naso > Naso annulatus. The sequence goes on along the minus strand of JAPZDX010002159.1, from coordinate 4,935 downwards.
GTACTCGCAGTATTCTTGGTTATAATACTTAGCCTACACAGAAAACTGTTTCCAGCTCTGTACGAGGCCTACTTACAGAATCAATCTGTGTTTTCTTAATGTCAACAAATCCACTCAGAGTATTTTCCCTAATGTCCCTGCGAACTGCAGCTTCTTTATTTGAACAACAGGAAAAAGGATAAATGCCTGATATAACTATGATTTAAAAGACAATAATTTGGGTTTATTTTGAATTGTTTTTGTACATTCATTAAAAAAAACACTGATATTACGTATCTGAAAATAGTGAAAAAACAATAATTGGTCGTCTGAGCTGTCCTGCACGCGCGATTTTGTCCTTCATGTTTGGCTTCAGTGGAAGTCAGTGGGGATAGATATAACTTATACCTCAAGATGTACCTCATACCTTCTTTCTTTTAAATATGTTAATGCCAATAAAGCATCTGAAAAGTCAATTTTAAAAATGGGAAAATCAGCGAATGTGTCTTTATTTTGAAGTTTATTTTGAAGGCTGTGTGAGCGGAAGGATTGTTTTCCGGTTGTCTTCGTGTTGTGACAGGCCGGTGCCTGCGCCTCCACCGCCACCGTGTACCGAGCTGACAGCAGCTGGGATGACACCGTGGGTAACACACACACACACACACACACACACACACACACACACTGCTCTATAAAAGCAGCGACACAAATACCGACAGGGTCACAGCGGAACATGGGCGTCATCATATCACACATCTTCTCCAGGTTCACCTCCAAGACACCTGTCAGGATTTTAATGGGTGATTATTATTATTATTATTATTATTATAGTTTTTAGGCCTACTTGTTGTAGCTGTAGTTAAAGAGAAGTAGGCCGGTCAATAGTTGTTTATTTTACTGTCATTCAGTTTGTATTTAGTTTTCATGTTGTTCTTTTTTGTCTTCAAAGCATTTTGCGTTTAAAAAAGTCAACAATGTTTACAACTAAAGTAGTCCGTAGTGCTGAAACAATAAGATTCTGTTAAATAAATCAACCTACAAATAATTACTTGTCAGAATCGACGCCCTCTGTAATAAATGATTAATAAGTAAAAAATATAAAACATAAAATATTGCACTTTTTACTCCTCTGATTGGAAGTCATTCACTAGTAAAGACTGTAATTTACAAAATATGTGCTGAATTTGAAGGATGTGAAACATAATATCTGAAACAAAATAGTTTAAGCTGATAACTATCAACAAACTACAACAGTGAACTCTTTGGCTAATAAACACGTCTTCTACTCATACTTATCTTCTACTTCAGTGATATTTACAGTACGGGACTTTTTTGTAATGGAGTACTTTTACGTTGCAAAAGTAAACGGTCTGAACGTGTCATTGTTGTAAATAAATATTAATAGACTGACTGACTTGCTGGTCAGAAGAAAACAAAATTAATATTTGTGAAGGAAACAGTTTGCAGTTGCAGCTCCTCGAGTACAAGTAACAGTGAGTGTGTTTTCTGCCTCTGTGCTCTGTGTGTGTGTGTGTGTGTGTGTGTGTGTGTGTGTGATGCTGCAGTGGGTCTGGATGCAGCAGGAAAAACCACGCTGCTGTACAGACTGAAGCTGGCTGAGGTCGTCACTACCATCCCAACAATCGGTCAGTGATCCATTTAATCCATTATATTAGTTCACAGAATGAAGGGACATTTAAAGTAATACCTGCCATAAACTAAACTGCAGTGTGTGTGTGTGTGTGTGTGTGTGTGTGCGGGCAGGTTTTAATGTGGAGACAGTGGAGTATAAGAACATCAGTTTCACAGTTTGGGATGTTGGTGGTCAGACTGTCATCAGACCTCTGTGGAGACACTACTACACCAACACACAGGTAATACTACTGCTGTTACTGCGGCGACTACTCAAAGTATTCTCTCAGAAAGACTCTGAATGTTGGATTGAGGATGTTTGCAATAATCTGTCTGTCTGTCTCCGTCTTCAGGGTCTGATATTCGTGGTCGACAGCAACGACCCCATGAGGATGAAAGAAGCTGCTGATGAGCTGCACAGGACGGTAACGAGTCATTCTATTAGTGCCTTAATACTCTTTAAAGCTGGGGTAGGAAATTTCTGGAAATCAAGCTTGCTGTAGCATGAGACTTCTAAGGAAGCAACTCCGCTGCCCCCTCCCCTCCTTGGTTTTGCTCTGGCTCACATTTTATTTCGTTTGTGGGCACTCTCTATTTTTTTGGGAGGTTAGCACAATGACACCAAAGATAAAATGTCTACCTCACACACACACACACTACAACAGATAGTTTTGAATGTCATCAAAATGATTTAGAATTCAAGTTAAAATCTTTAAACCTGGGTGATGAGTTTGACAAATTAAACTGTTTCCCACTTGAGGAGAACATCACTGATTGGTTGGTTTTTGAGTTTAACCTTCCTCCAGCTCTCCTGTCAAACTCTACGTGTTTGTGTTTGTGTGTTGCAGCTGGAGGAGGACGAGCTTAGGGGCGTGGCCTTACTGGTGCTTGCTAACAAACAAGATTTGCCCAGAGCGATGTCAGTCAGTGACATCACTGAAGCCCTGGGCCTATCAGGAGTCTCACAGCCGGTAGGTTTCAATGACATACACACCAAGTGCTGCGATCAATCCCACAATGCAATGAGACCGTGCACCTGTCAGTGATCAGCCAAAATGATGACGAGGTGTGTGAAATCTCAGTTTACAGTTAACAACAGATTAAACTGCTGACTGTTTGTCAGAGAGATGAGACAGGCAGCACGGAGAGGACTCGAACGCAGGCAATCCAGGTAGACAGAGATCAGTGATCCACTGACAAAGACACGGCTCACTGGCATGACGAGCGGGTCTGAACAAAAGTACCTGAGAATCCACCAACAGAGAGCAGGCACATGCAGGCAGGCAGGTAGAGGTTCAGATGTCTGGAGAGCAGGTGTAAATACTGACAAGGTGTAACTGGGAAGATGAGAACTTAATGTGAATGTCGCTGCTGTTGTCAGGTGGTCAAATAAATTGCATCTCATGTCTGTTCCTAAACACTTTGTCATGAATTCATAAAAACTGCAGCTCTGAGAAAACTGGACCTCTCTCAATCGAGGCCATGTTGCTGGACGTTGATGACACGGGTCTGCTGGAAGCTTTAAATCTGCTACAAAAAAACCTTGATGTTGTGTTGGTTGAAAAGAGGTACTGCTTCCTGTCGTACAGATCTTGTTTGTAGCAAGCATTTGTTTTGGAAGAGAGTGAAGGAAACACGACACTTACTTACACAAAACCAGTTTGTCCATAAACACAAAATACTGAAAAGATCTAAAGCAGCCATTCCCAAACTCAAGAATGCCGCGGCCCACTTCAAAATCAGGAAATCCTCTCTGGCCCACCCAGCCTTTAAATAAGATGAAGAATTTCCCCCCAAAATGATTCCAGAAACAGAACAATTCAATGCGAACACGAGCTGATGACAATAAAGTGCATATTAATAATCAATCCACATGTACAAAAATTTGCTAACTTGCATATCTTTCAACAAGATCATTGTGTTATTACAGTCCATGACAGCTGGGAAGAGTTCAACAGGGCAACACAGACCGCTCACTCCATAAATGTCCACAACAATCCATCCACATTTATGCAACACTTTGTTAAAAATAACACGTGCAAATCGTGCCCTGTTCGATGCTGCTTTCAAAACCCTTATCACGGGTCTGCAGGTTCACAGTATTCAACCAAAATATGAAGAAAAAACGGACAAAATATGTGAACACTGTGAACTTTTGTTTCACGGTCAACACATGCACTCTGGTGCGCTTCTTACAGTCCATCGTATCTGGACTCACTGCTGTGTTGAATTTGCGGCGTTTTAAGACACAAAAAAGTGCTCACTCGCAAGCACATAACACAAGATTCACTTCAGGCTCTGTGAAACCACCGGCTAACAGTTCATTTTGATCCACTGGGAATGAATCACACGTTAGGTAATGTTTATTTGCACCACCTGTAACTCCTAATGAGAAGGATGATGTTGCTGCATAGCAGCTGCCAAAGTCTTGATGTCCCACTGAATGGTCGTCAGCTTTAGGGGGAGATCTGATCCCTCATCCAGTTTGTTCTTGTACTTTTACATCTCTCCCTGATCCACTGATCATGCATCTCGTCATCTATGATCCCCTGTCACTGAGCTATTTTATGTTTGTTTCGGTGCTGTGTTAAAGTCTGCTACCCACTCATGCTCAAGGTGTGGATGAAGGTCCTCAGGTGGCACACCCACCGGCTAAATATAGGTCAGATCAATAAAGAATGACACAGATTTAACCACCCTGTGATCACTTTTTGATATAAATATGTAAGTGTCCAGACTTTTGAATAATTTTAAACTTAATTACAAAGTTGAACAATGAAAACTTTTTATCTGCTCGTTGTAAATGACCTCTTGCGGCCCACCTGCAGTACCTGCACGGCCCAACAGGGGGCTACAACCCCCACTGTGGGAATAACTGATCTAATGTGAAGAAAAATCTCCTGCTTCCAACCACAGAGAGTAAAAAAAGAGAACAGCTGATCGATCGTGCTCGTAAACAACAAATTGTCTCTTCCGGTCTGTGTGCCGTAAAGTGTGTCATAGTGGACCGGGCAAAGACACTGTGACAGACAGGAAGTAATCTCACATCTTACCTCCTGTGATGGAGGTAAGATGTGAGACAACAGGATTAAATTTAGACTGATTCATAATCTAAGAGTTCCTCATAGGGACTGTAAATGTTGCAAAGAATTGTGGGACGACATTGCTAACAGGCAGGCAGGCAGAACTCGGCATAACACCAGCAACATGTGCATTTGTTTTGGAAGTGAAAGAGAGACGGCAGGACGGATGGTGATGAGGTCATGTGTTTATATGTGACTGAGAAATAAGTTATCAGCCAGTTGTATGACAGTAACGTCCCCG
>JAPZDX010002049.1:0-10029 GCA_029783625.1 Naso annulatus | reverse complement strand
GTATAACATATGACAAGGTACGGTAGATTAGGTCAAATTCACCAAAAAAAAAAAAAAAAGACTATAATGGGAAAATAATTTAACAGAAGAAGCAACAGAAGGGGAGTCTGTCCTAGATCAAGGTAATACGATTGCAGCATGGTTGCCCTGGACGACAAATTTGCAGATACAGGCTATAGACATAAAAATAAATTTCTCACCAATTAGTGCTGGATAAAAAGCCAGAGAATTACTAAAATGATTACAATCCTAAGGAAGACATTAACATGTGCCAAACCATCAAACAGTAGTTAAAATATTTCAGCAAAAAGCAAAAGTGTCTCACTTTAACCTTCATCCTTCATCAACAGCCTGGTAAATACCTTTGAAAGCAAGGACAACAAACACATAAACACACACTGCCAAAACACTTGAAGCTATTTTTAGTTTCAGGCAGAGAGGAAAGTACACAGGCCATGGAGATGTGTCCTTCAACACTGCTGTGAACAATGCTGCCTGCCAGACTCATAAACACCACACGTAAACACACACACACACACATACACATACTCAACATAGACATGCAGGATCTAAGTGTGATATACAGACCAACATACAAACTTTAATGCATGCATACAAAGTTACTGAAGGTCTCTCCTCCAGGTCTTTTTTCTGCCAGTTGAAGATGGCTCTACATTTTAAACTGTTAAACGACAGAGACAGACATAAGAGAGGAAATGGTATAAAAGGAGCATCTGTGTCAGTTCTTCTGAACACTTTCAGAAGTTTTAAGTTAGGAAGATACATATACAACTGTGACCTAATGTGAAAAGATATTGTTAGCTTTGTTTACTCTATTATACCTTAAACAGCACCATAAAAACATTTTTGACTTTTGTTTTAGGGTTGACAGTCTTTACAATAAGAACATAAATATAGTTCCTCCTTGTACAATATGCATTGCCAACTGCATGCCTTGCACTGTGCAATGCTGCTGTGTCCTTTTATAGACTGTATACCATACTATGAGCTTGTGTTACGAAGCTGTTAGTGTATTAAAACACATAGTGCTAATTACAACAAATGCTATATTAAAACAAATAGTTTTTTATTTACTGCATCTGGGAGGTGGAATGTTTGCTGATGGCACTGTGGTAGAGTATTTAAACTATTAGGTCATATCATGCTAAGCCACCAGAGGGCAGCATAGGAGGGAAGTTAAGGGGTCTCTGTCATCTCTCCATCTGTTAAGTCCCTCTAAATCCACTCCTTATTGCTGTAAGTGATGAAAAAACTTTAACCATACAAAGCACTTGATTATTTCCTAAAATCAAACACATGACAAAGGAATTAGAAACCATAATAATCAACATTATTGTGTTTCCTACAGTGAGAGAATTTTTAACAGTAGTTAATCTGATCATCAGGGAAAAACAATACGTGCTCATTTTTCTTCACTGACTAAAGTAATGAGGGTACCTTAAGTCTAAGCATTCAGTTTAAAATCACACAGGGACCCACTTTTCACCTGTAGGCCACCTCTGTTTTGTCAATACTAACTTTAAAATGCAAAGTAGGGTAACAAATCCATGTTTACCTAGAGGTTATTAAAACTAATGCCAGCCCTGAGGGTTTCTCTCAAACATCAGCATAAATCGATTAATTGAGAGAAAATAGCAAATTAAGCTTAATTAAATTAAAATGATTGTTAATTTCACATCTAGACTAATTATTTCTGACAGTGGGGTGCCTTCACTCTGAAACACTGCAGGATGGTGGTAAACTTGGTGGATGTCATCTATTAATCAATTTAGTCAGTGGAACAATTAAGAGAACGCTTAATGTACTTTAAGGGTTCCCAAAGTCTGCAGCCCGCACCCCCAAAATAACAGTGCGACAGACTGGGGACCTCCATCGACCCTAGAGGTGACATATGTGCACAGCTGTGCACACACACAATTAGGCCTACACGGGCATCAGTACAACACAGAAGAATAACTGCCTAACAGCCATAATATTATTTTTAAGTAATTTAAGAAAGAATATAACCAGAGTTTGTACAATAATGGATTAAAAATGGAATTATAATTCTTTTCTTAAAAATAGTTTTTTGGAAGTCATCTCGTGGCCCCCCCCTCTGTGTCTTGCGACCCCCCAGGGGCCCCCTGCCCCTACTTTAGGAACCACTGCTATAGCATTTGTGGCCTTTTCTCTGCAGTGCCTCAAACCTTTGATCATTGTTTGTGATTTTAGCAGAGGTGGTCTTCTTTTCTGTCAAGATGGATCAGGACAAACTACGATGAAAAGTTAAAATTCTGATTAACTGATTTGCCATTTTAATTGTTGTCCTTTGTATTTAGCTACTCACTCTAGGGATGCAACTAATTTATTTTTTTTTTTTTCATTATTACTGACTGATCTGTAAATTATTGTATCACTTCGTCTATACTATTTCATGAAAATGTAAAAATGATTTTTTCATAATTCATAAGCTTTTTTTCAAATGTCTTATTTTGTACGACCAAAGGTCCAAAACCCAAACATATTCAGACATATTCAGTTTATTATAACATATGACAGAGAAAAGAATAAAATCCTCACACTGAAGAAGCTGAAACCAGCAAAGTCTCTGCCTTTTATTCTCTTATGATAACAGAACAATTGGTCTATTATCAAAAATTTGCATGTTATTTTCTGTCAATAAATTAAGCAATTATTCAACTAATAATTATCCACTACTTCACTCTTATGTCGTTATAGTAAACTGTGATAAAGTGAGGTCAGTTCAGTCTGGACATACTACATAAAATCTGCATCAGTGCACACAGAGCTAACTTGGCTAATATTATATTTGCTTATAATTTTTACAGCCAAGTTTTGCTAAATGATTTACTTGTTGTATGAACAATTCAGATTAGCTGTAGTTTTATATTCTTCTTCTGTACACTGCCCTGAACATCATATTGATTGAGTGAGCTAACAGAGCCACAGTGCAGAGATAACATTATCAGCCAGCAGTAAGCAAATACTATTCAGCTTTGTTTGTGACAGTTGTGGCCTTTAAGCAAACAGACTAAATACAAGCATATCAGATTTAAGCATGAGGTCTGTCCAGCAGTGCTTTATCATATAATCATTGACATTCAAACGCGAGGTCTGTTGTGTCAAACTCTATGCAGCAGGGCGACGGGATAATTTCTGCACATGCTATCAGAAATACACAACTCCTGAGTAATATTCTTGATCAAAAGTTAAGTTTAGCTAATCCGTTTTTATTTGTTTTTGCTGCAAAGAGCTACAGAAGCAGGTTGTTTTACTTTTAAATTAAATGTTTCATTCAACATTTATGCCTGCAGGGAAAGAGCTAGTTTATATCTTGCACATCTTTAAAACTAGATTTCAGTTGAATTATTTACCAGAGGGAAACAAACAGTCATCTGTCGGATTACAAATGAGGTTCAAGTGCATCTCGTCCTGTCTCTCCTCCTCAAGCTTAGCAGTAGACTGGAGGCAGCACTTGATTACTGGCCTAAGACCTTTCATACTAGGGGCAGAACATCCTGTTGTCCTTATTCTTAAAAGGTGATTACTTGTCTCAGAGGACAGAACATGGCAATGAAACAACAATCATGGCAAAAGGGCCTGAGAGGGCGTTTTGTAGCTGCTGTGATTTTGTTCACAGTAGCAAGGCAACACTTGCAATATTAAACTGAGAAGCTATAATCACAGTGGAGAATATTCCCCAGGGCACGATTGCTTTATACAGTAATGAACAACACTTTGTCTGGAAGTGTTTTTCAGTGCTGCTATGCTCACTTACAAAGAAAATCAAAAACAGAAGAAGCTAAACATCCAAGCAGATGACTCGGGCCAGAGCATCCAGTGCTAATAAGTGTCAGTGAATCACATAATGGTTTAGAAATAGTGGAAAATAAAAAATACTACATCTGAGATTTTGCAGTTCACTCACTGCTTTTTCTTCTTGAATTACCTAAATGATCTTCCTGAATTACATAAATGATCTTCTGTACCTTTTTATTCTTCTTCTGGGCTTTTAGGGAGCTGTAACCTTTTCCAGCATGCATAATGCGAAAGGAAAGGGCTTAACATAACTAACATTTCCAGTTCATCTAACTTGTCCGCAGGGGTGGAAAGAGCACAAAAATAAATAAATAAATAAAATCTACTTGAGTAGAGGGACTGTTACCTTGAAATTTTTTTTTACTTTAGGGTCATATTATGCTTTTTTTTGTCTCTTTCAACTTATAAATGATGTAACAAAGTGTAATTGCTGTTTTAAATGATTCCAGAGTATGAAATACTGAGGTAAGGGTATGTAGCAGTAATCTCTGTGGGCTGTTTCTAATGGCTCTGAACGCTCCGTTCTCATCAGTTTTTTAAATCTCAGATCACTAGTGTGTCACGGTGTGCTGGGCTTCTCTATAGGTTCATCTGGAAGGTATGTGTTTGAACTGGCCAATCAGAGCAGAGTAAGTTTTTTGAGGCGGGCAGGAGCTGAAACAGAGCGTCTCAGACAGAGGCAAAAATCCTGGAAAAAACAGGGCTGCTGCAGTCGGCTGTATGTGAAAATAGACGAGTTTTTTGAGCATCAAAGCATGTAAACCTGCTCTATAAGTAACCAAGAATAAAATATAAACCCAAGAAAATGAGCATAATATGGCCTCTTTAAGTAGAAGTATAAACAGCTGGTGTAAAAATGTTTTCAAGTAAAAGTAAAAAGAAGCTTATTTAAAATGTACTCAGAGCAAAAGCTACTTTTTGGCAGTTACTGGCATGCAGTCGCAGCTCCAGTTCATAGAAAACATAGAAAACTGTTTTGGCTTTTTATTACTCAGTAACGGATGTAATTTAAAATGTAGTTAAGTACAATACTTCAAACAAAGCCTACTTAAGTAAAAGTAAAATTACAGACTTTAGAAAAACTTTAAAAAGTACAAGTACACAACAAACTACTCAGTTACAGTAACACAAATAAATGTAATTTGTTACTTTCCACCTCTGCTTGTCTGATGCACAACTGTGGGAGAAAACAAGAGCAGTTTTTGTTTAAGCAATTGTCTCATCTTTGTTGCATTACGCCCATTTAAGTATACAGACAGAATCTGTATGTAAAGCTTCCTGTAAACAACTTTCCAGACACTGCGTGTGTATCACTAACTGCTGTGTGAACTCCTTTGTGGATATTCTCCTCTGGGATTGAAGGCATGTCTGTGTTTTGATGATAATTGGCTGTCAGAACCACAATTACTTTGAAAACAACTCTACAGGATATTATTCTTTAGTGAAGCAACTTACTGACGGGAAAATACAGTTAATCTTTGAAAAGTTGTTTGGAAAGCAAGTTTTCCCACATGTATGGTTCCTTTTTTTCTCCATCTTTTTTCTCTGTTGTTAACAACAGCTAATGGGGGTTTGCTGTGGCAGAGACAGCGGAGGTCTGTCCATGTTACTGTACGGCTTTTTTTCTCGAATTGCTCAATCGGTTTTGATACATTTATTTCATTTATTTATGGATTAAAAAAAGCTTAAACGTCAAGCTCAGTCTGGAATCTAGACAATCTAGTTATATTTTAGAATTTTTTTAATTGATGAATACAAATGATTTTCCAATGAAAAATTGTACCTTATTCCAGATATTGAATTTTCTGTCATGTATCCTGTATCTGTTTCCTTAACGCTCGGCAGGTTTTCCAGATGAAAGCCCTTTCTTGCCATCTGTGATTGCCTCTGGACTTGAAACGTATTCATTCCTTGAGAACAGACATGGAACTATAAAGAGAGATGCATTCTGTACTCTGTGTGATATTCCCTCCTATTAACAGAGCTTGGGGGTATTTCATTTTCGATGGTGATTCTTTAAAATGTTCTCATTTTTTTTACTGTCTAGGACTGAAAACTGTTTGATCTCGTGCTCACAAACCCGCCTTGTGCTTGTCATTATAATTCCTGGCTCAGTGTGCTGCATGTACACAAAGAAAAGCCTCTGCAGGCACATTCATTTCCAGATATAAACATGCTGGTTTACACTCAACAAATAATGTTCTTTTGTCTCATTTATACACACAAAAAAAACAACTTTTACTGGTTGAATTACTGCATAACTCATCACTGACCTCACATTCACTTTCTCAAGTAACTCAGATTGTGGAGATGGCAAAGGCAACAACAGTTGTACTGCAGTTCTTACGTCGATATTTGAATGTGGCCAAGAGTAACTCCTGGTCGAAGAATTGAAGTGGCATTACATTAATTCTGATTCTCTCAGTTGATTATCCTCCTCAGAAATACTTGACAGGAGGAGGAGGAGGTGGCAGAGATGAAAATGTTAAATTTCTCTGAGTGTGGACAAGATGAGAAATGAGTACATTAGAGGGGCAGCCCATGGTGGGAAGTTTCGGGACAAAGTGAGAGAGGCAAGACTGAGGTGGTTTGGGCGAAGGGGAAGGCCAAAGAGGTTTATGGACACAATGAAGGAAGACATGCAGGCAGCTGGTGTGACACAGGAAAATGCAGAGGACAACAAAAGACGGAGCTCTGTGATCTGCAGTGGCCCCTACGAGGAGCAGCTGAAAGAAGAAGAAGAAGAAGGAGAAGAAAATATATAAAAGGAAACTACAGAAAATGTAAAAGAAGCTTAAAATTGAAATGAAACGATACCTTTTCAAGGTCTATCTCTGGTCATGTTTTGCACTTTTTTAACAGTAAATGCCAAAAAGTAAAATTCTGTTCTCTGCTTTGTGAAGTCAAAATCCAATCAGTGTGTTCTTCCTGTAAAAACACATACGACATGTGCTTACATAAGCTTGAACGAACAAACTTCAATCAATCATGACATCCACCTATTAATCAATCTTTAACTTTTCTCACAAGCTGAGATTCATTAGCTAGCTAGCTAACATGGTATGTTATTGTATTAGTGTGCGTTTTTTCCCACCTCGACTATTGTTCAGTTTTTCCAAAAAGAAAACTTGATTTTGGGCACACTGACTAGAATTCATCTACTTTGAGAAAAGTGGTGGCAAAATGTTTTCAGTGACATAGATGCTTTAATAACTAACAAACACGAAGGGTCGGGGGTTCCTCTTTTTTGCCACTTGGTCCGATTGGTTAATCAGTTGTCCTTTGGCTCATGACAAACCTTTTCACTAAATCTTGTGCCAATCTGTGAATCCATTTGGAAGTTATGCACCTTTTCACAATAGACCACTCCCGCTGCCACCACCCCCTCCACACACACACACAATTAACCTCTATGCCAAATTTCAGCCTCTTAGGGCGTAACTGTGCATGACAAAGAGCGGGAATTTTTGTGGACACAACCCACAGAGCGACCTGCAGAGCTGCTGGTAGCAGCCAAAATTGAGCACCCCTTTAAGTTGGTGAAAGTTGATCACAAACAAGAGCAAAAACTAAATCTAAAACTTTTAAATAATTTTTTAGCTTATTAGGTAATCACCCTTATTTAAACGTCTGTTAGCATCTAGTACACCTGAAATAAAACGAGAAGATATGCAGAATGAACAAAAGGAAGTATGCAGCAATAACACTGAAATGAGATAAGTTAAATACAATATAAGACTTTATCAATCCCACAGTGTGGATATTAAACATTTGTTACAGCAGCTTAAAACAGTCAGTAGCTGTTGGCGAAGCTAATGCAAGTAATAATAGTGGTTGTTCAAACATTAAAAATTAAGAGGTAAAGAAAATTTTGTGTTGCTTTACTCCTGGAAACACACTCTGTTTGTTGCCCCCAGTAAACCATTAAGAGGTACTAACATTTTCTTGCAAATATAATTTGTTGTAGTATTATTATACATTTTGATTTGATTATATGAATGAACAAAATTCAAAATCACACCCTTAAAAGAGCATTGGATCAGGGGCTGTTGGGAAGAGAGAACGGACAGGGTAGGATTTAAGGTTTTTCTTACCTGTCTGGAACATCATGTCAGCTGCTTCAGACGGGAATGAAATGGATCAGAGAGAATGGACAAGGCTGAAAAGAACTTAGAGAGCCAGGGATAGAGCCAGAAGTTGTTCGGATGATAGTGAAGCGATTATCAGTTTGATGATCAGAGACACATGGATCAAAGAAAAAGGAATTAAGTTGAGAGTAATAATCAAATTTAATCAGGATGGTGGGGAGATGAGATAGAATCAGATACACTTGATATTTGATCAACAAGCAGGTTTTACAACATTCAACCAGCAAACAACGACAAGGAAAGATACTCAGAATGTTTTTGCTTAAGGGGGGAAGGATAACGGCTCACGTCCCCGGAGCAATGGCAAAGTTAACAGAATTTATCTCACGTGTCCAACTGGAAAGGTCTATGAAGGTATAAAAAACACGAGATTCAAGAGGCAAAGTAATTGATGCCACAAGGCTTCAGTGCAAAAAAGGATGGCTCACCGGAAAAACCCTATGGGTAGTACTTCAGTCTGACGCTCTCTAAATCAGTGCAAATAGGCTACATGAACTACAAAGTGAGGGAATGCCTTCCCGAACCACACACACGTTATGCCTGAAAGGACGGGACATGCACGGCGGTGTAAAGGAAAGTTTATGGAAAATGCATAAAGGATGCAGAAATAAAATGTAATAACTGTGGAGGAGGGAAGGTGTCGTACTGCAGGAAGAACTGAGGAGTCTACAGAGTTAATATATTAAAGTTTCAATATGCAGAGGCAATAAAGTAAGTGAGAGATGCAGAAACAAACAACAATAACTTTAGTGAAATGATCCAGAGAAATGCAGCGCAGAGAATCAAACCCAAACTCCGGCCCCCACACCAACACACGGCGCTTTAATCAGAAAAATGACGGCTGACACACAAGCAGTGAATGAAGGAAACTTTGTGTGAAATCTGACATGTGAAAGGAAAAAAAACAAACAAACAGTTTAGTAACTAACTGTTTATCAAAAGTAATAATGAGTTCAATCAGGATAGACTAATAAGAATAAAAGAAAATAACAGGTTTTGAAATTAGATCAAATTTATTGTGCACAGAAGAGTCTCTGGCGTTTAGACCCCACAGGAAGTAGATCATCCATGAAGCAGCTTGATGGATTAGATGCTTCCCACCCTGAAGCCGGGACGCTGGTGGTGGTGAAGAGGAGCAATGCTTCATGCCGTAGAAACTTCTGGTTGAAAGGTTTGATTGAAGATGACCAGTGTCCTGACTGAGGTGGTGACGGGGTGGAGGTGGGCTGAGCAAAACCTCACAGGCTGGATGACAGCAGAGAGAGAGAGCACTGTTAAATTTGACAGCTAATGACTGATTGGTTAAGACAGAGAGGGGGCAGATTCAGGATTCAGAAGCTTTATTGCACTGCTGTCAAACAGCATCACAATGAAATTGTGTTGGTACTCCCTGGGATTAAGTACACCAAAAACAACAGCAAAATAAACATACCAATAATAAAAATTATTAAAATATAAAAACATTGATGAATATTACTACTAGGAGACTACATGTAAACGGTAGCAGATAGTGGACAGGGGTGTTTTTAGATTGGTGGAGATTGTGATTGGATGAAAAGGATGATGAGCAGTGGAGCGTAAGGACAGCAGGAGGTTAATGGTGACTTAGTGGGCATTTGCAAAGAGATCAATTTCGATCCCAAAATCCCAAACTGACCCCTATCCCTTCGCCCCTGTTCACTCCCCCTTCTAGGGGAGGGTCCGCCACATTAAGGGCTGTCCCAAACCATTTAGCACAGAGTGTGAGTGGACTATTAAACCCTTGAGGAGCGAGCCTGCTTACGGCCTTCCTGGCAGGAAGTGCAACAGAAAAATGGACGAGGAAACAACAACAGATGGAAGTTCCGTTTTTCTTCCTTGTCCAGTAGAACCTTTTCACCAGCACCTTGTCAGGCTGACAAACAAAATCACCATAACAGCGAAAATTCAGACACATTGTGGTATTGACGGACAATTAATCTAATAAAAGGCCCAAACATACCTTTTTTTTAGTCAGCTTGTTGCAGTTTGCATGTAAGGAGTCACTGCAGTTACATTTAAA
>JAPZDX010002039.1:0-10029 GCA_029783625.1 Naso annulatus | reverse complement strand
TTTTTTTTTTTTTTTTTTTTTTTTAAATTTCATTTATCTGTGCAATGGCAATAACATCATTACATTCTACGCCTATGCTGCTAGTTTGCACCTTAGCATGTAACATTAATGTAAATGGCTGTGTAACGTTAGCCCATAGAAAATAGAGACAGCAGGTCTCAGGGGACATCGCTGCCATAATATTTCTTAGTCACACGTAATAAATTACCTGCTTGCGATCCATTCTGCGGTCTCTCTTTTACTCGCTCTCAAACCAAATGCATGCGTTGCCGGTGTTATGCTGAGTTCTGCCTGCCTGGCACGCGCTACAAAAGATCTTTAGGACAGAACATGCTTGTGTTACTGCTGCTTTGTCCAAGGGGGCCAATCAGAATCAACAAAAACTGAAAGTTCCTCATGGTCACACGTAGATGTACTGAATTTCTCATCTTTCTTCATCTTTGTTCAGCACCAAGACTGATTATTGAAGCTTGCACCAGCTTCACCTGCCTTGGTACAGTGTTCTATAGGCTCTTGTGTAATTTATTAGTGCAGCTGTCTGGGAACTTGTTACAGGATGTAAGAACTTTTTTCACTTTTAAGCTTAAACACAATCGTTTCCATACCCTTACCAAGTGCTTTTTTTTTTGCCTGATCTAACCAAACTAAAGTTCAACATATTAGTACTTTGCAGAAAATGGCCAACATTTGTCCTTGTGATTGTGTTGAGACTCAAATCACCAGAGGTGGTGAAGCATAAGCAAAAGCTGGTGATGCTATCAGTTTTTCACCTAAACAAAAACTCTACTCCGTCAGTGGAAGTCATTTGTGGTAAACAAATTGCATCCACTTAAAGGTGTGAGAGAGGCAAACCAGATGCACCTCCGTCGCCCCACACATGTCATTTGTATAATCAGTTTTTATTCAGTCCTGTCTCTTCTCCACGCTGCAGTAATTGCAGAAATCTGTTCTCAAGCAACAAGTCACACCTAGTGTGATGTATTTTTTTTTAACTTGTAGTACAAACATGTGGCACAAGGTTTAGTCATAGCTGTGTGATTATTTGTATGGAATGAGTGGGTAAACAGGTCCCCAGGTGTGTGTGAGTGGGAGGACATCAGCATTCTGTGTAAATACCAGCTGATTTTGTTTTTGATAATGCTGGCATTCTCCGACCTTAATTAAATATTTAAATGCTGAACAAAAGAAATATTGTTTTTTGCTTCTAGTCCAAATTCACCTTATGTTTATTGTGCTCCCTTTTTAAGAAGAATGGGTAGAAATTTACACTATCAAGGTATTGACATTTTTATTTATGTTCCTAGTTAATTCAGAAGAGATGGAGAATTCATCTGAGTAACAGCTGTGACATACAATAATTTTCTTATCCTCTGTCTTGCTGGCATTAAACACTTGATATATGTGTAATTTATGCAGATAAAAGGAAGAATGACTTCAAATAATTTGGAAAAGCAAACTCTTCCACAGAGAGTTTTTTTTAAAAAAAAAACAACTATTTAATTGACCATATTTATAGCAATTTGCATGCTCATCGTCTTTTTGACCAATAGGTCAATCCACTTGCTGGCAGGTTTTCTTTGACAAACCCTGAGTTCGTCTCTGTGTCTCATTTCTGTATTGACTCAGCCGAGTTTTACTGTCTGTCAGAATCAAAATCTTGGTGTTACTTATGTACTCTCAGTTATTTCTCCCAACAGCAGCTTTTGTCTTCATGTTCAAATAAGATACAGCACCAAGTCACCCACAGCTCAGGATAAAACCTCTGCATTAGTTTCTTTTTGTGAGTGGAAGTTTTTTTTTTTCTTTTTTTAAATAACGCTAAGACTATGCAAACAGCTGCCAGTCTGTGAGTTCAGCACAACTCAAATGCACCTAATATGTAATCTTGGTTCCATGGATCAATAAATATTTATCCCTTATTCATGATGTGATAAGTCGCACTGATGGAACATAATTCCCACAATATTGAGTTTTCAAATTAAAAATCTTTTCAAAAAATCTTTTTGCTTTTTTATTTTACTTTATTTATTTATTTATTTTGGTATATTCATTCGTTCTCTTTTGAATTTTTAAATCTGTGAGCTTTTCATTGTCTTGTTTTCTCATGTTATTTTGTCTTTTCTTGCTAAGTTTGAATCATGTTATGGCGATGCTCATCTTGAACACATAAACTAGTGATTTATTTAATTTGTATAAATAGAATAAATATGCAAAGAGATGGCTTCTGACATCTTTGCATATGAAAGTTCATATGTGTGCGAGTGTATGTGTAGGTGGGTGTTCTGCAGTAACTGAAGGTGAGCATGAACTCTAGGGGTGTTAATTAACTCATCACCAGCAAACTTTTGGCCAGATTAACGTCAAAAGCTATTAAAATGCAAACTCTATTTCTCACTGACAAATTGTCCTTAATTTGTTGTTGATCTGCAGTGAGTAGATGTGTTAACGGGGGGTTTGATGAAGAAAACAGATAAAGAGTCCATATGTTTCTGTGGCCTTGTCGATACTGTATTGTGCTGCAGGAACATTCAGGTTTTTTTGTTAGATCTGTGGGAGTTATTTACCTTCCTATAAATGCATGTAGGCTACATTGTTGTGTCTGTAGAACATACATCAATAAGGTGATTATTACAATAAACAATAAAAAAATTGCAGACAACTTGCCATTATATACCTCTTCGTATGAACTTGCAATTACCTTCTGAAACTTTATACACCCACAAGAATCAATAGTCCACCCCTGAATACCAGCTTTGCTTTATTTCAATGCATATTCGGTAAAAGGCAGAGAAAAACAGAACAGAACGCATCTGTTTGGCTCACAGCAGTGAAAGAAGTATCGCATTGGAGGCCTGTAGGAGCAAAAGTGAACTCACGTAAGCAGAGCACAAACACAAAGACGCACCCACATGTCCATATGTCCTTTTCTCTTCATGTAGCCTGCTGGAACACCTTGGAAGATTTTTTGTTTTAGTGTCATGTGCATCAGTGTTAGAGCAATTTGATGAAGTATAAAGAATGAAAGAGTGAATGTAGGGAGAAGTTTGGGATGGTTGGATGAGGGAAACTCATGATCTTCATACGGGAAAAGGTTTTCACGTGCTGTTTGAAACCAAAGGACAGCACTGACTTACATTAAATTACACTGACTTTAGTAACATACTAAAATTACCAGGGCCTGATCGATGTATTGGTTTACCAATATTATCAGCTTGGATGGGCCTATCACAGATATTTTGGTATCGGCTTGTGAGTTCGCTGATGAGCTTGTATTACAACTGTTTTTTAAGGCTAGAAAAAACCTTTGAATTAGTGATTTTAAATGATTTAATTACATAATTTGTCTATTATTTAATAACTAATAAGTGCAATGTAAACTATCCTGCCTCCATTACATTCGTCTGTCTATCTATCTGTCATGAAATATTATCCAATATATTTGATTTAAGAATTTTAAATAATAATAGCCTACTTTGACCTGATGGTGGCGCTACACAAACAGAAATGGTAATACTAAAGTTATTAGAATCACTTTAAATCTCTAAGCGGGATGTGTGTGTTTGTCCCAAAGGGATTTCAGGAAATTGATGAGAATTGCTGAAATTGAGGTCAAGGGTGAACGTGGTCACTTGACCATATTGGGAGTGGCCGATCAATACATATGTAACCTTTTAATTTGTTTTAGATCAGCCACACTGTAGGCTTCATCACAGCTAATGGTGTAATTTCCCTTAAGAAATCATTTAATTCAGAAACATCAAAGCTAAACATTGTGACCTATTTGATAAACGACTAAACAAGGCTAAACAAAATAAACTACCGTAGCCATAATTCATACAGACTATGGACCTAATATCTAAAATAGCACATCTGTCAAACAACGGCTAGTAAATTTTGACTGTCACAAACCTTTTAGGATATCCAATCATTTTAATATCTTCCAAATTAAATGAGATGAGAGAGTTTATTTAGTAGCTGATATCAACAATTAGGGATTCATCTTGCAGCCACAAAGTTTGGCTACATCTAAAATTACACACCACTCAACAGAGTAGTTGGGTAATAATTTCTTCACCTTGAGCTGTCTTCTGGTTTGCTCTCATTATCTTTGCTGATTAGCTCATGTGGTGAAAGCTGTTGCTGAACATGGTGGAATTAATTGTAATATGTGAGTGCAAATTGTTGATGGTCATTGCTGAATTCGTTTTCGTTGTCACATTTCTTATATGCTTCCTCTCTGCCGTCATATTACAACTTACACTACCTCACAGATATTATAGCAATAAAAAAAAAAAAAAAACAGATTCAAAAATAATTCTATGAAGTTTGTCACTACATGCAAAGGTTACAGTAAAGTAGGGCTTCTTTAAGGCAATCAGAGTAATTTCAAGACCTCAAGCAGTGTTCTTTTTTTTTTTTTGTGGGTTATGACGGAACTCATGCTTGGTAAAATTAATGTACTGTAGCTGTTGCTGTGCTCTCCCCTCAAGGCTGCAGTCTGTACTGTGTTGAACAAAAAACAGGTCCACTGCACAAATCACTGAGAAAACAGTTCTTTTCCATAGGCTACTTCAGTACATATGGAGAAAGAAATTACGGAAAGAGGAAAGTGTTGGAGTAAATTCAGGGTAAAAGAAAAGTAGTTGGACAGATTGTTCAGGGAACATTATAGAGACCGAGTTAGAGGTGTTTTTGTGATGAAATGTGTTTGTTAGGGGCGGCAAGGACAAAATAAAAACAAGAAACATGGAAGTAAAAAAGCACAAGCTAAAACTGACACCACCTAACCAAAGAAAGACAGAAATGGCAAAAGATTCAGCAGAAGCAACAAATTGTAGATCAACACAAAGTTTCCATTTATTTATTAAAAGAAAGTTATTAAACATTGAAGTGAAAATAATTAAGATTCCATTCCACATTATAGCTGAGGGTGAGAAATGTGGTTTAATACAAAGGTTTAAAAATGCAGGAGTCAGACTTTGAACAACTATTTTTCTGACAAACAAAAGAAGAACAACTGATGTTTCTGTTTACAGCGCAGAGAAACAAATATACATTGTTGTTAATAAAGCTGGCAGTCAATAACATTTTTCAAAACCCTGATATTATTTCGTGCTGCATGAAGTAAGAGAGATTTAAGTACACTGCAGCCTGCATCCAGCAAGTCCATATCAAACAGCTACTGTACCTGTACTTCCTGCAATACTTAAAGGCAGAATATGCAAAAATGTCCTTAAAATCAATGTAGACTCATGAAACAGAGCCACAAATTAAAGAAATTCAGCCATACTTTGACTTCTACAATAATGATACCTAAACTCAAATTCACCTCAGTAGACTGTCAACATATTCGACTTGATTTGGGTGCACCGTGGAGTGTTTAATCTAAGTTTGTCAGTGGCTATTGTGGAACACATTGACTTGCGCTAGCTTTAGCATTAGCGTAGTCACCGGTTTTAGTCACAGGCTTTGCAGTTTGCCAGTTTACACAGCCTGAAAGAAGGTTGCGGTTTCAAAAGACTGCACCCTGGAATCTGGTTTCAAAAGCTTGCGGTTTCAGGGACACCAGCACGCCGTTGTCATATAAAAGGAAGGCCGGACCGCAACAAAAGTGTTTTGTTTGATGCCAAAACTTGCACCAACTAAATGGGGTCTAAATCTGCTGGGTCACATTCTCTCTGCTTTGAGGTAGCTGCATGTTCGGTGTGTCTATTTCACTAAATGTACAGGCGCGCGTGCACACACACACACACACACACACACACACACACACACACACACACTCTACAAAGAGAATGAAGCTTAAACTTTGGCTAAATTCACACAAATCTGGTGTAGGGCACCTTTCTGCAGGAACGTGTTGATGTGTGGTTTTTTCTATGATTCACAGCTTCGTTCTTTGCTCCGCCCTCTCTATCATTGCTGTTCTCTCAGTCTAGTTGGGCATGAGATTGACTAAGTTTGAATGTTGTGTGTGCACATTATGCCTTTAAATCTTATCTGTTGTCAGCAGAGAATGACCCTGTCTTGTTTTGTAAACGTATTCTTGATTTCAGTGGTCCACTCTGTGAAAAATACACTGATTTCGGACTCGCACAAAATGGATACCGACTTTGTGAATTGAACTAATAAAAAAAAAAAAAGTAAAAACCCAGATTGGAATTCCCAAATCAGCAAACAGTTAATGAAAGTACGCAAAGTGATTCTGTAAGGAAATTGGCTGGTCTCCATGTAGCTCCAGACACTGGTTCTCCCGCCTGATTCACTCCCTGACTGAGTGATAAGACAGAAAAAAATATAATGTAATCATTAGAAATTAGAGAAATAATCAGCCTTAGAGACTGGCAGCCACAGAAACCATATTTCTCTGAATAAAAAAGTTTTGGCAATTTCTCTCTCTTGATTCAAGACAATCTACTTTCAAAGTAAAAAGAAAAAGAAAAGATGAAGAGAAGTATCTCTACTTGTGGTTATTGATTCAGACCTCTGAAAAACATTCTGCTTAAAAAATCTTGTTTGATTTTTTTTTGTTTGTTTGTTTGTTTGTTTTGTTTTGTTAATGGAATGATCAGAGTTTTTCCATCCATGTCTGAGACAAGTCATTATTGACCACTGTAAGTCCAAATAACAACAAGCAAGAGCATTTTTTTGATCAAAGAAAAACATATCATCTATCTAGTGAAATTTTTTGCAACTTAGTGAAATCCTTCATATCACCTCTTCCTGGTGATGTAACAATACACAGCATGGGAGAACAAAGACAAAGGTTCTTGACTTAAATATGCTATGTGGAAACCAAATTCGAAGCTTGAAGTGTCCAAACACCATGAAGGCAAATCAAACACTAGAAATGCTACAAGCACTGAAGCCAAGAAGTGAGGAGAGATATGGACAATTCAGATGGAAAAGGAAAGATTAGTTCAAATTGAAGTGGTTGAGGTTTGGGTTAACCATCAGAAAAGGGCACTACACACAGATATAGGACCACGCATATGCACACCCTGACACTGGACAGATTAAACAGATGTGTTTTTACAAGATACAGTCAAGTAGGGTGGTCACACAATGTTTGAGGAAGTTTGATTCATCAGCCTCATAGCTCAGACGCAGTTGGGATAAGTTAGTTGAGTCGGTTGGCGTTAACTTGCCAGTGCGACTCTTCAGGAGTATTTGCTGATTGGCTTAATAACGCGTCAGAGATTCACTGCTCCAACATAATTCCACTGGATCAATTCAGAAGATGACTTGAGCACGTGGATCATCATAAACAGTCTTAATTTGGTGCAAAATACACTCTGTTGATGATGATCCATGTGCTCCAGTCATCTCCTAAATTGATGTTGCTGTGGCCCTAGTCAGTGTAGCACTGGCTTTCATCTCTAAAAGTGGCTTTAGCACAAGAACTCTCTCAAGTTGTGACCTTTTCATTGGAATTGGGGGGTCTTAAAATGTAATGCTGTTAAGTTCATATTTTAATAATTAAACCTCCCTTATCTCCATGAGAGCAAGCTTTTCAAAATCCCCTCCGAGGTTGCCCATTTAGTAACCTGACTGCGCCTGATGACTTGTTACAACCAGCTATCTGGGAAGGCTCCATTGGAAACTATTTTGAAAAGGGCAAGGATTTTGAAAAATACTAGGCAGGTGATTGGAAAAACCATCTGTCACCGTCTATCATGAACTGATTTCGACCAATCAGGTCAACAAACCCTATGACTGACAAAGCCAGTTGGTAAATCAAACTATCACTGAAGTCTGTCTTGGTTTCTGTCGACATGAGCACCTTTTCCATCAAGAAAAACCTTCAGTGTCGTTCTTTGCTCATCTTTCAATGAAGAGATACTTCCAGTTCTGATAAGACCGATGCTAACCTTGTTGTTAGCTGCTATTGTTGTTTTTTCAGGCGTCACAAACAACCACTCCCGTTGCTCATGGCAGTACTTCCTGAAATGTTGTTGACTGGCGCGGTCACCAATCTACCAGCCAAAAATGGATGACTTGGAGCCGGACTCGATGGATTGGGGTGATATTATGATCTTGTGAGTCCACTTTGCTAGATCAGCCATTTGGAAGAGCCTACCACACTTTTAATTTGAATGTGGTTGGACAAAACACTGTACAAACTAGTTATGAATCACTTTGTATTGACTCTCACTTTGTGAGGTAACAAATCTAGCCTGTACGCTTTGCCTTTTTATATATCAGGTTTAAAAGGAGCTGGGCACACATCACCCCCTTCAGTGGAGGAATGTGAAAACACCTCCTTTGTGACAAACTTTGCACAGATACAACTTCGTAACCATGAGGTTCAGTTTCAGGGACACAAACAGGAAAAAAACAACTTGAAGTTGATCGGCCATTTAACTAAGTGCTGCCAGTGCTTAAACACAACCATAAAGTATTTTAACAATGTGGTGTCTAACTAGTGTTTTTACAGCCTCTAATTCAGTGAAAGAATGCTTGTTACTCTTTAAAAATCTCAATGTTCACTGGTCTTTGTCTGAATGGGTTGCTATTACCTAAAAGCACTTGAATACAGAAACAATGAAAGACTTTAAAACAGTCCTTCAAAGCTTTTTTTTTTCAGTGCATAAAAGCAATAATGATTAAAAAATCGGGCTTGCTGTTAACTGTCATAGACACCAACTGAAATCAATAAAAACCAGAGAGAACCTTGAGAGAAGGATGTCTGCATTTAAATACCCAAAACACTGGTGAAAGAAAATTGTAAGCAATAATCTAATGTACGGTGCTTTTATAATGAAGCAAGGTAATTTTAGAAAACATTGTATTCATTCATTTTAGAGCTCAATGTTCAGTGTCGGAAATATAAATACATATTGTGCTTTGACCCTTTGTGTTTCTTAAGTCCAAGTGCTTTTGAGTTGAAAGTGTAATGAAGTGTCCCTCATGTCTGGATAAAATGTTGAATACTGTGGATGAAGCTGATCACCATGAAGAAAAAAGGTTTTACAGAGTGAAAACAGCCTCTGCATCAATTGCACTAAATTGAAAATGTCTTGCGTTTGCTACCAACAAAAACATGAATTACAATTAATTCACTCCAGACGTCTGTCGTTTTTTAGAATGTGCTTCAAACAGACCATTTGAAAGGGTCAAACAGTGTGCTGACGTGGGATTTGAGCAGAGGAATTAACAATATTAGAGTCTGTCAGTGATGCTGTTCTTGTTTAGACAACAAACTGCTTTTGAAAATTGTTGCTGACCTGTTTCAGCAGCATTAAGGCTTTGTGTTATCATAATAAGCTCACACAGAGACGTTTCATGTTCAAAAACTGGAGAAAGAAAGAAAAATTAGTATAACCTTTATTGACTTATAACATTTCTGGATCGACATGTATTTTAAAAAGCATTTTTATCTTGTAACTTTTTTCTTTTTCTCTGACAGCATTGTGCCTAAATATCCCTTAAAACATATCAAACTCATTTCTTACATCTGCTGTTACATTAAAGGATTAATTTATAGCCTTCATTTTAAAAATACCATTTTTTGTTTTTCATTAATCCACAGCGATCGCTCTTTAACTGTAATCCCAGTCATGGAGGAAGGAAATGTTAGGCCTTCAAAATGGTACTTAGATTGAAGCTGTTCAACTTTTGAAAGAGAAAATTAGACATTCTTCCTACAAATACAATGTTGAATTTGGAATTTGTTGCTAACGTCGTTATTTTTGGTACGTGATCAGCAACTCAGGGTGGCAATGTTAGGTCACATTAGCAAACAGTAACAAGCAGCCTACATTCAGAAAGGAATAGGATAAAGGACCCAAATGTAGATTTAGGTTGAAGAAAAAAGACTGAATTTAAAATCTAAATTTAAACTAAAAAGCTCAGAGTGAGTCAGTGTTGCTAGGGACACAGTAACTCCCCCATATATTCTTTTGAATATACGGGCCTGCTGTGGCTGGAAACTGTTGGAAGTACAATGGCGTTTTTTCACTGGCGCTTTTGGCTGAGCCGAGTCAAACCGTGCCATGCTGATTTGCATTCCCATTACCACCTTTACTG
>JAPZDX010002027.1:0-10029 GCA_029783625.1 Naso annulatus | reverse complement strand
TGCTCACTACACGTAGCTGTTCAAGACTTCAGTCTATTTTATTTTTTTACATTCATCCAAGAAATGATTTAACAACTGTAAAAAAAATAAATAACTCACAGATTCTGTCATAATGACTCGAACCAGCCTCTAAAGACTTTCCAACGTTGCATTTTGGATCATGTTTGCACCTTCTTCATGAAACACACAATGTATCAGCAGCAGACATTAAACACGTCTGAGGGCCAAACAGCAGCAGAAACGGTGGAATAAGCAGAACGCGTCCTGTCGTCTTCAGCCACTCAGCAGTAAAGCTGGAAACTAATGAGAGAAAGTGCTGCGAGCGGCGCTTCAGAGTCAGCTGACAGCTTTTCATTACATGTTGCTGCTTTTTCCCCCCGTCTCTCTCTTCTTCTAATGTCTTCCTCCAGTCTAAACACTCTCCTCCTTCACACGTCTTACACACACTCCACCCCCCCTTTCTTCAACACTTCATCTCTGACCTCGTACATCTCTCTTGTTTCTTCGTTGGTAAACTCGTTGGTCACAAGCAGCTTCTACAGTCTAACTAAATGTAAGATGATGAAGACTTCTGGTTTAAGAATTCGGGCTGCAGAAACTGTATCTCGTCCTACATAAAACATTTTTGTCTGATTTTTTGTCTGATGAAGTTTGCTGAACTTGAACAGTTCAAAAAGTTCTGTGCAGAGTTCAGGCAAATACAGCAAGTCTCAGGGCAGTCAGCAAGAAGAAAACTTCCGACCCATCTGGCCCATCAGCTTGTGGAAGACGAGTGTTCTTAAAGTTTGCGTTTCTCTCCCATCATAAAAAAAATGAAGATGCAAATGAGCTGAGACAATCTTCATTCATCCTTCTGCATCATCTTCATTTTTTCTGTCCGTCACCGTCTCTTCTTGCTTTAACCCTCACTCATGTTTCCATCTTCATTTCTTTCCTGTGATGTCGTATCTCACACTCTCTCTCCGACTCTCCCCCCTCTGCAACACTTGATCTCTTCATTTGTTCCTTTGGCCCTTATGTCGTCCTCTGACTCCACTCCATCACTGACGCTGCCCGCTGGTAGTTTGCTCTCCAACTGTCTTCCTTCATCTCTCCTCTACTTCATCAAACTCCCTCCCTCCATCTTTTTCTCTCTCTGTATCGCTCGCTGCTTCACCGAAATCTGATATATTTTCAGGTTTTAGTTTTGAAATCCATTTTCTCTGCTTTAAAGAAGTCCGTCCCTCCTCCATCTCACTCTCTACCTTCTCCTCTCGCTAATGTCCCTCTTCATCCTCGTGTCTCTCCCTGTTTCTTGTTCACTTTTGACCCTCCTGATCTTGCATTCTTCTCAAAACCTTAACCCCGTTCTTCTTCCTCTCTTTCTCTTTCACTCCCTCAGGACCGCTGGTCTTCCTCCCTCCCTCCCTTTCTCCATCTTGCCCTTTGCCTCTTGTCTGTGAAGAGATGTGTTTGCATAAAAAAAGAGCAGGAAGGCAAACACACTCAATGTGAAATACATGTTTGTATTACACTTGTAACCTTTGTGAGACATTTTTTTAAGTGATTATTTTTTAATACAGTCAAATTTAAGGTCAAACTGTTAAAAGAAACCGCCTCACTAATCATTTAAGCAAGTCGTCACCTAATCTTTAGAAAAACCATCAGAAAAAGCTCCACGAAAAAATAACACAACTACAAACAAGGACAAAAGGAGATGAACTGAGGAGAATCTGGCACAAAGCCATCGTCTGTGTGGCAGCAGAGTTGCCCAAAAATCAGAGTTAAAGGAAGAAAACGTGACTGATGACGACAGAGATCCCAGACAGCACTCAGATAAACGTTACCTGGGGTTTCAAAGCCTGTGGCTGCTGAGCGCAGGAACGCAAAAACAGCAAATGTCATATGTTGCAAGTTAGGAGGTTTTCACACCAACAGAAGCAAAACACAGCTTGTTCAAAAAAACCACTGTAACACACAGCTAATCGAGGTAAACTTATTTATTTCATTTTCTTTTACAGTTATTAGTTCCCAAATGTTTTGAGCTCGAGACGCAAAAGAAAAATTTAGTTTCTTTCTGGACCAAAACTTAAAAAAAATACATGAGCTGCAGCAACTTTTATATTTAGAAAGCTTGAAAAACACTACAGCCCTGCACATACTTAACACATCACAGCTTCGTTTTGCATTTTTATATCATATGAAACTGAGTTTGATGAGCTGTTACAGTTTTTTTTTTTTTTTTAAATCTCATACCGGTCAAACCAGCCGAATGCTGCTTTATAACTCACAAATTTCACAAGCAGACAGAGAAGGTCGAGGCTGACAAACTTTTCAGAGTTGACTCAAATAACAACAAGAACACAAACTACCTCCTGGCCTTTAAAGTTTTGTTTCTGGTTCCACTCCGTCTCCTACCTGCAGCCACACACCCACACAAATGTAACGTCCTAATGTGAGTGAAAACCTGGCGTATTGATCCACAGCCTGAAATATTCTCTCCTCGCTTCAGCAGCGAGAGCATCAGCTGTCCTGTGACTCCAAGCTGTTCCTGTTAGATGCAATGACACGAAATGACAAATACAGCTGCAGGGCAGAGCAGGTAGGATGGATTTCCTTTTTTAACGGGAGCGACTGGAGGAAGAGGAGGATTAAAAATGGGGGAAAGGAAGGTGTGGACAAAAACATTCAGCTCAGTTTCATTTTTTAAAATTTATTCAATTTATTTTCAGAGCTTGACTCAAACTGGATGTAACTGAGAGGAAGAAAGAGTTAACTTAGAGAACATCATGTAAAACAGGAAAACAAGGAAAAGACAGGAGCAATGAGGGGAGGAGGAGGTGAGCATCCTCACTTCATGTTCAGCAGAGGAAGGAAAAACCTGCGCGGCTGTGTCGTGTTCACTGACTGCAGAGCTGCTTTAATGAAACGTGGGAAAAAACGCCGAACGGGAGGGAAAAACTGGATCTTAATTGGAATCTTAATTAGTCCCCAAACAGCTTTGGCCCTGAAAGTGGGATCGGAGCGGCCGGAGTCTGTTTGCTCCACCTGCAGCGCGGCAGCTTTGAAGCAGGACAGAGCGGTCATGTGACACAGCCCGCAGGGGCTTCCTCCAGCTGATGGAGGGTTTAAGTTGTCAGGTGTTGTCAGCGGGAGGTTTGGCAGGAAAAGGGGTGGGATTTAACAAGCAAACAGGAAATGAGATTGCTGAGAAGGCTCCCACTTATGTGTGCAGGACTTGAATTTGAATCGTTTGCAGCACGTTTTGTTTATGATATGCTTTGGTCTGAGCTTAAAGGAACCCGGACAGAATCGGAGATGAATTCACATCTATGCATGTGTGATGTCAGCAGCATGATCTCATCTGATTGCCATAAAAACATCAGAGGAAAGAGCTTGGGGATCTAACAATACATTAATCCCATGACATTTTTTGATAAATAATCATCAGTAATGTGGATAAGTGGGTAAAGTTAATAAAGGCCCAATGAGAACAGTCTTCACTTTACTGTGATGAAGCCTTTTCAACCAGGAAAAGACAACACTTACACCATACCACGATATGTCAATATCACAATATCTTGTCTCACATCACAATATGATATATTGTCTATCCCGAGCTGCAGCTAGTTTACCAGCCAACAAAGAAACGTTAACGTTACCCGGACACCGGATAAAATGATGAAACAAAGACTGAAACAAAGACTAAATATAATGTCAGAGTTACACAAGCGTCACACGAGGTTTCTACGGGCAAATGAAGAGGAACTATGCAGGGACACCGCGAGTTATGAGCGCTTAATAGAGCTGCTGTCCATGTTAGCAGCTGAGGAAGACAATCTCCTGAAATTAATGTTACTAAAAAATTTAAAGAGGAGACACCGCTGGACGAGCGGGAAGCGGACGTTGTAAAAACAGAGGATTATCATGACAACGTTATTTCACCTCTGGAAGGCCAGCGCAACAGGAATGATTGACAGAGAGCAAACGATAGCAAGTGAGCAGAGCTCGCATCGGCTTAGTGACGTGAGTACACATTCAAACAGAATAACATCAACTGATTAATGTAACTGAAATTAGAAATTTAGCTAGAAGTCTAATTTAAATATAAGCACAGGCTCAAGGCCATTGAAATGTCAATATTATATAGTCCCGAGGAGCCATTGTTAGCTATTGTTGTTGTTAGCACTGTTAGCTACCAGCCGATAACAGCACACTATGTTTTTGTGTGCAAAAGCAACAAAACATGTCCACAAAAGCTGAACAATACTGTCAGTTTAACAGTTTAAGACTTCACGACACATAATCCAGACTTATTGGCTAATGAACAGCGTCATGCAGCTTTCTCATTGTTAATGTACGGAGCTGCCATGTTGGATTTTGATCTTACTGAGGCTCCTTTGAGTTTCTTAATTGGAGTTCCGAATTGAGGGGGTGTTCTTGACGACATATCTGATCGCGAACTTGGAAACTCTGACTTCCGAGATCAAATGGGACGCGCCATTAGTCTCATGAGGCTTAACATAGGGCTAGAGCGGCATCTAGTGGTGAGGTTAAAGATTACAACCAACAGAGTATCCCTTCACTCACGTACCGCTTTTTAAACGTGTTGGAGAAACTACAGTGGCCATGAAACTCAAAGAAAAACTAGAGAGGTGCTCTCTAGAATCACTGTTTGGTTTGTCCCCTCCAGGCTACTGTAGAAACACCTGAAAGACTCTGGGAGACGACCTGCCTCCTCTGTAGCCTCATTCTCAGGTGATGAAAACACACTTATGAATTTAATGTTTAATTCCTGACAATATATCCCTCTAAAACACACACATTGAATCTTTGAAACACATGCCCAAAGTAACATGATAACTAAAGATTTTTAGTCTGTGCAAGATGTTTTTTGTTATTTACTTGTTCATAAAAAGGTTTTAATTTGACCTTTTTTGAATAAAGTCTTTGGAGAGATGCTGTCATTTTCTGCAGACTGTAAAAGCCTTGCAGGCAAATTTGTGATTTTGGGTTGTATGATTAAAAACTAAAATCAAAAGCAGCTTGTGCACAAAAACAAAGAAACAACATGATGGAAAAGTAAACAAACCACAATGAGAAGGATTACTAGTTTTTTTAACAAGCAGGCTTCTCATTGGCAACCTGTGAAGGAGCCGCAGAAGAAGAAAAACGAGACAACAGGGAAAATTCTGTAGCGGGTGATGCAATCCTTTGTTGTGTAACGCTCTAAATATAGAAGCAAAAGGCATTCGGCGTTTGTGGAGACGAGACCGCCGGCCCGACTGAAAATATCTCAACCCCAGAGCTACCTAAGATCCTGGGGGAGCCTCCGCCTCTAATCCCCCCGACTTCATCCTTCGTCTCCTCAATGCCATTTTTGGTTTCAGCGTGACTGATTTCTCCTCCTTCACTTCTCCTTCAGCCGCTCCATTCATCCCTTTCTCAACTAATTCCACTTCTGCTGTTACGTTAATTCTGCTCCTTTCTTTCCTCCATCTCTCCTCCAGTTCATCCATCCTTCCTGACTGCTTCTCCGTCCATCCAATAATCCCTCTGCTGACCTCTCTGCCAATCACTTCATCCATCTTTCCTCTTTTTTTCTCCTGTTTCTCTCTCATCTTTCTTCCACTTTAATTTCTTTTAGATTTTTATTCATCCTCCCTTCCTTCCTGTCATCCTTCACCTCTCCTCTCTGCGTCCATCCTCCCATCTGTTACATGCTCCCTCCATCATCCCTCACCTGCTCTCCTCCACCTCTTCCTCTTCTCATTTATCTCCACTGTCGTCCCCGCCCCCCATCCTTCATTCCGGCTCCTCATCTGCACTGATGCTCTCTCTTCTCCTCATCCCTCCTTCTGACATTTACCTTCCTATTTCCTCCGATCCATCTTTCCTCCACCTTTCCCTTTCATCCCTCTCTCTGTCAGGTTTTAGGATTTATCCCCAGAATCCTCGACTCATCCTCTTCCGCCCTCTTTTCTCCTCTCTGCCTCATCTTTTCATCCTCTGCGCTCTCCTCCTTCCAGCCTGTGTTTGATTTAATTAGCATTCTCCTCCTCTCTCTGGAGCTTTTCTTACATTTAGCGGTCGTCGACGCTCCCATCCACATCTGGTTTTAATAAACACATTAGAATGAACAAAAGCCAACTGAAATAAACTTTCCCTCCACAAAAGACGGTAGTGAGTCTTGTTTTCATCATCTCTGCACTCATTTAATTTCTGTTGCACTGGCAGAAACTTTGTCGTAGTGAACATGATTCAATTAAAACGCTGACGACTCATCTGTTTGCTCAGCGCTCACGTAATGATGAGTCACTTTTAAAGCTGCTTTGATTAGAGAAAGAAAGAATGAGAACGTTTACTGGTTTTAAGCCGCAGGATGCAGCTGTCAGTGTTCAGTCTCTAATTAGATTTCAAATCAACCTGCGCTTAACTCTTCAACCAATCAATGATCCTTCAGTTACAGGAGGATTTCTCTCAAAACCATCAAAAACCACGTTTTTGCAAATCACAGGTGGATAAAAATCAACATGTCATCAGTTCATATCAATGTAAGGCAGTTCGGATTAAATGTAGGACTGGGTTAATTTTTCACCGGGAGGTTTGAGTGACAGCTTGTGACCATCAACAGACCAGCGTCGTAGAAGGGAGTCCAGGTCGCCAGTTTCAGTCGGGTTATTTCAGTGATCATCAGGATGTTTTACAGCCGTTTTGTGGCGACCAAAATGGGCCGTTTTTTGAAGAGAGGATGGGAGAATTTCAATGACCTTTCTGGAATCAAACTGCAGCTGTGTTCCAAATTGCATACTTCGTTTTTTTTTTGTAATTATCTTTTTATTTGAAAAAGGACATACGTATCTAAAAAAATAAAAATAATTCTGTTTTCACGGTTTCTGTACAGCATCCTTCTTCTTTTTTTTTTTTTTTCAAAACATACACACGCGTCAAAACAATCACATTTGAGTTATTGCCGGCCAGTGATTAGACCTCTCTGAAATGCTGGGTCTTCCATTCTCAGTCCTTGACAAATGTCCATGGACCGTTTTCCATACAAATAAAAAGGGGAGAGGAGTAATTGTATTCAGCCAGACTGCCATAAAATCTTTGCTCTAATTCTATGCATGTATACATTAAATCCTTTACACTTAGACACATAACTACATACAATCGAACCAAGGGGGGGACAGTGTATTCGAACATTTTCAAAAAGGAAAGAAGACTGAAATCCCAATTATGATTAGAAAAAATTTGCTCTTACTGGGGTTATAAAGTCGATCCATTGTCTCCAAATTTGTTGAAATTTGTCTTTTTGGATTCTCAAGCAGTAAGTCATCTTTTCCATTTTGAATATTTCGAGAACTATTCCAAACCACTCTTCCAGTGTAGGTGGTGTTGGATTTAACCAATTTTTAGTGATTGCTTTTTTACTAGCCGCTAGACGAGCCTGCAGTAGCTTAATGTCACTTCTCCGGTTTAGAAACATGGCTTGACCCAGATACAAAGTCTCGAAATTAAGAGGTAACTGGCCTTTAAACACTGTATTCAAAGTTTTACAAATGGCAGAAGGTGGCTAAATCAAGTGAAATTCATAAATAAATGTAATGTTAAATTTATCCATGGGTTCTTTAACTCTTCTACTTGAGCTGCAATTCCTCTGTCAGCAATTGCTGCTTGTAAAGGAAAATCTGCAGATAGTCTATATTCTAATTCTTTCCATTTGGCTTCATAATCTGGATTACACCAGTATAATAGGGGTACTAGTTGTGAAGCAAAAAAGTCTTTTCGTAAGCAGGGGAGTGCCATTCCTCCTCTTCCTTTTCCTAATTGTGAAACACTAAATCGGATTCTCGGATTTTTCCCCTGCCAGACAAACCAGGATATCCATTTATCCCATTCTTTAAAGTAATTATCATTTACCTCCACTGGGAGAGTCTGGAAGATGTATAATAGACATGGGAGAACATTCCTTTTAACTGCACTTATTCTTGAGTTCAAATTTAGGAAAGGGATGAGATTCCATCTAAGAATATCAGATTTCATTTTTGAAAATAATGGCTCGTAATTTACCTGTGCTAACTTAGTAAGACCTTTTGTTAAGATTATTCCTAGATATTGTAAAGATTCAGCTTCCCAGCAGAGATTATACTTTTTTTCCAGGTTCTCTGGCACAGTAAAATTTTTAGTCATAACCTTTGTGTTCGATATGTTGATCTTATAGCCTGACAGTTTTCCATAATCTGAAAGTAGTGTCATTAGTCCCATAAAGGATTTTTCAGGCTCCTCCAGACAAACCAGGACATCATCAGCAAACAGCGCCACCCTCTGTTCAAGCCCTGCTACTGTAATACCTTTGATGAGGTCACTCTGTCTTATCAGTTGTCCTAAGGGCTCGATGAATAAGACAAAAAGGAGAGGGGACAACGGGCAGCCCTGTCTTGTCCCTCTCTCCAAAACAAAGGTGTTAGAGAGGTCTCCACTGGTCTTGATACAAGCAGTAGGCTTATCATGTAATGACGGAATTACTCCGCTGAAGTTTTTTTGAAAACCAAATTTTCCCAGCACTTTATATAGAAATCCCCACCCCACCGAATCAAAGGCCTTCTCTGCATTTAATTCCACTATCATCAATTTGGTTTTATCCTTCTTTATCTGTCATAAAATATGTAGCGTCCGTCTTATGATTATATTGTTTCTTTTTTTCCAGACATGAGTAGGAGATGTATTTACCTTTGCTTTGTGTCTCCATTATTTTTGGATCATTTAGTATGTTCAAATTTAATTTCCATATTGTTTTTTTGGTTTTTCTTTCTAAATCTAGGGTAATAGAAATCGGGCTATGATCTGATAGGTCAATCGTGGCTATGTTACTATCTTTTATTTTGAACTTTGTCTTTACTAAACATGAAGAAATAATCCAATCTTGAGTAAACAGAGTGTCAAAAAGAGTAGTGTGTATAATCTCTACTAGTAACATCTATTATGCCCAGCTATACCATAAGTGTTTTCATTTTTATGTCAGAGACCTGTTATGGGTAGCTGTTCCTGATGAGTCTAGTGTTGCATTTAGCCTGATATTATCATCGTCCCCGCAAATCATCACACCCTTGGAATTTGCCATCATATCAAAAACACTTCAATAAATTCCCCAATCACTCCCTGGTGGAGCATCAACATTAATTAATGTTAGTTCAATCCCTTCAATTTTCCCAGAGATCTTAACAAATCTTCCGCATTCATCTTTAGTCTCTGATATATGCTCATAATTGACTGTTTGAAATTAAGGTAGCAGCTCCCCTTTTGTGGCTTGACATATATGAAGAAGAAAATACATGTTTAAAACCAAACCTCTTTAACTTTGCATGTGCAGGCTGACTCACATGCGTTTCCTAGAGGAAAGCTACTTCAGCGCAGTATGTTTTTGTGTGGTGCACTTATCTCGACAGGGCAGTGTTGTTCCAAATCGTGGACTGCTGTTTAGCACTTACCGAAAGTGACAACACCTTTTTAAACTGTCTTCTCTGATTTTTTACTGGCAAATTGCTTTTCAGATGGTGGACAACTATCACTATTGTTTGACAGCTGTTTTCACCCACTATTCATTTAACACGTAATTAAAAATGTTCTATAGTAAAGGCGACAATTAACACATAAACCAAACACACACCACAACGTTAATGCCAAATCAAAATGTGCTGCTGTAGCTGGTTAGCATCCCCTCGTGGATGCTAACGTTAGCTAGCAGGCTAATGGTACCAAATGATTACAGACCCAGCAAACATTACTGACGGCAGCCCATTGACAACAGTACATACACATAGTGATGCTTAGCGCATAAACATGTTTAACTTACATCCGTACAACGCGGTGACTTTCACAGTTGCCCAGTCGGTGGCGCAAGAAAACCCTCAGCTGTAATACCCTGCACTAATATGGTGTTCATTGAGGGACGTGAAGTGTCCATCGTTCCTATTTTTGGACCGTTTTGAGTACACGAGTAGTGCACTGCATTTTTGCATACTTCTCAGTGTGAACACACTCTACATACTT